>RCWM02000938.1:0-244000 GCA_003667255.2 Euschistus heros | reverse complement strand
TATCGATGGATTCGTCGAACTGTAAAGAAAAGTATGTACATTCCATGATATCATGTTTTAGTTTATCTGCGATGTCCTGACTCATGACTTCAATACGCCTTGTGACAGTCGGACGAGATAACTGAAGTTCTCTAATAGCAGACATGATTTCTGTTTTATTTTTAAAATCTCCAAATAAAGTCTCACCCGCTTCAATAAATGCTTCCTTCACCACCGATCCATCTTCAAATGGTTTCTTGTGTTTCGCCAAAATATAAGATATTTTAAATGACGCGATCGTAGCAGCTTTTGATTGTTTGGCTGGTCTTGTGAACATGGATTGTTCTTTTTTTTCAAACAAGATATCAAATCACTTACTTTTCGTTTTCTTAATTCACTCGGTAGCGGAAAATCCTTTTCATAGTTTTTATGAACCGTTTTATGATGCCTCTCTAAGTTACCACGCTTAGGTATTGCAACTGACGCACGACAAATAACACAAATGCACTTACCCTTCACCATACAAAAGAAAAATTCTTCCTCCCAATCCTTATTAAAATGATACGTTTTAGATTTCTTCACTGCACTCATTTTCGAAAGTCAGTAGCTGTTTGGACTCTGTTGAGTTAGGACGTCTTTATCTAGCTGTGCTCTGAGGGATTAGTGACACCCATAGATAAGATTTATATTTACTTTGTTTCTTTCATTTTTACTTTTATTTGTATAATTACATCTATTTCTTTTTTAGTAATTGTGATTGTTTTCTTTTCTTTTATATAACTTTTTATGGCATCAAATAGTGATGGGAGGGACGTGCCTCCTGACAAAGATGAATTATCCAATAAAATGATAACAGATGAAAAAGTTTTCGAGCCTTTAACGTATAGTAAATTTGATTCAGCTCCTTTTGTTGTTCCTATAGAATCAATTATACAAAACCGTAATCTAGGCAAATTACACCCAGTCAGCTTCGGTACTAAATTATTTAGAAATTTTCCCCAATTTAGAAACCAAATCTCCACCATGCGATCAATAGGGAAAAATAGAATAAAAGTTGAATTAAAAGATAGAGAAAGCTTTAACTCTTTAATATCAGAAATTAATAAAAATAAAGATGAACATCTTAGAGTGTACGCACCGAGATTTCTTGTTGAGAAAAAAGGGATTTATAGAGGAATTCCTAAAGAAATGACATAAGAAGAATTCGTTAACCATTTGGAACCGGTTAATTACGGTGAAAATTTGAAAATTGTTTCTGCCCGTAGATTATTAAGGAAAATTGTTGACGACAACAACGAGTCTAATCGTGTTCCTACTGAATCTGTGATTATTACTATTAGAGGCAAAGAGTTACCTAGCTATTTAAGCCTTTTTAGGGTCATTTGCCGGGTGGACCCCCTTTGTTCCCCGATTAATACAGTGTTATAACTGTCTCCACTGGGGACATGTGGGGAAAAATTGTAAAAATTTGATTAGGTGCGCGAAGTGTGGTGAAGGTCATAAAGCGGCCGATTGCTTATCAAAAGAAACAAAATGTATTCACTGTAAAGCAGAACATTCGTCTATTGGATATGATCAATGCCCTGAATATTTAAAGCAGCGATCTATTAAAAAATCTTATGATGAATGAGAACATCACTTTTGTCGAAGCCAAAGAAATAATTACTGGCAAATCGTTCCGAGCAGCCTTAGTTAGTAAAACTCCTAACCTAAAAAATGATAACTCTTTTCCTAGCTTACATTATGCAAATCGCGTACCACCGAAGAGACCGAGAAACATTTCACCTGTACTTGTCGATCAGACTTTTGAAGATTATAAAAAAATTATTCATTGCGACAAAATTGATTCTGCTCCAATTGTTAATAATCCTTATAAGCCGAGAAACGACACTAATACTAATACTACAGAGGAATTCAGATTTTAAAAAATGTTGAGAAAATTACAGAAATATTTTTTAGTATTTTAAACACTATTATTGACGTCGAGAAATTAAATCTTGGTAAAGAGAATTTAGAAATATTGATTAAAGGGAGAGTATCAACCCTTGACCAGTAATGCTATTGTTGATATATACTACAAACAATACAACCATTGTTTGCCCTGTCCATTGTTTATTAATGATTCCGATACAACAATATATTTATCGTTAATTATTTTAAATCAATTTCTGTATTTTAATTATGTACAATATTTTACAGTGGAACGGTAGATCTGTAATGTCAAATAAAGGGGCTTTAGAAATATTTTTAACTCAATATAATATAGATATTGCTATTTTAAGTGAAACTTGGTTTAAACCTAACACTACGTAAATTTTCAAGGTTACAACAATATAAGATACGATAGATATGATGGTAAAAATGGCGTTGCAATTTTAATTAAAAACAATATTTCATATACAGAAATTGACTCAATAATTAAACCTGGCAATAATTTCCAAGCAGTCGGAGTTAGGGTTCCTTTCGAAGGTCGCTTTATTTTCATTATATCATTTTATAACCCAACTGACTATAATCTTTCAACCTCAGACTGGGATAAATTTTTAGGTAGTGTCCCGAGACCGTGCTTGATAGGGGGGATGGGGGGGGGGGACAGTAACTGCCACCATTTAAACTTCGGCTGTAGTTTCACTAATAATAAAGGCGCGAAGTTGAAAACATCGATTGGTAATTTTAACCTTGTATTACTAAACGATGGCTCTCCTACTAGAGTTAAAACATTGTACAAAAAATAGATAGTGCTGTAGATATATCTCTCGTGTCTCCCGAATTATCTCTTTTATTTGACTGGAAGGTAACCGATGACCCCCTGGGTTCGGATCACCTACCCCTGCTTATTTATCCAGTAAATGCAAGTCGTTTTAAGTGTTTATATTCGAATGTTTTTATTTTGAAATGGAAGTTAAAAGACGCTGATTGGGAAAAATATAAAGAGTTAATGAGCCAATATTCTAACCACCAAGAACTTGTTACGGTCAAGTTTTGAAACTTATAAAAATTTACACCGCACACTGTTGCCTGTTGCGGAACAAATTATTGGTCTTGCCGTTTCCTTGGATAGGTTCCTGTGACGTTTCCAGGGTGGCCTTACAATTTTCTTGGGTAGGTTCTTGTGATGTTTCTAAGGTGTTTATCTCATTAGCCGGTTTCCGTTGGGATGGGCGATAAGCCAAATCTGGTTCAAGGAGTCCTTTGCTGGTAGGGGGTGATCGATATACATTGATCCTCCATCGCACCTCTTCTAGCTGCCTCCCAAGGATGATCAAATCTTTCAACGTGGTTACTGGATGTAACGCTAACCGGTCCAAATAGTAAGGGTCAATATTCTTCTTGATCAGTCTATAGATTTTAGCCTTAGATTTTTTTCTTCAGTATCAGCAGCATCTTTAGCCGTAATCCGATTTAATCGGTTAATCAAATGCTGTAGTACTGTGTCAATCTTTTCCATATCTCCAGCAGTACTAGAAGATGTTAAGGAAGATATTTTTTTTTTTATTTTAGCCAGCTTTTGATCGCACACTTCTAGTTCCGATACGGCAGGTAGATCGACTGTAGGAGTGACGTATTTTCCTGCACTCTCCAACTTCAGAAAATTGCGAAGTATTTTCCGCATCTCGTCTGCTGTAGGTAGCCCAACAACCCCACGAATCTTTAGTTCATACTCAAGCTCCTCTTTGATGAGCAAGTTCACATTCATCTTGAATAATTTTTACTTTATTTCTACTTTTAAAGTCCCTGTTCGGTACGCCAAAATGTTACGGTCAAGTTTTAAAACTTATAAAAATTTACACCGCACACTGTTGTCTTAAGCCCAGTGGAGACGGCAAGGTTCGACTTATAACAGTCTCGGACGCCACGCTATTTTTTTTTTTAAAGGAAAATAGCGAAAACTATTAATAAAAAAGAAGGACTTACCCTAGTAACATAAGTCAAACACTTCACAAATCAATAAAATACCTTTTTCTTGGACCACAACTTTTTTTATTCAAATTTACAACCTTCTCTCTTTCTTATCTTTTTTCAAAACTCATATATATCATATGTTCTTTTTCAAAAAAAATATGTTAGGTTCTTTTTATGTTATCTAAGGTTATTTTACTTTTTTTTTTTATTAAAAAAATCTATATCAATCCTCCTCTTTCGTATAAAAAAAAAAAAAAATAAAATAACCTAGTTAGTGGGTTGTTCTGGGTGCGCTTTAAGATCCTTTACGTGCCATTTTCCCATATTGATCCCATCCATGTTTTCCAGTTCGTAAGTGAGATTTCCGAATCGTCTAGTAACACGACACTTTACGAAGGATGGTGCTAGTTTCCCGCTAACGTACCTCGACGCATCTGACAACACCTGATTCTTCTTCCAAACAGTATCGCCTACTTTAAATTCTTGATGTCTTCGCCGAAGGTTGTAGTTGTGTCTGCTTCTCCCGTAAGCCTCTCTGAGTTCCTCTTCAATTTCCCCGTACAACAAAGGTAGGTTCTGAAGTTTGTCAGCAAACTCTTGTCGGTCTCCCATATCTGATACATCTGGTCCATTTGATACACTGTGGTAATCTGTGCCACTTCTGGGGAGTTCCCTTCCGAAATTTAAGTAAGCTGGTGTGAAACCCGTGACTTCGTGTACAGCCGTTTTCATGGCAAACGCCAGTTTATAAATATGTTTGTCCCAATGACGGTGATTTTCTTTCACATATAACGCAATCAAGGTCTTAATTACACGGTTTGGCCGCTCCATCGGATTAGACTGAGGGTGATAATAAGGGGTGTATAAGAGATTGATTGAGTATTCAGCAACTTTGGTTTGAAATTCACGGCTCTTGAATTGAGGTCCATTGTCACATATTAACGTTTGTGGGCATCCAAACATGAGAATTACCTCCTTTTCCAGTAAGGAACTAGCCTTTTTCCCAGTTACTATCCGAAGAGGCACAAATATGCTATACTTAGTGAAGTAATCCGAAAACGCCAAAATAAATCGGTTCTGGTTCGTCGATAATGGTAATGGCCCAATTATATCAACCGAAACCATTTGCCATGGTTTTGAAACGACGCGTTGTTCTCCCATGAGTCCCGCAGGGGCTTTCTGCAGAGGCTTGTGCGCTAAGCATGTCTCGCACCTAGTGACATATTTAGCCGTATCAGAGGCCATGCCTGGCCAATAATAGTACTCTCTCAACCGTTGTAGTGTTTTAAAGGGACCTAAATGCCCCGCTGTTGCTTGGTCATGACATTCCCAGAATGCTTCATTACGTTTATCTTTGGGCAATACCACTTTCCATCGGTTATCGTCTCCTACTATTTTCTTTTTATTAGGGACACATTTCCGTAACGATTGATTTTCTACTCTCCAATCTGCGTATTTTGTAGGATCTTCTTCAACTCGCTGTATCATTTTCAAATACCACGTGTCCAGTATTACTCCTCTGACATCAATTCAACAAACAGGTAACTCGTAGGTTCGGGACAGAGCATCCGCAGCAGCGTTCTGTTTACCCGGACGGTGCATGATTGTGAATTGGTTTTGTTGCAGCTTTAAAGCCCACCTAGCTAGTCGACCTTGAGGGTCTTTGAGATTGTTCAGCCACTTCAGCGCAATGTGGTCTGTGATTACAGTGAACTCCATTCCCTCCAAATAAGGTCGGAATTTTTCAACGGCCCAGAGCACTGCTAAGCACTCTTGCTCCGTGACACTGTACTTCCTCTCTGAAGCTGTCAAGCCTCGGCTAGCATACGCGATCACTCGATCTCCTTCTGGGTATTCCTGAAAAAGTATTGCACCTAATCCTGTGTTGGAGGCGTCAGTTTAAAGGATGAATGGTTTACTAAAATCTGGGCATGTTAAAACAGGTGCAGTCACCAGTTGTTCCTTCAACAGGCTGAATGATTGTTCTTGTTCATCTCTCCATTTCCATTTCTTGTTTTTCTTCAGTAAATCTGAAAGGGGTGCAGTCAATGTGGAGAAATTTGGAACAAACCGGCGATACCAGGAGGAAGTCCTATAAATTGTCTAACCTGTTTTACATTCTTAGGCGCTGGATAGTTGAGTATGGCCTCTATTTTACCAGGGTCTACTTGTAAACCGTTCTCATTTACCACATATCCCAGGAATTTGAGTTCTTCTCTGCAAAACTGGCTCTTTTCCCAATTTACGGTTAAGTTTGCCGCGTATAACCGTTCTAAAAACCTTCTCCAGAGTAGCTAAATGCGATTCAAAATCTGATGATACTATAATAATATCATCTAAATAGACGAAAATATTCGGCTCCAAATCCGCTCTCAATACATCATCAATGAGCCTTTGCCAGGTCGCTGGGGCATTGTGTAGCCCGAAAGGCATTCTACAGAAATGAAATAGGCCACGGTTAGGGACAGTGAATGCAGTTTTCTCTTTACTCTCTTTTGCCATCGGTATCTGCCAATATGCACTTTTAATGTCGATGGAAGACAAAATCTTTGCATCACGTAGTCTATCGAGAATGTTGGTGATATATAAGGAAGTGGGTAGGCATCCCTTTTAGTCACTGCATTCAATTGGCGGTAATCCACACAGAATCTATATGACTCTGTGTCATCTATATGGCTTTCGGACCAAAACAACAGGTGATGACCAAGCGCTCTGCGATGGCTCCACGATTTGATCTTTGAGCATTTCATCAAGCTCCTTGTCTAATATGGCTTAGATCTTCGGCGAAACAGGGTAATAACGCTGCTTAATGGGTTTGCTATTGCCTGTATGTATCTCATGTTCGACTTTACTCGTACAACCCAGCTTTGATGGTCTAGCACTACGCCATTTCTCAACTAAACTCTCTACGATTTTTTTACGATTTTAGGTCTGGTCAATACAGTCGGTTCATTCTGGAATACCGCTAAGCACGTTTCATCTGAAAACTTAAACGAGTTTTGAAATACGTTCGGCACTAGTCTGAATTTATTCCAAAAGTCAATACCGAAAATAAAATCATCAACTAAGCATGGTACAACAATAAAATCAATCACCCGTGTTCTACCCTCTAATTCCACTGGCAATCTCACACTCCCTTCCACGTAGAGCGTATTGCCTCCAGCTGCGCTTATTGTTGCATCTGACTCATCTCGCAAGGTGACTCCAAGTCCTGCGAATCTTTCCCAGCACTCTCTACTTATGAGACATCTGGAAGCCCCAGAATCTAATAAACCAAGTTCGATTTTTCCCAGAATGTTTATTCTCAGATATGGCCGTTGGTCTAAATCGTTTTCTGGGTGTCTATGAATTTTCCCCTTTTTTCCTTCATAAACATCCTTTACTATTCCCAACCATTCTTCCCACTCTGCTTTGGTTGTGGATTTAGGGTTATGTCTAGGCTCCCATCCACTTAGGCCTGACCCCCTTGTTCGTTTCCCCCCCCGTTCGATTTTGTTACACCTCCCACACGTTCGTCTTTCTAAGCCTTTTAACCCGCAACCCTCGCAAAATTTGGTTCTCTTTTGATGGCACTTCTTGAATGAATGGTTCGCTCCTCAACAGTTCCAACAGCGGAACAAATTATTGGTCTTGCCGTTTCCTTGGATAGGTTCTTGTGACGTTTCCAGGGTGGCCTTACAATTTTCTTGGGTAGGTTCTTGTGATGTTTCTAAGGTGTTTATCTCATTAGCCGGTTTCCGTTGGGATGGGCGATAAGCCAAATCTGGTTCAAGGAGTCCTTTGCTGGTAGGGGGTGATCGATATACATTGATCCTCCATCGCACCTCTTCTAGCTGCCTCCCAAGGATGATCAAATCTTTCAACGTGGTTACTGGATGTAACGCTAACCGGTCCAAATAGTAAGGGTCAATATTCTTCTTGATCAGTCTATAGATTTTAGCCTTAGATTTTTCTTCAGTATCAGCAGCATCTTTAGCCGTCATCCGATTTAATCGGTTAATCAAATGCTGTAGTACTGTGTCAATCTTTTCCATATCTCCAGCAGTACTAGAAGATGTTAAGGAAGATATTTTTTTTTTCTATTTTAGCCAGCTTTTGATCGCACACTTCTAGTTCCGATACGGCAGGTAGATCGACTGTAGGAGTGACGTATTTTCCTGCACTCTCCAACTTCAGAAAATTGCGAAGTATTTTCCGCATCTCGTCTGCTGTAGGTAGCCCAACAACCCCACGAATCTTTAGTTCATACTCAAGCTCCTCTTTGATGAGCAAGTTCACATTCATCTTGAATAATTTTTACTTTATTTCTACTTTTAAAGTCCCTGTTCGGTACGCCAAAATGTTACGGTCAAGTTTTGAAACTTATAAAAATTTACACCGCACACTGTTGTCTTAAGCCCAGTGGAGACGGCAAGGTTCGACTTATAACAGTCTCGGACGCCACGCTATTTTTTTTTTTAAAGGAAAATAGCGAAAACTATTAATAAAAAAGAAGGACTTACCCTAGTAACATAAGTCAAACACTTCACAAATCAATAAAATACCTTTTTCTTGGACCACAACTTTTTTTATTCAAATTTACAACCTTCTCTCCTTCTTATCTTTTCAAAACTCATATATATCATATGTTCTTTTTCAAAAAAAAAATGTTAGGTTCTTTTTATGTTATCTAAGGTTATTTTACTTTTTTTTTTTATTAAAAAAAATCTGTATCGAACTATCTACTAATAGACTCAGTTATGATCTTTTTATGACTAATATAAATAATGCAGCCGCAAAATGTATCCCCAGGTCCAATATATCTCAGTCTGGAAAATCAGGGAATCCTTGGTAGAACTTAGATTGTCAACTAGCGATAAACAGTCGTGCTAAAGCATATTCAGTTTTTAAACATAATAATAGCTTTGAAAATTTTCTAGCATATAAAAAAGCAACTGCACGGGCTAAAAAGTTCATAAAATTAGCTAAAAGGAAAAGTTGGTCAGACTTCTGTAATTCTCTAACTAAGGAATCAGGGTGCACATATATATGGAATACAATAAAGAAAATAAAAAATAGAAAATGGAAAACCGCCAGCCACTTCAAAAGGGAGACTGGGTCGAAGAGCTTTTCGATATCTTATGTCCACCAACAGTAGAACTGAATGTCGATGATCAACCCGTTCCTCAGGAACCCCATTTCATTATGCCTTTTACATTAAACGATCTTGAAATTGTTCTGAAAGACACCAATAATACAGCCCCTGGATTGGATAGAATCCATTTTCCAATGTTATCTAATTTAGCAGTCCGGTCTTAAAAATTACTTTTAGAAATTTTTAGTCATATTTGGAATACTGGCCAGTTTCCCATAACATAGAAAGATTATGTTGTTGTTCCTATTAGAAAGAAAGGAAAAAAATGTAATGAAGCTGCATCGTTCAGGCCCATCTCTCTTTCCTCCTGTGTGCTGAAGACATTCGAACGTCTTTTAAAAATGAAATTAGAATGACATTTAGAACACCATAATTTATTACCAACTAATCAATATGGTTTTAGGAAAGGAAAATCTGTACAGCATTGTCACTCTCAATTATTAACGGATATTTACTCTGCATACACTGAAGGGCAAATTTTGACAGGTATATTTTTAGATATCTCTAGAGCATATCACAGTGTTATCTATAGTCAATTGGCGGACAGTATGGCGAAATTAGGAATTAATAAAGACTTTATCCTTAAAATATTAAATCTATACCATGAACGGAGGGTTTTTATAAGAATAAAAGGGGATCATATTGGACCACGGAAAACTAGTAAGGGTCTACCTCAGGGAGGTATTCTTAGCTGCTTGCTTTATGCTATTAACGTTTCCGAAATAAATCGTAACTTAACTGGATCGAGCAAATTAATTCAGTACGCAGACGACATCTGTCTCTATGCCTCAGGTGAAGACTTAGACTCCTGCAAAGTAGCACCATCATGTAGTATAAATAACTTATCAGGCTGGTTAAATGATAAAGGACTGACACTATCTGTACAAAAATCGGAAATCTGCATATTTAGTAGAAAAAGACATATTCCTTCCCCTAATCAAATAAAAATAGGAGATGTAGATAATTAGGGTAGGCAGTCAAAGATATTCAGCTGATCAAAATAAAATGTTTATTTTATTTTAATTCTTAAAGCCAACGTTTCGACTTGCAATGCAAGTCTTCATCAGGGCTAGAAAAAAGAAAACAAGCAGAGAGGTATGACTACATTGTAAAAATATATGAATAAACACACACCAGAACATATAGGAATGAGTGAGAAAGAAAATAAACATAAACAAACAAATAAACATAAATAACTGTATAAGAGTAAGGATGGTAACTTAAAGGCAATATGTAAAGGCTATAAGGCCAGTAAAGACTATTGAATTGAGGCTAAACATGAGAATTAAAATGGGTGATAGTTACTTAAATGCTAATGAGTAATCTAGACAGAATAATTGGTGAACATAGTGTAGATATCAAGTTGTTGAGATAATGAGAACAAGTTACTGAGTTAATACTTAATGAGTAGATACAGAGTTACTGATATATTGAGGACAGATAACTGAAATAATATCTGAAGGCAATGAAGCCAGTACACTAAATGTAAACTATTGAATTAGAATTGAAAAGAATATTTCAGGAGTGATAATGAATGAGTAAATATAACAATATAATAGGTAAATATAAGAATTGGTAGATATACAGTTAGTGAGATATAGTGGTTAAGATAATAAGTACAGAATGAATAAAAATTACTAGTAACAGTAGGGAGTTAACTAGATAGATATCTGGCATGGATCAGGAGCCATTCAGGCACAGAAGGAAATGAGATTGTTGATAGAATGGCTAAGGAAGCATCCGGGCGCTCTGCTAGTAATTTCAAAATCCCCTACTCGGATTTGTTCTCTTTGACTAATGTCAAGCTGTTAGAGGACTGGCAACTGTGGACCGATGTGTCACAAGTGGGTGTGTTTTATAAATCGCACTTCCCAAAGGTTTCGTTCATTCCCTGGTTCCAGAAAGTCAATGCACCTCGATCATGGATTAAAAGTATATGTAGACTACGGACTAATCATGGTTTATCAGGATCATATTTATTTAAAATAAAGGAGAGAAAATCAGAAGTATGTGAGTTGTGTGGAGACAGGGAGGACCTAGAACACATCATTATGAATTGTAAAAAATACGCCTTAGAAAGAATAAAATTTACAACGCAAATTAGAAATAAATTAAATATGAATACAATAACATATACAACTATTTTGCAAAACCCTGCTTCACTTATCAATGAATTTTTTTATATGTTACATCTTTATTTAATCAATGAGATCATTAACGAACTTTGCTGAGTTTGAGAAGAGATAATTAACGACTTCGTTGAAAAATATTTATAAACATGTACAATGTTCATTAAAGATGGCAATTATTTCCCCGCCCACAAATGGTTCTAACACCTTTGTGAAGCTAAGAGGATCAATTGAATGAAAAACCTGAATATACAACATCGTTACTTCATACAAAGGAAAGGTTTCCGAGCCGCTTGGCAACAATATATCGAATAGAAAAAAGAAAACATTTCCTTATTGGCACCTCCTTTTAAATCCTTGAAGTATCTCGGTTTTTATCACAACCCTTTTGTAGAAAAACACTTTGAACGAAATAATGACTCCAATTTACGCAAGGTAGTCTTTAAGTGGTGCGAGACGATTTGGAGAGGATTTAAAGCCATTAGTTTGATATTGATCCATACCATAGAAAATTTATGTAAATATAAACATTTCTAAGGAATTTAAAGTCATTCTTACAGACATCCTCAACATTTCAACATTTAATCGCAAGATTTAACAAAAACTTCCATTCAATTTCTTTTTTAAAAACCATACAAATAAAACTAATCGTTATATCATCCATTAAAAATTAGCAACAAAAAACAACTTAATTACCTAACTATGAAATAATTAATTTCCTTGAGCGTTCCTATAAAAATTATCAATCGTGACCCATGGTTGTTACAAATTTTTTGGCAGATCAAGAATATTTTTATTTTTTGTCAATAATTAATAAATTGAATGTATTATTTTGCGGAATGAGAAGTTTATAAGACACTGAGGCAATTACTGTCTAAAATATGAAGGATGTCAATTCCATGACAATGTATAAGCAACGATAAGTATTTCTCAATTATTAATGCCATTTTCTATGGATTATACTAATTTTAATTATGCTATAAACAACATTAACATTTCACAAGGAATTTTTTTTTAATTTTTGCGTCATTAACCCATCCCAGTCTCCATTATTAGGTATTCTCGTCTAATTCATTAAATATTCACCATCCTACTCTGACTAGCCTCTATGACAATCCCGTCCTTCTTATCCTAGATGGAGTACATAAAGCCTAGTCCGCACTCAGACTTTTTGTATCGACACATTATGCGATTCTGAAAGGGTTCATGTTTCACAGCCTGGACTCATAAGAACCGTGTTTACACAAGATTCATGCATGTGAGTCAGGCTTTGCAAAACAATGGCGGAACGATTTGTTGTGCAATCTTTATGCACATACGGAATCTTTACACACATGAACTTTAGACATATTAAAAAATAACTAGCTCACTTAATTAAATAGAGCTTTTTATAGTCGTTCAATTTAAAAATATACATAATTTTTTAAACATTCATCATGTTTTACAGATGACCACAGGTAAAAAGGGAAGGTTTCTTTTTTTTTTTTCTTTCTTTTTTTTTTTTTTTTTTTTTATTGCTCACAGTTTTATTTTCAAGTTCAATGAGTTAACCATAAATGTAGATCCTTCATAAAACTTAAATGTTGGATACAGCTCAGAAAAAAAAAAAAAAAACGTGGAGCAATAATTATTAAAAATATCACCAATGTCCTCAATAATTGGCCGGAAACAGATTCAAGAGGAAACAGTTTTTTTTAAATTTTAATTATTTTATACCAAACAAGAGAATAATTACATTTATTCTTCATTTCAAACAAAACTCTACTTGAGTTCCGAGGACGCTCTCCTTTCAAAGTGAATCTGGCGTCTAAACCTGACAAGTATGGGTTGAAAATAATATCTCTTGTTGATGAAAAATGTTTTTATTTTTGTGATGGAATGCCGTAAGTTGGCAAAGAAATAACAAAGAAAAAATGTGACCTATGTTTACCTACCCTGTGTTTAGTCTCTAAGCAAAAAACTGTGATAAATATGACTGAGGTTACCAGACCCAAAGAATGCAAATAAGAATAAGATTGGTTTAGAATAATATTGCTGCTTTAAGTTAATACCTGCCAAATACTCTTTTTTTTACGTGATTAATGCTTTTTAAGTAAAATATGGCCTACAAATGTGATGAGGTCAGATGCAACCTGATCGTAGTAAATGTGTGATCTGATATCACCGTAGGAGAGAAATAAAGAAGTTTGTCTTAATTAAGATCTTTGATGACCAGAAAATAATTTTTTATATTCACGTAAAAGCCTGGAACTTAAAGAATGAAACTAAAACTTTTTACTACATGAAGAAACTCCAAATATTATTATAAACATAGACAACTATGTATAAGTATCATAAATACTTAGGTACATACATACATGGGTAAATTACAAAATAACTTATATTAAAATAAAAATAAATGTTACTGAAAGCTTTTTAAAATGGCAATTAAAAACTCTTATCTGCAGAAGAATTCAAGATAACACTTCTACTTCAACAAAACGATTCGACTTGATGGTCCAACGTAATTATGGTGATACTCATATTTTTCAATTGGTAAATAAATAAATATTTAAAATTCAAGAGAATAACTGAACGAATTAAAATATGACGAACAAATTTTGAATTGTTGATATAGTTATTATAGCTGATAACATATTGGAATAGCCTTTGAACGAGGTATGTCGTGAAATTTCATAGAAAGCTGTCGTCTTGATTTAAAAACATTAATTAAATTATATTCAAGGAAACTAACGATAATATATTAAGGTCATCTAGGCTTTATCTGATTAAATCCCTGCGCAGTTTAATGATTTTGTTGTATATAGTTTTACGAGATACTCGCAAAAATCAGAATTATGGACAATTCATTTACTCTTCTACTCTTACGTTGTGATAAAATTTCTAATTTTCACAGTTTGTTATATTTTAGCCTACCTTTGAGTAATTTTTTTACTGATCAGAAATAACTTATTCATCTGAGTCATTGTTTAGCTTTTGAAAATATGCCTAAGAATTTTAAGAACAAAATATTTTTATTTTATTTACAAAAAAATTTAATTTTTTAAAACCTATTTAAAAACTCATTTAGACTAGATTGAATCGTGTCTATGTGTTAGCAGATATGTAGAAAACTTAATAGAAAATTTTTATGAAAATTAGAATTTTTTTCAGGAACCCGAATTTTCTTTCTCTCCTTAGCATCCCAAAGGAAAAGTATATTAAAACTGGTTTTACCCTTTGGAATTTTTATTAGGAAACGATCATCAAATTTTATCCATTCAACAGGGTTCTTTTAAAATAAAATGTCACACACATACCTCCTTAGAAAAATATGGCCACCATCAAAAGGTCCTAAACGGAAAAAAAAAAAAAAAAAGAAGTAAATATTACCTTTTAAACAGTGAGAGGTTCAAAAAAAGGAAATTTAGATCATTTCTAACCCTTTGATATGTTTAGTTGGTTTATCAGAATTCGTTATTAATAATTTTATGAAAAGATCGCTAATAGTTCTGAAATACAAATTTAGTCCCTCTCCTTCCAAGAATAAGAATCATATTTTTTTTTCAGTCTTTGAAATTGACAGTACATATGCACGAAACTTCATCATGAAACTTTTAAAAAATTATCAGAGAGGTTGTAAAGTGCATATGTTGAACTCCATCCATCCCTCAAAAAAGTTGAAAATAATTTTAATATGCTTAAATTCTATGAAAGTGTGAATAAGTATGTAATGAAAAAAAATTAATAAATATTAGATCTACAGACATGGTATGTGAGTATTATGTGTGGTATGTGTTAGATCTACAGATATGGTATGTGAGTATGTGTGTTATGTGTTAGATCTACAGTAGGTATGTGAGTAACCAAATTTTACGAAAATCAACCAAAAACCATCGAAAAAAAAACAGATAGCAGCAATTGACATACTGTAAAATTCATTCATCTATTTGAATAGGTTTACAGTTGAATATTTTTTTATTAGAATAATTGTCTATGAACAAACGTTTTATTTGAATAATTATTATTACAATAATTATTCAGTAGAATTATTGTTCTCAGAATATAAATTAATTAGAATAAAATTTCAATCAAATGCAAAGATTAACGTATTATGTTTTTTTTTTTTTTTGTTTTTTTTCAACGTTTCATTTGGATACTTCTACCAATTCATATTTGATGGGTTTGGTTATGTAATAAAATACAATTTTGTAACTTATATTTAAAGTTTTTTTTTTTTTTACATTTTCCTTTATAGTCCAGTAAAATAAGGCTCCAAAAAGCCGTTTTCAAGAAAAAAACTGCGGAACTTTTATTCTCAACAGATCTTTATGTTTTTTGGGGTGCTAAATCCGAATCTGAAGTTTGCTACCACGGCAACCTTCAAATCGGCTTCAAATCTCAAAAAACCGTTACTTTCGTTTTTTATCTATAACACGATAACGAAGAAAGTCTTCAAATATTAATTGTAGCTGGAACTAGTACCTACATAATGAAAAAAAGAAATTAAAGCTGATTAAATTAAAGCAGGATTTAACAACAGTACGGGTTTTTAGGCGTCTGGGATATTATATTATATGGGATATTATTACTCCGAAAGTATTTGTCCGATTCAAAATGTTTTTTTTCAATCTGAAAGGTGGTTAAATTTACAATTAGATTCTATATATGAAATTTTTATCACAATTCTTGAAATACACAAGCTATCACGCTGAAAATCACTTACTTTTGTAAAATACATGTTTTTTTGGCACATTATTCGCTATAACTCCATTTGTCCGATCCAAAATTTAATATTTTCATCTAAAAGCTGAATTTACTATTAGATCCTATATATGTAACTTATAATTAACACCGTGAAATATAACTTATAACCCACACCAGTCTACTGAACATGTCATAATTTACATATTTTGCCAAAACATACACATTTAGCGTGCTAGCTAGGGTAGTTTACAGGATTTAATATAATTTACATACATATCATCTGTTAGCGTATTTAATCAGCTTTGAGATGAAAAAAAAGAAATTTGGGATCGAATAAATATTTGAGGAGTTAGAGCTACAAATGTGCCAAAAAACACTTGGATTTTACAACAGTACGTTTTTATTAGCGGGCCTGGGTCTACATTTTACGGGGTTTGATTAAAACTTCATTTATTGATTATTATAGTAAATTTAATCAGCTTTTAGATGAAAAAAGTAATGTAATCGGACAAATAGTTTCAGAGTTATAGCCAAAAGAGTACGACAAACGTGTTTTTGCGGAGCTGTGGGACTGACGGCAAGGTGGCCAATTTCTCCATTTATTCCCAATAACTTAACTTCGCGAAAACTGGTCCAATTGGGGATTGCTTTTTTTCATTATGTAGGTACTATTTCAAGCTACAATTAATATTTGAAGACTTTTTTCGTTATCGTGTTATAGATAAAAAAGCGTTTTTTTTTTTTTTTTTTGCAGTTTTTTAAGATTTCGAATATGAAGCCGATGGTTGCCGTGGTAGCAAACTTTATATTCGGATTCAGCACCCCAAAAAACATATGGGTCCGTTGAGAATAAAAATTCTGCAGTTTTTTCTTCGGCAAACCCTTATTTTACTGGACTATTTAGCAGAAAAATGTTGCATAGCCCCTACACCATCTTCATTTGTTTTTTTCTAGTTGTTTTGAATTATTCAGATGTTGCTACCTAACACTTTTGCACATAAATCTACTATCCAATGAACTAGATTGTATTTTTATTAAATGTGACATAACCCCTTCCACCAAATCCATCCTTCATTTAATAAAACTTGTTTATAAAGAAAAATTGGAAACTGACGTCGTGCATAGAAACTATTTAAAAAGTTGAAATGAGAAAAAATATTTTAATATAAATGGAGAAGAAGATAAATCAGGGATGCAGTCAAAGAGAAACACCACGCCTAAGTAGAAATGTATTTAAATAAGTAAATGTATAGAAAGAAAAGGAACATAATTCCGTATGTGAACTAGGGTCATATTCAGGGTTTAGAAAAAATATTTTTAAGAAAAAACTTTAAATTAAGAAGGAAGGAAGAGAAGATTAGCTGTATGTGTGTGCTAGATTATTTTTACCGGTATTCGATCTCGACTATAGGCTTTAATTCGAGATTTAATTACAGATGTGATTTGGTCATTGAGGAGAATATAAGACTGCGTTTTCCTATTTCCTAAGAGCACTTTCTGTCTCCCCGATTGGCATTGAAAAACTCTAATTTTCACTAGAAAAAAAAATAGAAAAACTAAATATAAATCTACCATTATTTCATTCATTTATTAAAAAAACTGAGCAAATGAACAGATTATTCTCACGTAAAGTAACCCCACATTATTTCTTTGCCGTATATTATAGACCTCTCAATAAGTTTTAACGGAGTTTTAACCATAATAAGTTTTAACCATTTAACAAAGAGTTTTATTACCCCTCGAGTGTTTGTCAAATATGATTATAAACTGTCCTCGACAAGATACAAAAGGTCACAGTAAATTGTGTTATTTGAATACAATAATTTTGATTTCCTTATGAGAAGGAAAAAAATTTTTTAATAATAATATTTCTTTGTGAGTTAAAAAAAAGAGTTTAATTGTAATCAATCAAAAATAATAATAATTTATTTCTTAATTTTTTTTATACATTTTTGTTAAAAAAAGTTTGGTAGCACTATCGACAGAGCGCTCCAGCTTCTTTACGCACTTAGAAAGCCTTTTATTGATTATCGTTGTTCCGATTAATGTCGATGTTTTAGTCGCTGCTTTTTGTGGAGGAAGGTTATTATCTTTCAACTAAATCTATATCCATTTTCAAACTAATTTTTAACATCCGTTATACCTTCTCATTTTAAAATGAGACTTAATGAAATAATTAGGTGAAAATAAGAGAATATCCAAATATTTTCTATAGTGTGATCAAAAAGTTCCAGGACTTTTTATATACTATGGGAATGCAATGTCTCACAGCGATGCGGTTGGCAGCATTGTATTGCCTGACTCAACAGGAACACAGCTGTGTTTGCAGATCAATCATAACATCACTGAAAGTAACATTAGCACAGTTTGTTTGAGGTTAGTTTTATAGAGTTTGGCTATTTTATGAAAATGAATGTGAAAGAAAAGCAACGTGTGAAGTTTTGTGTGAAACTGAACAAAACGTTTTCTGAAACATTTTTAATGTTACAAGAGGCTTTTGGTGAAGAATGTCTAAGCCGATCATGCTGCCATCAGTGGTTCATGATGTTTAAAGATGGCCGAACATCCACAGACGACGATGCTCGTTCCGGACGCTCTTCAACGTCAATCAATGATGACAATGTTGCTAAAGTGAACGCTCTCGTACGATCAGACCGTCGACTAACAATCCGTGAAATGGCAGAAGAGTGTAACATTTTATTTGGGTCATGTCAGGAAATTTTAACTGGAAAACTTCAAATGCGTCGTGTTGAAGCAAAGTTTGTGCCAAAACTGTTGACTGAAGACCAAAAACAACACCAAATTATAAAGGCAAATTACGACGAAAGCTTCTTGAAACATGTCATTACGGGAGACGAGACATGGGTTTTTGGTTACGATGTGGAAACAAAAGCCCAATCATCACAATGGATATCAAAAGGTTCTCCAAGACCCAAGAAAGCACGCCAAGTCAAATCAAATGTGAAGGTCATGCTTACGGTTTTCTTTGACTGTAAAAGTGTTGTCTACTATGAATTCCTTCCACAAGGTCAAACAATTAATAGTTTTGGTTATCTTGAAAACCCTCAGAAAATTGCGTAATGCTGTGAGAAGAAAGAGACCTGAGCTGTGGCAAAGTGGTGATTGGGTCCTTCACCATGACAATGCTCCTGTTCACTTTGCATTAGTTATCCGTAACTTTTGTGTAAAAAACGCAATGACTGTCATCCCACCTGACCTGGCTCCAGCCGACTTTTTTCTTTTCCCGAAGCTCAAGAGACACCTGAAAGGACGAAGATTTCAAACAGTTGACGAAATTAAAGAAAAAAAAACGGAGCTGCTAAACACCTTTACAAAAGAAGAGTTTTCTGGGGCCTTTGATCAGTGGAAACACCGGTGGGAAAGTGTGTAGCTTCCCAAAGGGAGTACTTCGAAGGAGACAAATTTGAATAACCTGTATGTTGTATGAATAAATGTATGAAAATTCAGTCCAGGAACTTTTTGATCACACCTCGTATATATATCAATTTATTGAAATTTACAACTATACAAATATGTACATCAAGTAAATGAGTTGATAACGATTACAATGACATGTAATAACTTGAAAAGAACTTCTCATCAGTAGCACTTCAATAAAATTCTACACTATAAGATCTCTAGGCCATCTTCTTTTCAGACGCCTAGGAGGATTATCGGGAATGGAGTGGGAAGCAAGTTGAGAAACTATTTGGAGGATTTGAGTGGTTATGGAGCTTACTTTGAAAGGATAGGTATCTGGTTTGGACTAACTCAGCAACATATGGAACATTAAGGTCTTTATGGATAAGCTTATTGGTGACAAAGTAAGGGGTATTTAGGATTTTTTGAAGGATTTTGGATTGTAAGGATTGGATACAAGATGAATTGGATGGTTTAGTAGTGCCCCGAAGCTCAACTCCGTACGTCCAAATAGGTCTAATAACAGTCGTGTAAATAAGTCTTTTGTAATTAATTGGGAGGTTTGATCGTTTGTCTAGTAAATGTTGAAGTAGTCTGTAACGACGGGTAGTTTCTCGTCGCTTTAGTCTTATATGTGGATTCCAAGTAAGACGTTTGTCCAAGTGGAGACCTAGGTAGCGGATCTGTTCAACAGGAATTATTGGAATATCATTGAAGAATACTGTTGGACAAGAAGTCGTAGGTTTACGACGAAGGGTAAAGGTTATTTGGTGAGATTTGTTTGGGTTTATTTTGATTCTCCATTTTTGACACCATGCTTGAATGTTTAGGATATGGGATTGGAGTGTTCGGGAGGCAATGAAGGGATCATTGTTTACTGATAATAAACATGTGTCATCAGCATAAGTGGTGAGGACAGTGGTAGGATGAGTTAGGATGTCAGCTGTATGGTATACACCATGTAGAGGATGGGGCCTAGGATACTTATCAAAATATAAAACACTAAATCATTGTTGAATTAATATTATCGTAAATTAGGAAAAATATAATACTAAATCAAGAAATCCCTGTTGAAGGTTATGTTGTTAATTTCTGCTATATTTTCTGACATTAAGGAAGTGGAAATAAGAAAATATGAAACTTCTGATATACTTTCTCACATTTCATTTTAGTTCGAAGGGTTTTTTGGTTTTCTCAGCTTAGGGCAATAAATAGTATGGATGACAAAGAATCCATTTACACAACATGCAAACTAAAAATCGGTAGCAAAAGGAAACTGATGTTTGGAAAGAGGAAATAAGAAAAAAACCAATATATGACACTAAATCCATGTTAAAACTAATGTTGTTAACTTCTTTTTTACCTTTTTACATTTAAAAAGACGAAATATCTATATAAAACACTAAAGAATACAATCCTAGCTGAAACTGTAGAAATAGACATTTGCATGTGAGGTTATAGCTATCGATAAATTTGATATTAAATTTATTGATAATAAATTTGAAACTCGAAGTGAAGCTTCATTGCAGGTCATTGCAGGTCGATCCATTTGGGTGAAACGCCTCGTCGATAGTGATACCTTTTTTGTTTGTTATTTAAATAAAATTAAATCAATAAAAATATATATTTGAGCGTGGTATATACAGAACAGAAAAACCTACAAAAATATACTGTTTTGACTAACATTTCATTAAAAGTTAGTATACATTTTTTTTTGTTAAATACTTAAATAAACACAAATATAAAATAATATTTAAAAATAACACACCAGATACCTATCCTTTCATAGTAAGCTGTATAACCACTCAAATCCTTTAGTTTCTCAACTTGCTTCCCACTCCATTCCTGATAATCCTCCGAGGCCTCTGAAACGAAGATGGCCTAGAAACCTTCTAGTGTAGAATTTTAAATACTATTGATGAGTAGTTCTTTTCAAGTTTTAACATGTTATTATTATCGTTGTCAATACATTTACTTAATGAAAATGTGTTGTAAATTTCAATAAATGTATATATTAAAAAAATAAATAAATAACGTTTACTTTTAATACTTAAAAAAAAAAAAAAAAAAAAATATATATATATATATATATATATATATATATATATATATATATATATATATATATATATATATAAGTTAAGGTGCATAATATACATCTTAATTCCTAACTTAATCCCAAACAAACCACCGAAAGTATGTAAAATTGATAATTTTATCAAGTCACCATATGATTTATAAATATATCATATGATATTTATATATCATATGGTGATTGCTATATTGTGTCTATATAAAATAGTAGCTAAGGACTGTTAAACAATTCTTATTTTAGGCATCGTTTAACGTCTATTTTACTGGAGACCCAAAAGGTATTAGAAATTGTTTAACAGTCCTTAGCTACTATTTTACCTTTACATACCTTTTGGGTCTCCAGTAAAATAGACGTTAAACGATGCCTAAAATAAGAATTGTTTAACTATGGCTGAATTGAAGAAGAGGTTATATGTTCACATAATTAGGATTGGAGAGAATCAGTACGAATTGGCAGCTATATCTAGCGATAAGATTGTTTGGTATGCCGTTCCCGCTGAATTGAAGGATCTAGCCTTACATCAGGAGTTACTGGCAACAAAATCAATTACAAGTAGTATAAATTCTATTACTAGGTTAGGAGGTTATCGAAAAGTTGCTATTTCATTTAATACAGAATTACAAAAAAAATACTGGGATGAGGAAGAGAATTTTTGTATAAATGATTATTATTTAGAGGAATGCACCGAGAGGATCGATGCACGCCATAATGTAGTAGCTGAAGCCAAGCCATCTAACGAACTTTTTTTTATTGAAAGGATTAGAGAGTTGGAGAGTCGTATTTCGGTTGCTAGTGAGGTTAGTTCGAGGGAGATCGAAAACAGATTTGTATTGTCTAAGTTTGATGGAAAACGAGATGCCGCAGCCTGGATAAATGAGTTTGAAAAAGAATGTGCTAAATTTAATATAACAGATGTGAGAAAAGTTGAGGTTATGAAAATGTTTATTGATGCCAATATCTATGAATGGTACAATGCTAATTTAATAAAACTATCTGCAGTAGACTGGGGATCTTAGAAAAGGTCATTTTTATCAGTTTATAGTAAGAAGGATTGGTCTGCTATTCGATCGGCATTTAATTACAGATATATGTATGGTTCTCTAATTGAATTTGTTCTTAAGAAAGAACGCCTACTGTTGGAGGCAGACAGAGATATTCCAGAGACATTTAGGGTTTATCAAATAGTTTGCAATCTACCGATAGATATCCAAGATAAATTAGATAGAGAAAAAATTAAAAATGTAGATAATTTGATTCAAGAATTGAAGAAATTTAATGATTCATTTACTAACAAAAAAAAAACAGATGACAAGAAAGAAGAGGTTAAGAGGAATAATGAGGGATAATCTTACTGCGATAAAAAAATTTAAGCGACCTCAGACAAGGAAGATGGTTCGTCAATGGTTGGGGAAAATTAATTTCTATCATAGATTTATTGATCATTGTTCTACAAGATTAGCACCTTTGCACGCTTTACTTAAAAAGAACGTAAAATTTAATTGGACAGAAGAATGCGAAAATAGTTTTGAAGAAATTAAACATTATTTGTGCTCGAAACCAATTTTAGCCATTTATGATCCTGAAAAAGAATGTGTGATAGAAGTAGATGCAAGTCGAGTAGGCTTAGGGGCTGTTTTGAAGCAACCTCAAGAGGATGGGATTTTACACCCAGTTGGCTATTTTTCGAAAAAATTGTCACCAGGCCAGATGAAAAGAGAGATCATGTTTTTGGAATGTTTAGCTATAAAAGAAGCAATTCTATTTTGGCAGCATTATTTGATAGGGAAAGAATTCACTGTAACATCGGACCATAAACCACTGGTGAATTTGAAATCAAAAGCAAGAACTGATGAAGCCATGGGTGATTTAATGTTGTACTTATCCCAATACAACTTCAAAGTGATTTATAAGGAGGGAAAGGATAATGTGGAAGCCGATGCTTTATCCAGAAATCCAGTTCTAGAAAGCTTTCAGAATGAAGATGATTGCTTAAAAGTAGTCAATATCATCCGGATCGAAGATATAATCAAAGACCAAGAAATCAATAAAGCGGAAATAGAAGAATCAGAGCACATTATAAGGGAAGGGGAAGTCATCTTCAAATTGATGAACAATAGGAAACGGATTTACGTATCTACAAATTTTGGTCGATATTTGATTGATAAGATACATAATTTTTATGGTCATATTGGTAGCAAGCAGATAGCCAATAAACTCCGACCATTTTACTATTTCAGAAACATGGATGACACGATATCTGATTATTGTAAGCAGTGCGAGATATGCATAAAAAATAAATCCAGATCAGGAAGATCGATTGGAATGTTGTCACAATTAGGACCAGCTGAATATCCATACCAAATTATGTCTATAGATACAATTGGAGGTTTTGGTGGAAATAGATCTTCGCACAAATACATGCATTTATTAGTTGATCATTTTACTAGATATGCATGGATTTTAACCTCCAAAGGACAGACGGCTAATGATTTTATTAAATTAATAAAACCAATATCTAATGAAAATATTGAAATTATTTTGGTGGACCAATACAGCGCGCTAAATTCATCTAAATTCAAAGATCAAATCAAGAAGTTGGGTGCACGGTTGATCTTTACTTCAGTGGATCATCCGCAATCCAATGGATTGAATGAAAGACTGAATCAGACTTTAACGAATCGCATTCGTTGTCGACTCAATGAGAATCCGGACAAATATAAACCGTGGACAGCAATTGCTAAATTATGTGTTCAAGAATACAATAACACAATACACAACACTACAAAATTTTCACCTGCTTATTTACTCTACGGACTGACTTCAGAAATTGTACCTAATCAGCTGAAAAAAAATAATTATGACTTACATACGGACAGAATCGCAGCATTAAAAAATTCAAAAAGGAGTTTTGAAAAAAATAAGAAACGGATTGATAAAAACAGAAAACAATACGAGTTCAGAGAAGGAGATTTGGTTTATGTCGCAAACGGAAATAAACTAAACCGTATCAAATTGGATGAAATCAGATCAGGCCCCTTTAGAATTAAGAAGAAAATTTCATCATCAATTTATGAAGTGGAGTGCAAGAAGAAACGCAAAGAAGCGAACTTATTTCACTGTAGTAAGCTGGTTCCTTACTCTTTTTCCCCTAGATAAAAGAGTCTCCGACCAGCGGAGGTGTAAAATTGATAATTTTATCAAGTCACCATATGATTTATAAATATATCATATGATATTTATATATCATATGGTGATTGCTATATTGTGTCTATATAAAATAGTAGCTAAGGACTGTTAAACAATTCTTATTTTAGGCATCGTTTAACGTCTATTTTACTGGAGACCCAAAAGGTATTAGAAGTATATAAAGAGGATTTCTGAACAATAAAGTTAGTCTTTTTCCAGTGCTCGTGAGTGTAATTTAGCTCCCTAATTTCCTTTTTTTTTTATGTTTTTCTTCTGGGCGAACTTAACTGGTGCCGAAACCCGGGAGCGCTTGAACATATTCTCTTGGTGAGTTTTTCTTTTTTGAATTTTTTTTTTCCCGCTCAAAGTTTTTTTTTTTGAACATCATTATCATCCAAGTGTTCTTACGTTTCTTATCTTTCAAATTGTTAAACTAAATTCTAAATTTAAACTAAGTTCAGCCGGAGTTGCATCCTCTACCACCAGAAACTTTAGCAGCAGCTCACACGAATATGGTAGCGGCACAGGCAAATGCTCTCGAATTCTGAAGCTCAAAACAGCAATGTCGCAAGATTTAAGGAGGGCAATAGCTGATATTGAGAGGTACGATGGAGAGATTGGAGAGCTAAATCACTTCTTAAAGGGAGGCAAAGATGGGAGAGAATCTCTTAGATCCAGTGGATGCCTGCGCATTAAGAGCAGCGTTAGTATGCCGGGTCAAGAGCGGCATACTCAACGTAATTCAAGCGGATGAGGACACACCATGGGTCGTGGTGAAAGATCGACTCAAGAATGCGTTCGGGGACGGACGTTGGACCCCAGAAGAGGACATTTTCCGTATGTTCCGCGAAGCTAGGAAGCCTCATCAATCTAATGGGCAGTATGCGGGATCACTGCTGGCTCACTTTAATAAAATTACAGAAAAGATGAGGGAAACGACAGAGGCAGCGGAAGTGGAAGCGAGAATGGCCTTTCTATCGACCATTCTGAAAGTCCAGCTTGCTAAGGAAACAGGAAAAAAGGAAGAACTTCCGAGGGACAAGACTTTCCTAGAATGTGCAAGGGAAATGGTGGACTCGAGATGAGGAAGTTCGGAAGGAGGACGGGTGGAGCAGGGTCACCTACAAACGGAATGACGGAGGTAGAAGCTTGCAGCCTCGAGGAGACCCATGGAGAAGAAGGGACACGGATTTCAGAGGTCGGGAACGTCTAGTGATGCGGGAAAAGAGGCAAGGGACGGACAAGAAGACTTGGAGGAGGGAAGAAAGGAAATGCCATGGGTGCGGGAAACCAGGCCATTTGGTGGCACAGTGCCCCCGCACGAGGTTTTTCAAATGTGGCACAGAAGGCCACATTGCGAGACAGTGCCCCTATATCATCAGGCGCAGAGACCGAACCAGGCGGAGCCGATGGAGGTGAACGCCCAGCGGGTGTGGCGGAGGAGCCGACGTCCGTCGGAATCGACAAGATCGTCGGAAACTTCGGAGACGGAAGGAGGAGAAGAAGGGGAACCGGGGGTAGGAGCACGCCAGGCAGGAGGAAGCGACAGAGGAGCGGGGAGCGAAGGACGGTGGCGGAGAGGAGAGCACACGAGGAGGTATGAGGTGAGTGCAAAAAGAGGGGCAACCGAGTGTTTGTAAATAGTGTTAAGAGCATAAGTGGAGGGTTGCCTATTATAAAAATTGCGAAGGGTGTGTGGTGTCTGGTTGACACGGGAAGTTCGAATAGGATTATGTGTAAAGAGGTTATAAGAAATTTATGTAAGGAGGAGAGGATACTCCGAGTACAACCGTGTAGTTGTAAATTAATAACGCTGAGTGGCCCCTGTAGAGTAGAGGGTGAAAAAGAAGGAGAAACTAGCGGTGCATGTAGTGGAGGACATGCCTCGCGAATACGGGGGTATCATCGGGTGTGACCTTTTAGGGAAGATAGGGACCAGGATTAAAGGTAATGGTGAGCGATTGATGGTTCGTATTGGGAAAAAGGTTTATACATGTGAGAAGGATCGAGTAGATGGGAATCTTCCAGGAAATGGGAAATTTGGGATTGCACCAATCGTTAAAGGGGTTTTGAAAGGATGGAGATCGGGCGATAATCTGCAGGACAGTTAGGATTAGGAGTTTTATTGATGGGATGAACAATAGCTTTTTTCTAAGAAGGTGAGAAAGGGGAACAACCAGTAGCATACGCTAGCAGGCGACTTACAGAGACGGAGGCGCGATATAGTGCTTTGGAAAGGGAGTTTCTGGGGGTAGTATGGGCCATTGAACACTTCAGGCCATACGTGTTCGGGAGGAAATTCAAGGTGCATACGGACCATCGTTCCCTAATGTGGGTGGGGAAATTAAAAGAATCATCGGCGCGGGTCACCCGGTGGAAGGAATTCCTAAACCAATATAATTTGGAGGTGGTGTATAAGCCGGGGAAGGAGAATATTGTGGCTGACTGGCTATCACGAGCTTTGCAGGTGAATGCAATCGAGCGGGAAGCCGGGGAGTATTCGGGAGGTATACAAAGATTCATTCGGGAATGGACACCGGAAGGAGAAGCGGAACGTGATTCGAAAGTTACGGAAGACGAGGGGGGAGTAGCACGAGGAGATAGTTCGGAAGGGGAGAGATCGGTAGAAATAGAAGAATTAGAGGACATAATTAACGACAAACACAGACAGATAATTTGGAAGACAAAAACGACAGGACTGACAAAAGCGGAGTACATAAAGTATGGGAGGTTTCATATAACCACGGTGCGGTCAAAGCCGGGAGTGTCGGAAGAAATGGTTAGAAAAGTTCTCACAGATGAATCTCGACCGGGAGAAACTTTTTATTTGTATGTAGGGAATGAAGTTGTGTGGGAGAAGATAAAGCGGTTGTGGAGAAATGAGCGGATAGGGTTGGACAGGACATTCATACGGTGTAAGCTGATGGTGGAAACTGTAAGGGAGGCGGATCGGCAGAAGGAGGTCACGGTGGCGTACCATCAAGGGAAAACAAATCACCGAGGAGTGCAGGAGACCTTGCATGCACTTAAGCGGAAATATTTTTGGGTTAAAATACGGAAGACTATCGAGGAGGTGATCAAAGGGTGCGAAATTTGCAGTAAGACGAAGTACGATCGTCACCACCCTACCGGACGACAGGAAGAGACGGAGACACCAATAGGACCACTAACAGACCTACAAATAGATACTTTCACATGGAAAGGGTGTAAATGGGTAACTGTCCTAGATATCTTTAGCAAAGTAGCGTTGGCATACCCGGTTGAGAATAGGTCGGCGGAGGCGGTGCTTGACGCCCTACGAATCTGGTTTCAATTTTATGGAGTGCCGGAGAAGATAACTTTGGACGGGGGTTGGGAATTTGACAAAGCCAGTGTCAGGTCGGAAATGCGGAAGTTGGATGTGGCATGGCATCTGAATACGCCAGGACACCCCAAAGGCCGAGGGGCGGTGGAACGCTTGCACAGTACGCTGGGAGATCATCTTCGCGTTTTTTATGCGGAAAAGGGAATAGAGGCGTACAATCATTCGATTCATACAGCCACGGGATTTTCGTCATTTGAAATGTTATTTGGCCTCTGCGAACGTAGAAGGGATACCCGCGGTGCAGTAGTGGATGAAGAGGTTGAAGCGACGTTGGTGGCAAACAAAGTGGCACACGGGCACAGATGGGAGAAAGCTAGGAAGAGGCTCAATGAGGAAAAAAGTAGGAGGGTGACTCGGGAAAATCTTAAGGTACGTGACGGAATGGAAAGGGTCGCAATTGGAACTATTGTGTACCGGAAGGTAGTGTCGAACCGGAGTAAGGAGGATATACGCTATGATGGGCCCTTCAAAGTCGTGGCGATTCGAAAACATAACATAATGTCACCATTCAGAGTATGCAAGATCCCCGGAAGCGAAGGACGGTGCATCTGGAACAACTAAAGACCCCGTCAAAGTAATTTTCTCGTTCCTCGTTTCAATCGGTTTATACGTTAATTGGGTGTTTTCGTTTCTTTGGTCGTTCTGAGTCATTTCTAGCTAATTATCTGAAATTTTTCGTTCTTTCTCGTGCTTCGTTATTACCGTTTATTCGTATTGTTCGTTTTCGTATTACTCTTTCTTGTGGGCATTAGACGGAGTTCGAGGGGTATCCTCTTTTCTATTCAAGAGAACTTAAGTGAATAATAGATAATGTAAAGAATTAGAAGAAGTGTAACAGTTCTTTTTGGTTGTGGTATTTTAGTTTGTTTTTTTTTTTAATGAGATATGTAAAGACCTGTCAAAGAATAGTGAAAGGTTTAAGTTAAGAACAGAAATGTTTTTTTTGTGTGTTTGTTTGTTTTGTATTTATTTGTAACATTGATTTTTGTATATGGGTGGTTGTTTGGCTTGTGTAGGAGTTTACGAGGATTGTTCGTAAACTGGTGGGTGAGAGTTAAGGTGTATAGGGGAATAATATACATCTTAATTCCTAAGTTAATCCCAAACAAACCACCGAAAGTATATAAAGAGGATTTCTGAACAATAAAGTTAGTCTTTTTCCAGTACTCGTGAGTGTTATTTAGCTCCCTAATTTCCTTTTTTTTTTTTATGTTTTTCTTCTGGGCGAACTTAACTTTTATATATATATATATATATATATATATATATATATATATATATATATATATATATATATAGAATAGAATAGAATAGAATAGAATAGAAAAAACAAATTTTATTCTGTGACAAAGTCCCTTAAGAATAATAGTTACATGACAACTTAAGTTATATCTGGCCTAGAGATGATAAATTAGATAATAAAATAAAATAATTAAATGTAAATACAATTTTACAATAAAATGAAACAAAAATCTATACGCATATATAAACACATACACGATACATACATACATAAACTATAATTACAATTTGTAAAAGAAAAAATATTGTATAAGAAATTGATTAAACAATATATTTTTGATGTTGAATCTAGTAAAGGATGAAGAAAATAAAATGATGAAGAAAGAGTAAAAATGAAAATTATTTCAATGCTAGACAAAAACATTATCATATGAAGATTGTTTAAACAGGCTAAACTTTTATATCTGAAATCCTTGGGTGAAATTTATTAAAGCATCTATATAATTAGATAGCATCCGACTGGAGGGAGGAAAGGTGGTGGAAGAGGAGTGTTTTAAATGTTCCCAGGGAGGATGCATTACGAATAGAAGGAGGAAGAGGATTCCAAAGAATAGCGGTGCGGGCAAGAAAGGAACGTTGGAAAGCAGTAGTTCTGTAGGATGGGGTGTAGAGATCGAAGAGACGGGACCTTGTATGCAATGATTGGATTGAGGACTTGAAATGTAGGATACTGTGAATAGACGGAGGGTTATGTGTGTTAATAACTTGGAAGAGGAATGAACCAAGGAAGTAATCTCTACGGAAGGAAGGCGAAAGCCAATTTAACTCGGTGTAAAGATGGGACACATGAGAGCGTCTCGAGGTTCCAAAAACAAATCTTATGAAACAGTTGATGATACGCTTTAGTCTATCTTCAAGAACCATCGAGAGTCCACCATAAATCACACATCCATAGTCAAATTTGGGGAATATGAGGGAGGATACTAGGAGTTTACGTGTGGATGGAGGAAGTATGTGTCGGGAACGGTGGAATAATTTTAGGATGCCAATCGATCGTCGGGAGATTTGAGCAATGTGGGGTTTCCAGGAAAGGGTTTGATCGATTGTTAAACCTAGGTTTTTAACAGAGGAGAGGAAAGATATAGGGTGACCATTTAGGAATAAAGTAGGGAAGTTGGTATTCAATCGAAAGAGGGAATGGGATCCTATTGCGATTGTTGAGTTTTAGCTGCATTTAAAGTCAATTTATTCAGGAATGCCCAGGCACAGATTTCATCCAGGTCTTGCTGAATTTTGGAAAATGCAGTTGAAAACTCGGCTGGAGGAAAGGAAAGATAAATTTGAGAATCATCGGCGTAAAGGTGGTAGGAACAATTATGAATGGAGTTAGGAAGATCATTTATATAGGAATTAAACAAGAGAGGAGAAATGCTGGATCCTTGAGCTACGCCTGATCGCAAAGTGATCAAGGATGAACCTCAGTTGGGAATGGTAACTGATTGAGAACGGTGGGAAAGGAATGAATGAAACCACATGAGAGCGATATTGGAGAAGTTTAGAGATTTCAGTTTGGAAAAGAGGATTGTGTGGTCTAAGGAATCGAAGGCCTTGGAAAAGTCTAGGAGTATGAGGATGGTTAATTCTTTTTTATCCATTGCAGCCTGGATGTCACTGATGATTTTGGTGAGAGCGGATTGAGTAGAATGGCCGGGGCGGAAACCGGATTGGAACGGGTCAAGTAAATTAGAATCTTCGAGGTAATTGGAGATCTGGGATTTCACTAATCTTTCTAGGGGCTTAGAGAGGTTAGAAAGTATGGAGATCGGCCGGTAATCTTTTGGGGTTGTCGGATTTGGGTTCTTGTCTATAGGGTGAATTAGGGTCTTTTTCCAAGAGGTGGGAAATACAGAATTCTGGAGGGAAAAATTATATATGAAGAGGAGAACCGGTAGGATTTCAGGAAGGCATAATTTTATCAATTTGACAGGAATACCGTCTAATCCAGTTGAATTGGTGTGGGATTTCATATGGAGGAAATGAGGTCTGTGGGAGAGATGTAAGGAAAATTAAAGTGATTATCATTGAATGAAGGAGGTAAAAGGGGCAACTGAGGGGATGGATATGGTGTAGATGTAGAGGTAGAGACAAAATAGGAATTTAACTCGTTAGGTGTGACAGGAAGGACTCCCGAGGGAGAGGAACTAGGTGTATTTTGAACGAGAGAAAGTTTACGGAGGAGCTGCCATTTGGATTTGGGATCAGGGGCGGATGAGAAGGCTTCGTGGAAGTAAATGGATTTCGCTCGCCGGATGGTAGCTTGGGTTAAATTGCGGAGAACCTTTCATCCACGGAGCAGGCCGGCGGCGACGAAAGGTAGAGGTTTTGAGAGGAGCATACCCATTGATACCCATCAAGGATGGAAAGGAGATTGTCAGTTAGTAATTCAACCATAGTGTCAATAGAGGAACAGGAGTAGATAGGATTCCAATCTAGGATTTCGAGGTCAGGTAAACTTTTGTCTCGTGTGAGGGATTCTATATTGCGGAAAGTAATTGTTTTGGGGAGGAACGAAGGGATTGGGATATCGTAAGAAATTTGTATTAGGTCGTGAGAGGACAGAAACGTAACAGGCTGCTGACATGAGGAAAGGAGTTTTTTTGGGGAGTCTATGACATGCAAGTCCAACCAGGTGTCGGACCCACGGGAGTGATGAGTGGGGATAAACGGAACAATGAAGAGGTGAAGGGAAAAAAAAAAGGTTTTCTAGATACGTTTTGTCATAAGAGTCAGATAGGAGATTGGTATTTACCACCAGAAAGAAAGAAACCACAGTCACCAGAAATAATTATAGTGGAATAAAGAGGAACATAATTGTAGAGGTTTGATTCAAAGGATTGGTCAAAAGGAACAAAAATGAGGGGGACGATACGCCACTACATACAGGAGGGAATGGAAATTAAAGGATATTTCAACAAAGAGGTACTCAATGTTTGGGAGATTTGAAGGAGGAGAAAGATGCAGGACACGAGACTTCAGGCTGTCATGAACATATAGCGCTACTCCGCCTCCGGTCCGGTTAATCCGGTCGTGACGGATGATGGAGTAATTAGGAAGGGAAACCGAGGAAGAAGGAATATACGGTTTAAGCCAGGTTTCAGAAACTGCAATGATGTGGTAAAAATTTTGGGGGAAGAACTCTAGAAATCATCACAGTGAGCTGGGAGGGATTGAGAGTTTATGTGACAGGCAGTTAGGATATTAGTCATATTGGAAGGAATAAGGGAAATATAGGACAGTAAATAAAAGAATGACGCTATAAATGAGATTAAGTTGTAGATGCCGTGAGAAAGAATAACATATTAATAATAGGAGGTTAACTAAATATGATAATGTAGCAAAGAGATATGAATTCCTAAATGCATATGATAATGTAAATATAAATATAAGTAATAATAAGCAGATGAATAATTATAATAGAAAATTAGGTAATTAAAGATATGTAAATAAGTGATAAATGAGAGTAAACAAATAAGAGCAATAAACATTAAACAATTAAAAATAATAGAATAGTTATACCGCTGGTAAAAAAAATGAAAGCTTTCTTCAAAATGAGACATGACATAAAAGCAACTAATAGAAACAAAAAACACCTTGAATTCAATGACAAATCATCATCCTTGGCCATCATCCTCCCGCGAACCACACGTACTTTAGTTTCCCGGCTGATCTCTTCTGACGGGCGAGCCAGTACAGATGCCTGTTGGTCGGGTCATCTCCTCGCTATATCCGGATGGAGTCATTCTCCTGGCAGCCAATATCGCATGTTGAGAAGTCCCTCTTGACTTTTTTTTTCTGTACTAATTCGTCCCTTATAGATTGCTGAACGAAGCGCCCTATCACGGGCGGAGGTCGCGGGTCATCTTTTCTGGCCCTTCGGCGTTCTACCAGGTCAAAGTCTTCGACATTGAGCTTAATGCCGAGACCGGCACCTATACATGTCACCAGTGCTGCGGGGGTTTCTCCAGGGCGTACAGGGATGCCTCGAATTTCTAATGATCTATTTAATAAACCCTGCTCTGCTTTCTTCAATCTTACTTCCATCTGGCCTACTTTAGCCTTTAAAGTTTTGTTTTCATTAATTATGTCTTGAATGAATTTATTTTGACCCTCAAGGTGGTTCTCGAATTTAGTAAGTCTCTCACTAAGCTCAAAGTTCAGGTCCCCGCACTTGTCTAAAGAATTTTTATTATTTTAATCTCCTCTCCCAGTCGATTAACAGCCGCGAGAATGTCAGTTCCCGATGGCTCAGGAGATTTTTCATGACTTTTCTTTTTGTAGTTTATTATTTTTCTTCATTGCCTCTAATTCCTTGAGTAATAACACCGGGCGTGAAATAATAATTTACTTTTTTGACATGAAATATTATTCTTATCGTCTCTTGAAATATTTTGTTCACATTTTGTGCACTGAACCATTTTGAATAAAGTTAAATTGCTCGTGAATGACGGTTAAAAATGTTTATTTACTTACGTAGATAGTAAATAAGAATTAATGCCCTGAGGATTTCACTTCTGATAAGCTGTGTGACCTTAAACTGTTCACAATTGATTTAAAGTTATCAATGAAGCCTTCACTGTTTCACTTAACTATTTATACTATTTTAATGAATGTATCGGAAACGAACAAAAAAAAAAACTGAAAAATTAACGAAAGAAAAGTGCTAAATATAAGATAAATTACAGAGCATATATATATTTGTTGCCTTGAAATTCAGTATAAATTTATTAGTTCATGATCCAAAAAAAAAATTTAATTGTATAACCATATTTTTTCTTCTTCGGAGCAATTATCTCTACAGCTCAAATCACAATTCACTATATTAAAATTACTTCATTTAAAGGATTATTTCTTAATGTCGACTTCAGCCCAAGATTATTCAACATCGATAGCCTTTGTAACTATATCCCAAATTCCAAATGGGGTATCCTGCTCCAAAAAAAATCGTTCTCAAGCTACCCTCTGACATGACACTCTTCACCACCACCATCGCTTTTGTCAGATCAATACTTGTACTTAATTAAATACATTCAATTTAAAAAATATTTTGGCTGTTTTTATTAATTTAACCACAGTTTTTAATAGTTGTTTGTGAAACATATTTTCCTTTTATTCTTTTAATAATATGAACAGTATTTGTTGTTAGACCACTGTATCAAAAACTTTGAAATATTTTAGCCACCTGTTTAAGTACTATTTGAATTAGAGAAGTGTCGACTCTCGATTCCATCGATTCTAGAGAAAATAATAGCTATCGAGAATCGATATTTCGAATTCGATTCCTAGGAATCAATCGATACCACTGTTATACCACTGGCGATAGTTTTGTAATTTATAATTCTGTTATAATTATACATTCATCAATGTCCCTCCTTAACGGCAAATATATGTATGATAATTTATTTAAAACTATCTTTTACACCTTACAATAACTGAGCGATTCTTCATATACTAGTTCAACATTGTTTGGTGTAGAATTAATAATACTTCGTCAGATTGTTGAAGATATATTTTCGCTATTGAAAAATGAAGAAATATGGCTACCATTTCTAACTGTCAAAGCTTCTTACTATTTTCTTTGGAACTTGTTTCCCTTCGTCAGGTTTCCGTCAGGTCCAACATTCCCTCAGACCTCTTCCTGCCATTTCCTCCGCTATTTTATCCTCCCATCACCTGCTGGTCGCCTCTCCTTCTATTTATCGGAAGGTTTCTATTTTCTCACAATTCCAGACAATCTTCCAGCAGACATCTGAGGTACACATCCATACCATATTAACTTCTTCTTCATAACATGTTCCGTCACGTTCTCCGTAATTTCCATTTTTTTTTTTATATCCTCATTTCTTACCCGATCCGCTTTGGTTTTCTTGATACACCTTCTCCAGTAGTCTATTTCAACTTCATTTAATTTATTTGTCAAAACTGTTAAGACTTACAAAGCTAAAGCACTAAAAATTCAATGAGGCCAGAAAATATTTTAATTTTATTATACTTTTTGTTAACCCAGAATAAAGATGCATTACATGTTCATACTCGTTCTCTTACCTTACTATACTATTAAAATCAACATCTAGAGAAATATCCCATCCGCAGTGGTTATTGAATGGTTTTAGTTGGACATTTGTGCTTCGTTATCTGATAAATGAAATCAAGATCCTATGAAATATTTTTCTTAATTAATAACAGTTAACAAAATGAATTGTTCTTTGTAGATTGAAGTGCAATTATTTATTAGGTTGTATCTTGTGAATAATAAATGCTACTAATATCATTAAGTTTTTTTTTTTCTAGTTCTCATAGCGATTATTTTATGTAAAAGTAATTTATTTGTTTTTACCTTGGTTTAAAAGATGGCCCCACCTATATATATATATATATATATTTATAAACTTTAAATTAAATTTTTGTTTGAATGGCCGTATCAGTGCTGGTTGAAACATTTGGATTCGCCGTGGCCGCAATGTCCCTCATAAAGTTTATACTTCTTACAATTGAGGAATCATAGACATACTATTGAGGAATGATTAGAATCCCTCCTTCAAGAAGAAATTAAAAAAAAAAAAAAAAAAAAAAAAAAAAAAAAAAAAAGTAGGTTTCCTTTAACAAACAAACAAAATATAGAATTTTTACTTCATATGCTAATGGCTGAAGAAGGAAATGTTTGCAATAAAAACTAATGAACGTCAATCCTTCGAATTTTAAGATTATTGTTGATAAAATAAAATTTGTATACAGAGAGCCAAGTGCCTCATTCCAATATCAAGAACTCCTTAACATATGCATTAAAGTACCCCCTCCCCGATCACATGGCCTTGTAATTGGACCCTTAGACTGCTTTATCGTAGTTATTGAACCATGAGTTCCATTATCTCTAGGTTTTTGAAATATTTTTGTAAAATGCCTTCAACCAGATATATATAGCAAGTATGAACAGATCTAAATTACTCACGTTTCAGCCTGAACTAGGGAATCAGGTAAGATTCATAAGAAATTCGATTACAGAGAAAGTCTCTCAAATCAATAAATATTTTATCTTGGATTAAGTTTAAAATTATATAACTATTTTATTATATAGAATGAATTTTATATTACTGGTAGCCGCTGTGGCATATGCAGCAGCAACGCCAATAACGGAACAATGGACATCTTTCAAGGTTCTTATTTTTAAAAAAATATGATTAGAACTCGATTTCTGTGATGGTTTATTCTGTTTCGTATCAATGGCTCATAATATTTTATTTTTATAGAGACAGCATGGTAAATCATACCACAGTATCGAAGAAGAAAAATACAGAATGAGTATATTTAATGATAACCTGAAGTTTATAGAAGAACACAACACTAAATACGAAGCTGGGCATGAAACGTTCTACCTTGGGATGAACCACTTCGGAGATATGGTAACGTATAAGAAAGCAATAAATGGTGTAACACGATTTTCGGTCTGTTCCCTGACATGGACCTCATTTTACAGCTCCCTGAAGAAATATTTAAATTCGAATTCAATCAAACAGAAGATGTAAACCAACAACCTACATTCAAATTCAGCCCGCCCGTCAACTCGTATATCCCTGAATCGGTTGATTGGAGGGATATAGGTGCAGTCACTCCTGTTAAAAACCAAGGCAATTGTGGGTCTTGTTGGGCTTTCAGTACAGTGCGTATAAATTACTGTTTATAATATTATGAAATACGTGTCCATATCCAAATGAAATATTATTGTTATCTTTAGACCGGAGCCATAGAAGGCCAGCTCTTCAGAAAAACTGGAAAACTAGTTTCTCTCAGTGAACAGCAACTTATGGATTGCACAAGATACGTAAATTATGGATGTTCTGGTGGGTATGTGGAGAAAGCCTATGATTATCTAAAGGATGCAGAAGGATTGGAAAGCGCAGATTCTTATCCTTACCAAGCAAGAGTAGGATAAATTGTTACCTTAAGAATTAAATGATAGCCAATAGTGACATAAACTGATGATTTTTTTTTTTCGGGTCATATTAGTTTATAACTTTCATAACAATAATTATACATATGTGTAAAAGTGGTGCTTCTTTTAGGATGGCAGATGCAGATACAACAAGGAAAAGGTAGTACCGGAAACCAAAGTCAAAGCTTATGTTGAAATAGAAAGGAAGAACGACCGGGCACTTAAGGCCGCTGTTGCTACTGTCGGACCCATCTCTGTAGGAGTTGATGCAAACGGCTTATTATTCATGTTCTACAGAGGAGGTTGGTAATATTTTCTTGTAATCAGTAAAACATAAAAATTATATAACATTAATTTCCAAAAAAAAAATCTGTGATCGCAGGTGTTTTCACTGGTTATTTCTGCGGTAAAGCAATAAACCACGCCGTACTATTAGTTGGATACGGAACCGGTTTCTTTATGAATTACTGGACCATCAAGAATTCTTGGGGTACAGGTTGGGGAGAGGAGGGATACATGAGGTTGGCGACTATGTTCCAGAACAACTGTGGAATTTCGGATTATGCTAAGTATCCTATTCTGGAATGAGCACTCCAACCATTCTGTCAAAATTTATAATTATCAAATTGATTACTGTTATGAATGAATTATAAATAATATTTACTAGCAGATCATTCAATACTGCTTACTTCTCAACTCAAAAATGTTTGCACTCAATAAATTAAAAAAATTATTAAATTTTTTCCTCATTCAAAATGAAAATAAATAATTATTATTGAGGAATATTAAAATCTAGCAGTAAGAAAGCTCATAAGTAATAGTTACGCAGTGCATACAGTTACACCTTATTTTACACAATATAAAAATTATAATAGTTATAAATTTAAATTAAGCCAAATGATTACAATAATAACATTTTAATCAATTTATTGAAATTCAAAAGTGTAAACAAAAGTAAATCTTTTAAATAAGTTGAATTTAGAACACCACTCCAGTCACATACCACTTCTCTTGAAGAACGGTGGCATAACCGGGGATTTAAAATAAATCTTAGCAAATAACCTTTACCCTGCGTGGAAAACCTACTCCATCCTCTACTCCTGTATCCTTAATGAGCCACCGATAAATAAGGCTGGACACATGCGATTCCTTGGATTTCGTCTAGACAAGAGAGTCAAATGGAACCCTCATACAAGACTGCTCCATCACTTACTTGATGAACGTTTTAATCTACCGATTCAACCCCCCAAAACCTATATGACCATTATCAGACATATTTGGACTTACAGTATAAAGTTATGGGAATCTACCAAACCATCGAATTCTTCTCGCATCCAATCACTCCAATCCAAAATCCTTCGAATCTGATCCACAGTGACCTTAATTACCATATGTCGCTGATTTGGCAGGAACCATTTACCCTACCTTTCACAATAAACTAAATAGTCACCCAAATATACTTTGGTATAAAAAAAAAAATCTTAAAAGTTTTATTTTTATTTTCTATAATTAGCTTCTCATTTCATTCTCTATAACCTTCTAAAGTGTCTAAAAATAAGATGGCCTCGCCACCTTCTGCTATAGAACTTGTGAAAGTGCGATCGATGTGTGATTGCTTTACGAGTTATGTTCATGGTATTGTTTTTATTTCCCCATAAGTTTACTAGATGTATATGATCTATACTGTTTTAAATATCAATAAAAAGGTGGAAAAGAAAAGAATATAGAATATAATAACGTAAAAAAAACGTGTATAGCAACTACCCATTGCACAGTGGGGTCTTTAGCTGGAAAAGCTGGACAAATGTCATTTCTTAGAGTTAAAAATAGAACAGATTTTCGAATTAAACAATGAACCCAGATCCTTGGTGCATTAGAAAAGGACCTAAGATGAGAGGTCTTGAGGCTGCGGGTCGCGACGTGCAAAAACGCGTTTAAATAAGTGCACCCCACTGGTCTGCTCTCATAGCTCATTCTATAAACACTCACCCAGTTTGTTTTGTATTATTTTGGTTTTTATTTCAACATGAAACACTTTCTGTAAGGTATGTACATTTATTATTCTGATGTTTCACTTCAATTTGAATAGTTTCTTATACTTTTGTTTTGATTTTAACGAATAACTGAGTAATTTTTTTCACAAAGCATGAGCTTCAGAGAGATTAAGATTAAGTTTCCCTTCCGGGTCCGTCCCGGTAACGTTTCTTTTATCGTCACAAAGAGTAATGATTACTCTCGCTTTTTGAAGTGAAAATAGCTGCGACTATGTGCGTCTAAATATTTAAAGTACTTTGGCAATATTCACCATTTCAATATGTAAAGGCACTTATTCCTAGGGCCATCAGGAATAAATCGTATGACCCGTAGACAACTATATATCATCATGCAACAATATACAAATTGTGATAAAAATATATGATATCATCTGACACAAGATAATACTGATCAGAAATATATAGACTTGAAGCATAAATTGTCTTTCTATTCCATGGATACTGCTAAATGTTACATTGCATTATATCCATAGCAACCAACGACACCAACGCAGCATAAGATTTTAATACATGGACAAATTATAATTGAAAAGGCTTTGCTACCAATAGGACAATTGTCAGAAGAAGAAGCTGAAGCCAGTTATAAATATTTCCATACCTACCGGCTTGGCCGTTCTAGAACATTTTTAAGGGAGGCATGTAATATGGATGTCATTAACCGTCTTCTATTAACATCAGATCCTTTACTGACAGGCTTGAGGAGCACTCCACGAAAGAAATCAAAACCGTTTCTTTCAGAGACTTTTAAACACTGGTATTAGATTTAAAACATTCACGTTACGTCGGTAAATTACGGTCTTCTTTACCGATAAAAAAGTTCTTAAAAGTTTTATTTTTATTTTCAACAATTATCTAACTCGTTATATTATATTAAATTGTTTACTAACGCTAATTAATATTAGAAATAGTAATTTGGAGATGATTTAACAAGTATAATAATTTTGTTCAAGAATTTGGTACGAATACCCCACAGTGCATTGGTTGCAATTAACAGATACCTGTATAACAGTCGGTCTCATAATAATTTTGTCAGAAGACAAGAAGCATCACTCTAAATCGACAGAGAAGTATTGAGATTTTTTGTGGATTTGCGTGAAATTGATAATTAAGGTTCAAAAGTTTAAATAGAGTTTAAAAGAATTTAAGAAAACATCTTTACAAATCGGGATGGATAGGGAATTTCTAAAGAAAGTAGCATGAATAATATAAGCATTTTTCCACGGAAGCAGTACTATGTGGATTGGATAAGCGCAGTCAGAAGGTGAAAAATATAGGTTTTAAATGAGTGTCATAGAAAGGTATTATTAGATTATAATAATAAAGATAATAAATAATATAATTATATATATAATTCGATAAAAGAGAAAATACAGATGAAAACTCAAAATACAAAAAGACAACGAAAATCTTTTAGAGAATGATCAATGTTTCTCAAGTTTTTAACAATAACTTTTACCACACCCCAAATTGTTCTGTTAGGAAACATGTTAAACACATCAAGGGAACAAGATATAACTATATACCTATAGTATTTTACTTTTATCTAATTTAATTAAATCAGCATGATTTTTTAATATTCTAAGAGTTGGTTTATCTAGAAACAAATTTGAAAATTCTTAGCTAAAAAATTTTGCTGAATTTTTTATTGAAGATTAACTATAATTGATGATAGGCTTAAACGCTTATTTTTCTCAAGCTTTTTCGTAAGTTTTTAGATACGGGTAAATGTAGTATTGTTGTTGACGTATTTAGATCTTTGTTTCTTATAAATCAGTTTCTTGCTACTCTTTTTCTAGTTTATTGGTCAATTTTGTATGGACATGAATTGGACAATATAGCATTCATTTATATGATCTATTCATCCAATTATAAGTCCTATTATTTGTCTTAAATTAAATAAAACATATATCGGACTCATCTTGTAAATAACCTTGTTTTTTTTTAATGTCGACAATTGACTATAGCTAAAACTTTTCTTAAAAGAAATTACGTTATAGATATTAAACTGTTCGCTACTGGTTAGTTGCTAAGTTTAGTAGACCAAGGAAATCAGAGCCTCCTTCCTTAGCCCAACTGAGTATCTAGGTCGAGCTCCGAACATCATTAACACTTTGCCCAAAGACAAATTACCACCTTGTCACCCTACTTATATCATAACCAGCTTCCTTAATCGGTTTAAAGTTTCACACCTATATAGATAACATGATTTTAGATCAATGATTGAACGTGATTAAGAAATTTAATTGAAAAAAACATATCTACAATGAAATGTTACATTTGTAATGCGACTCCAAATTAATCCAAAGTAACATCGGTTAGCTGCAGTAATTCTTCTAATCTCCACATCGGGGTTATTGCCCTGGGTGACCACAGATCCCAAGTACTTAAATGCTCCAACCTTTTCATAAGTCTGCAAGTTCTTATAGTCACACCTTCACCTGGAATTAGAACATATGCTTTGTAACCATGTGCTTGGTTTAGGACTGGTTGACTTCCAGCCCAAGTATCACAAGAGCCTGAAAAGACCCCACTACGATGTCGATATCGCCCACTATAAGCCAGTAGCTGAACAAGCACCAACACCGTTAAAGGTGTTTCCTTGCTCAACCAATCAATTAAATAAGTAGGGAGGTGGCCCCTTCACCTGGTCAAAACATCACAACACCTAACATTTCTAGGCATGAAACTCGAATCACACCTGTCATACACTGCACACGTCAATCACAGAATACACGTAGTCAAAACAACCACACATCAACTCAAACACCTACTCTATGCACATACTAAGTCACTCAGGCTCAAACTACTACTATATAAAGCCATTCTCAGTCCTTCATTGCTACACGGTGCACCACTCCTGCACTATCTCTATCCAACCACACTCAAAACACTACAAACATATCAGAACAGCATACTCATGAAGATCTGTAGGGGTACATCACTCGAACGAAGAAACATAGTATTCATATGTGACCAACTACAACTAGACACAATTCATCAGTTCATATCACGACGACACGTCAAGTTTTTCGACAACCTCCCAGCATCCTTTAACCCATTATTCCGCAGCCTCACTCCATCCCCCCTACCTGCCAAATGGCAGGAAAGGAAAGATCCCATGAATCTCGTCCACATCATTACATAAATCTGTACATATATACATACACTACTCTCATCCATCTTGCTCCTTCCTCTTCTATCTATAACTTTATATCTATAATTCATTTTAATCCATATAATACCTCTAATAGTATAATATCATTAATGTTAGATGGATTGTACCTCTAATCCATCTTTTTAATTATTGTAACCTTGGTTTCAAAAAATACTTAATTATTAGTGCTATTATTGACAGTGACTGGATTACGGCTGAGGAAGCTATGATTTACTCAGGCATTAGCCGCCTCTTTGAGCAAAGGCCTTGGGATAAAGGCGTCCCCCGCAATAAATTTCAGTTACTAGGTTAGTAGACACTAATAATGTTCTCTGCCAGGCGTGGTGTATGCCTTATAGATCCTTGATTGTCACCTGTTGTAATAACAAGGTAAATAAGACAATGAAGCATTTCAACATCATTCTATTTTAAAATATGTAACTAAAGTATAAATTCTGATTACTTAAAAAAAATACATGGGTCATTGACGCAATGACGTTCCTATTCAATTTTTATAAATATATTTATAAAACGTAAGCCGGTAAACCCGAAAAGAGCTAAGAGGGAAGAAATATAAAAAAGGTTTAAAAGTGTGATTTCACTAAGCGATCCTAGAAGTGGTAAAACTATGTAACTCCGAGAATTTGTTCGGAATGTGTCGAGGTGGATAGGAAGATTAATGAAGTAGAGGATAAAGTAAATTCGTATCCTTATAAATAAAATTATAATAAAGGATACAGCTAAGCATAATAAAGGAAAGTTAAGAAACTGTGAGGAACGTGTGGCATAAACGGATAAAATGAGGGAGATTTGGAAGGGGTAGTAACCATATCTTGGACATGATTGTGGAACCAAATACGAGAATAATCAGTTTTAAAATACATTGCCGAACTCCTTCGACTCAAATCTTCAGTTCTTACCCGCCAAACCCGTACCCTTCAAACATCTCTCACAACATTCGTCATTCAATAACCAACTTTTTAGTTGTATAAAATATGAGCAATTTATATCCATGAAATTTTATTCTTTTTGTAAAAATTGATTTTGAATTTTCCGTTACTTTTTATTAATATATATATTTTTAATTTTATTATTATTATCTGTTTTTTTTGTTGTAAAAATATTATTTTATTTTAAGGCTCTGAAGGCCCTTGGTTGTATATCATTTTTTAATCTTAAGGGAATTAATGTTCTAGAATAAAAACGAACGTTTTATTTCTTTATTTATTTAAAAGAATTAGCAGCGCACGAAAAGTAGTTTATACATGTTGGGAAAGGTGGTGAGAAAAAAATAAATAAAACGATAGTTTCTTATTTCTGTCAGCAGAATTAAATGAGGAAAAAATTTTTAAAAAACTTGTACCGCTACAACCTATGAAGGGTCTTAGGTTCAGTGATTTGTTAGAAAGTATTGTTTTGTGATTAACAGTTGTACAAAGAGGGGATGTGGTCTGCAACCACGCCCAATCACCAGGTTTTTTTCCCAATTAAAGGTACCCACCTCAAACTAGACTTTGGGTGTGTCCCAAGAGGGTCTCCTGGCCCCAAATTCGATCCATGGCTGAAGAAACATAAATGAGGTTTATGTTTGTTATGTTATCGGTTCAGGTTGAATGTTTTTTTTGTTTTTGTTTTTCATCTATGCTGAATTTCCTTTTTGTTTTCTGTTTATTGGAGTTTAACGTCGAACAAGGTCAGAAAGTAAGGATTGTCCCAAAGGTTCAATTCAAACCAGAAAAGGAAGGTCGGTCTATATATTTTTCCGTGGTGCTTTCAAATTCAGTGTTTTATAAAAATATTTAATTAACATCGCAAGATTATGGATCAGAAAAATTATTAAAAGCCCTCTAGCATTTCTGTTCTTAGTATTTTGTTGGACTATTGAACACATTACAGTGTTAATAAATGTTTATATTTGGACAACCTATGCTTGGTAAAATGATAAAGCCGTATGGGAAAGGAAAGAAGTGTATAAAGTAGAATACCAGCTAAGTTTCTCCAAAATAAAATGAAAACATTTTGTTCCGAATTTCCCACTCATAAATAGAACTTATTAACGAAAGGCTAAAATACGTAACAGTGGTTATTTTCGATCGACCCCATAGTGTCAATAACGGAAAATTTCAAGCAATAGGTTCGGTGCGAATGGTTTTCCTTATAGCGGCCTCCCTTTCCTCGTAATCCCTTTATAAAGTTATTTTTAATTTTATACTTTTTTCTTATATTTGATCATTTTTTTAAAACATTTTAGTTGGGAAACATAATTTGCTATTAAATATAATTATCTAATCCAGTATTATAGAAAAACGTGTGCTCACGTTTATTCCGTATTCGCTAAAAAGAAACAAGTATTCAACCTAATAATCATTATTACTTTGTTTGTTTTAATTATATATATATATATATATATATATATATATATATATATATATATATATATATATATATATATATATGTACATTCTGATCCTCCAACTTTATCAATTCAGAAATAAACAAATAACAATAAAGTAATCGAGAAGAAAGGATCTTGATTTGCCTTCTCGGCATTTAAAGATTGGTTCCTCTCCTGATCTTAGTTGACTATATCTCTTGAACGGAATAAGATAATAAAATTTAATAGCAAACTATGTTTCCCAACTAAAGTGTTAAAAAAAAATTCAATATCTAAAAAAGAAAAGAAATTTAAAAATATTTTTATAAATAGCCTCATAAGCTACTGAAATCATATTTTAAACGTTTCTTGTTGTATATATTTGTAAATCAGTTGTAAATACCAATAAAATCATCATTTTGATTTTATTGATGTATGGAATATTATTACAATACCTTATAAGGCTCTTTATAAAGATAGTTTTAATTTTATTTTATTTTTCAGATATTTGATAATTTTTTTTAAACAGTTTAGGTATTTGAAAAACAAAATTTGCTATTAAATATTATTATCTAATCCCATTCAATTAAAAAATGTGTACTCACGTTCATTCCCTATTCACTAAAACAAAAAAAAAAAGTAAGCATTTATACAAAGCACTTAAGGTACACTATGATGGTATAGAAGGATCAATACAATTTTTTTTTTTTTTTTTTTTTTTAACATTTATTTAAGGAAAGTATTACAATCTGCCTCAATGTGGGCAATAAATAATATGGATGGCTTAATGGATCCATTCACACAATATGTACGATATGAAATAAAAAAAAAAAGAAAGTGAACAATAAATAAAAGTGAATAATAAATAAAAATAAGTAAAGAGTCTCGTATTATGTAATACAAAAAAAAAATTAAATAAACAAAGTACCTCAAACTATACAATACATAAAGTGAAATAATAAAAGAATAAAAAAAAAAATAATAATAAAAAAAATATAAATAAAAAAAAAATAAATTAAATTAAATCTTAAAAATACATTCATTCTTTATTTACAATATATACACATCTGAGGGATCCCCCTACCTGACTTGTCCCTCCACTTATGGAGGGACAAGCCAGGCCCCAAGAGATTCCTGCGCTTCCCTCTCAGCTGCGTCACTAGTAAAAGATAACACCAGAGGAAGCTGAGTGAGAGCGCTAAACTACAGTCACTCAGAGCATGAGTGGAGAAGCTGGCATTACCAGGACTCCATGTCGAAATTTATAATAGATCGAGAGGCCACTGCCTTTTTAACCTGCGAGGAGGATTATAGGGGTGAGTGGAGCTGGATCAATACAATTAGGATTGATAAATTAATTGCCACTTCTATTGAATTTGTTTTATTAGATTACTAGTTTCGAATGCTAAACATTCATTTTCAGTTTTCAGGAGATATCTCTTAGATCCCGTGAGAACTGAAGCATTCGAAACTATTATTCTAATACAAACAAACAAACTTTATTTAAATTTCGGTTCAACAATAAATGTTATCCTCAAACTGTTTGAAGAAAGGAAAATGTTATAATCTAAGTAAATCTTGGTAAGCCCTAGGCTTTAATCTTCTTGATATGGAGGTTCCTAGGTTATACTCCAGAGCTCCAGATGCAACGAGGAGAAGCTCATGGTGTCGCCTTGTGAGCCTGTTAAAGACCTCTTCGAGTCGAACGATTTCCAGTTCCCGGTGAAGCTGGGAATTCCTTATAAACCAGGGTGCGTTAACCACCATTCGCAGTATTCTGTTTTGAAATGTCTGTAGTCTCTTTTTGGTTAATTTTGAAGTGTTGTACCAGACAGGACAGGAGTAAGTCAGTAGGGGACGCAACATGGTTTTGTATACTAAGATAGCAGTTCTGTGTCGAAGTAATGATTTTATGTTTAAAAGTTTTTAGATACGGGTATATGTAGTATTGTTGTTGACGTATTTAGATCTTTGTTTCTTATAAATCAGTTTCTTGCTACTCTTTTTCTAGTTTATTGGTCAATTTTGTATGGACATGAATTGGACAATATAGCATTCATTTATATGATCTATTCATCCAATTATAAGTCCTATTATTTGTCTTAAATTAAATAAAACATATATCGGACTCATCTTGTAAATAACCTTGTTTTTTTTTAATGTCGACAATTGACTATAGCTAAAACTTTTCTTAAAAGAAATTACGTTATAGATATTAAACTGTTCGCTACTGGTTAGTTGCTAAGTTTAGTAGACCAAGGAAATCAGAGCCTCCTTCCTTAGCCCAACTGAGTATCTAGGTCGAGCTCCGAACATCATTAACACTTCGCCCAAAGACAAATTACCACCTTGTCACCCTGCTTATATCATAACCAGCTTCCTTAATCGGTTAAAGTTTCACACCTATATAGATAACATGATTTTAGATCAATGATTGAACGTGATTAAGAAATTTAATTGAAAAAAAACATATCTACAATGAAATGTTACATTTGTAATGCGACTCCAAATTAATCCAAAGTAACATCGGTTAGCTGCAGTAATTCTTCTAATCTCCACATCGGGGTTATTGCCCTGGGTGACCACAGATCCCAAGTACTTAAATGCTCCAACCTTTTCATAAGTCTGCAAGTTCTTATAGTCACACCTTCACCTGGAATTAGAACATATGCTTTGTAACCATGTGCTTGGTTTAGGACTGGTTGACTTCCAGCCCAAGTATCACAAGAGCCTGAAAAGACCCCACTACGATGTCGATATCGCCCACTATAAGCCAGTAGCTGAACAAGCACCAACACCGTTAAAGGTGTTTCCTTGCTCAACCAATCAATTAAATAAGTAGGGAGGTGGCCCCTTCACCTGGTCAAAACATCACAACACCTAACATTTCTAGGCATGAAACTCGAATCACACCTGTCATACACTGCACACGTCAATCACAGAATACACGTAGTCAAAACAACCACACATCAACTCAAACACCTACTCTATGCACATACTAAGTCACTCAGGCTCAAACTACTACTATATAAAGCCATTCTCAGTCCTTCATTGCTACACGGTGCACCACTCCTGCACTATCTCTATCCAACCACACTCAAAACACTACAAACATATCAGAACAGCATACTCATGAAGATCTGTAGGGGTACATCACTCGAACGAAGAAACATAGTATTCATATGTGACCAACTACAACTAGACACAATTCATCAGTTCATATCACGACGACACGTCAAGTTTTTCGACAACCTCCCAGCATCCTTTAACCCATTATTCCGCAGCCTCACTCCATCCCCCCTACCTGCCAAATGGCAGGAAAGGAAAGATCCCATGAATCTCGTCCACATCATTACATAAATCTGTACATATATACATACACTACTCTCATCCATCTTGCTCCTTCCTCTTCTATCTATAACTTTATATCTATAATTCATTTTAATCCATATAATACCTCTAATAGTATAATATCATTAATGTTAGATGGATTGTACCTCTAATCCATCTTTTTAATTATTGTAACCTTGGTTTCAAAAAATACTTAATTATTAGTGCTATTATTGACAGTGACTGGATTACGGCTGAGGAAGCTATGATTTACTCAGGCATTAGCCGCCTCTTTGAGCAAAGGCCTTGGGATAAAGGCGTCCCCCGCAATAAATTTCAGTTACTAGGTTAGTAGACACTAATAATGTTCTCTGCCAGGCGTGGTGTATGCCTTATAGATCCTTGATTGTCACCTGTTGTAATAACAAGGTAAATAAGACAATGAAGCATTTCAACATCATTCTATTTTAAAATATGTAACTAAAGTATAAATTCTGATTACTTAAAAAAAATACATGGGTCATTGACGCAATGACGTTCCTATTCAATTTTTTATAAATATATTTATAAAACGTAAGCCGGTAAACCCGAAAAGAGCTAAGAAGGAAGAAATATAAAAAAGGTTTAAAAGTGTGATTTCACTAAGCGATCCTAGAAGTGGTAAAACTATGTAACTCCGAGAATTTGTTCGGAATGTGTCGAGGTGGATAGGAAGATTAATGAAGTAGAGGATAAAGTAAATTCGTATCCTTATAAATAAAATTATAATAAAGGATACAGCTAAGCATAATAAAGGAAAGTTAAGAAACTGTGAGGAACGTGTGGCATAAACGGATAAAATGAGGGAGATTTGGAAGGGGTAGTAACCATATCTTGGACATGATTGTGGAACCAAATACGAGAATAATCAGTTTTAAAATACATTGCCGAACTCCTTCGACTCAAATCTTCAGTTCTTACCCGCCAAACCCGTACCCTTCAAACATCTCTCACAACATTCGTCATTCAATAACCAACTTTTTAGTTGTATAAAATATGAGCAATTTATATCCATGAAATTTTATTCTTTTTGTAAAAATTGATTTTGAATTTTCCGTTACTTTTTATTAATATATATATTTTTAATTTTATTATTATTATCTGTTTTTTTTTGTTGTAAAAAATATTATTTTATTTTAAGGCTCTGAAGGCCCTTGGTTGTATATCATTTTTTAATCTTAAGGGAATTAATGTTCTAGAATAAAAACGAACGTTTTATTTCTTTATTTATTTAAAAGAATTAGCAGCGCACGAAAAGTAGTTTATACATGTTGGGAAAGGTGGTGAGAAAAAAAATAAATAAAACGATAGTTTCTTATTTCTGTCAGCAGAATTAAATGAGGAAAAAATTTTTAAAAAACTTGTACCGCTACAACCTATGAAGGGTCTTAGGTTCAGTGATTTGTTAGAAAGTATTGTTTTGTGATTAACAGTTGTACAAAGAGGGGATGTGGTCTGCAACCACGCCCAATCACCAGGTTTTTTTTCCCAATTAAAGGTACCCACCTCAAACTAGACTTTGGGTGTGTCCCAAGAGGGTCTCCTGGCCCCAAATTCGATCCATGGCTGAAGAAACATAAATGAGGTTTATGTTTGTTATGTTATCGGTTCAGGTTGAATGTTTTTTTTTTTTGTTTTTCATCTATGCTGAATTTCCTTTTTGTTTTCTGTTTATTGGAGTTTAACGTCGAACAAGGTCAGAAAGTAAGGATTGTCCCAAAGGTTCAATTCAAACCAGAAAAGGAAGGTCGGTCTATATATTTTTCCGTGGTGCTTTCAAATTCAGTGTTTTATAAAAATATTTAATTAACATCGCAAGATTATGGATCAGAAAAATTATTAAAAGCCCTCTAGCATTTCTGTTCTTAGTATTTTGTTGGACTATTGAACACATTACAGTGTTAATAAATGTTTATATTTGGACAACCTATGCTTGGTAAAATGATAAAGCCGTATGGGAAAGGAAAGAAGTGTATAAAGTAGAATACCAGCTAAGTTTCTCCAAAATAAAATGAAAACATTTTGTTCCGAATTTCCCACTCATAAATAGAACTTATTAACGAAAGGCTAAAATACGTAACAGTGGTTATTTTCGATCGACCCCATAGTGTCAATAACGGAAAATTTCAAGCAATAGGTTCGGTGCGAATGGTTTTCCTTATAGCGGCCTCCCTTTCCTCGTAATCCCTTTATAAAGTTATTTTTAATTTTATACTTTTTTCTTATATTTGATCATTTTTTTAAAACATTTTAGTTGGGAAACATAATTTGCTATTAAATATAATTATCTAATCCAGTATTATAGAAAAAACGTGTGCTCACGTTTATTCCGTATTCGCTAAAAAGAAACAAGTATTCAACCTAATAATCATTATTACTTTGTTTGTTTTAATTATTATATATATATATATATATATATATATATATATATATATATATATATATATGTACATTCTGATCCTCCAACTTTATCAATTCAGAAATAAACAAATAACAATAAAGTAATCGAGAAGAAAGGATCTTGATTTGCCTTCTCGGCATTTAAAGATTGGTTCCTCTCCTGATCTTAGTTGACTATATCTCTTGAACGGAATAAGATAATAAAATTTAATAGCAAACTATGTTTCCCAACTAAAGTGTTAAAAAAAAAATTCAATATCTAAAAAAGAAAAGAAATTTAAAAATATTTTTATAAATAGCCTCATAAGCTACTGAAATCATATTTTAAACGTTTCTTGTTGTATATATTTGTAAATCAGTTGTAAATACCAATAAAATCATCATTTTGATTTTATTGATGTATGGAATATTATTACAATACCTTATAAGGCTCTTTATAAAGATAGTTTTAATTTTATTTTATTTTTCAGATATTTGATAATTTTTTTTAAACAGTTTAGGTATTTGAAAAACAAAATTTGCTATTAAATATTATTATCTAATCCCATTCAATTAAAAAATGTGTACTCACGTTCATTCCCTATTCACTAAAACAAAAAAAAGTAAGCATTTATACAAAGCACTTAAGGTACACTATGATGGTATAGAAGGATCAATACAATTTTTTTTTTTTTTTTTTTTAACATTTATTTAAGGAAAGTATTACAATCTGCCTCAATGTGGGCAATAAATAATATGGATGGCTTAATGGATCCATTCACACAATATGTACGATATGAAATAAAAAACAAAGAAAGTGAACAATAAATAAAAGTGAATAATAAATAAAAATAAGTAAAGAGTCTCGTATTATGTAATACAAAAAAAAAATTAAATAAACAAAGTACCTCAAACTATACAATACATAAAGTGAAAAAAAAAAAATAATAATTATAAAAAAATACATAAATAAAAAATAAATAAATTAAATTAAATCTTAAAAATACATTCATTCTTTATTTACAATATATACACATCTGAGGGATCCCCCTACCTGACTTGTCCCTCCACTTATGGAGGGACAAGCCAGGCCCCAAGAGATTCCTGCGCTTCCCTCTCAGCTGCGTCACTAGTAAAAGATAACACCAGAGGAAGCTGAGTGAGAGCGCTAAACTACAGTCACTCAGAGCATGAGTGGAGAAGCTGGCATTACCAGGACTCCATGTCGAAATTTATAATAGATCGAGAGGCCACTGCCTTTTTAACCTGCGAGGAGGATTATAGGGGTGAGTGGAGCTGGATCAATACAATTAGGATTGATAAATTAATTGCCACTTCTATTGAATTTGTTTTATTAGATTACTAGTTTCGAATGCTAAACATTCATTTTCAGTTTTCAGGAGATATCTCTTAGATCCCGTGAGAACTGAAGCATTCGAAACTATTATTCTAATACAAACAAACAAACTTTATTTAAATTTCGGTTCAACAATAAATGTTATCCTCAAACTGTTTGAAGAAAGGAAAATGTTATAATCTAAGTAAATCTTGGTAAGCCCTAGGCTTTAATCTTCTTGATATGGAGGTTCCTAGGTTATACTCCAGAGCTCCAGATGCAACGAGGAGAAGCTCATGGTGTCGCCTTGTGAGCCTGTTAAAGACCTCTTCGAGTCGAACGATTTCCAGTTCCCGGTGAAGCTGGGAATTCCTTATAAACCAGGGTGCGTTAACCACCATTCGCAGTATTCTGTTTTGAAATGTCTGTAGTCTCTTTTTGGTTAATTTTGAAGTGTTGTACCAGACAGGACAGGAGTAAGTCAGTAGGGGACGCAACATGGTTTTGTATACTAAGATAGCAGTTCTGTGTCGAAGTAATGATTTTATGTTTAAAAGTTTTTAGATACGGGTAAATGTAGTATTGTTGTTGACGTATTTAGATCTTTGTTTCTTATAAATCAGTTTCTTGCTACTCTTTTTCTAGTTTATTGGTCAATTTTGTATGGACATGAATTGGACAATATAGCATTCATTTATATGATCTATTCATCCAATTATAAGTCCTATTATTTGTCTTAAATTAAATAAAACATATATCGGACTCATCTTGTAAATAACCTTGTTTTTTTTTAATGTCGACAATTGACTATAGCTAAAACTTTTCTTAAAAGAAATTACGTTATAGATATTAAACTGTTCGCTACTGGTTAGTTGCTAAGTTTAGTAGACCAAGGAAATCAGAGCCTCCTTCCTTAGCCCAACTGAGTATCTAGGTCGAGCTCCGAACATCATTAACACTTCGCCCAAAGACAAATTACCACCTTGTCACCCTGCTTATATCATAACCAGCTTCCTTAATCGGTTAAAGTTTCACACCTATATAGATAACATGATTTTAGATCAATGATTGAACGTGATTAAGAAATTTAATTGAAAAAAAACATATCTACAATGAAATGTTACATTTGTAATGCGACTCCAAATTAATCCAAAGTAACATCGGTTAGCTGCAGTAATTCTTCTAATCTCCACATCGGGGTTATTGCCCTGGGTGACCACAGATCCCAAGTACTTAAATGCTCCAACCTTTTCATAAGTCTGCAAGTTCTTATAGTCACACCTTCACCTGGAATTAGAACATATGCTTTGTAACCATGTGCTTGGTTTAGGACTGGTTGACTTCCAGCCCAAGTATCACAAGAGCCTGAAAAGACCCCACTACGATGTCGATATCGCCCACTATAAGCCAGTAGCTGAACAAGCACCAACACCGTTAAAGGTGTTTCCTTGCTCAACCAATCAATTAAATAAGTAGGGAGGTGGCCCCTTCACCTGGTCAAAACATCACAACACCTAACATTTCTAGGCATGAAACTCGAATCACACCTGTCATACACTGCACACGTCAATCACAGAATACACGTAGTCAAAACAACCACACATCAACTCAAACACCTACTCTATGCACATACTAAGTCACTCAGGCTCAAACTACTACTATATAAAGCCATTCTCAGTCCTTCATTGCTACACGGTGCACCACTCCTGCACTATCTCTATCCAACCACACTCAAAACACTACAAACATATCAGAACAGCATACTCATGAAGATCTGTAGGGGTACATCACTCGAACGAAGAAACATAGTATTCATATGTGACCAACTACAACTAGACACAATTCATCAGTTCATATCACGACGACACGTCAAGTTTTTCGACAACCTCCCAGCATCCTTTAACCCATTATTCCGCAGCCTCACTCCATCCCCCCTACCTGCCAAATGGCAGGAAAGGAAAGATCCCATGAATCTCGTCCACATCATTACATAAATCTGTACATATATACATACACTACTCTCATCCATCTTGCTCCTTCCTCTTCTATCTATAACTTTATATCTATAATTCATTTTAATCCATATAATACCTCTAATAGTATAATATCATTAATGTTAGATGGATTGTACCTCTAATCCATCTTTTTAATTATTGTAACCTTGGTTTCAAAAAATACTTAATTATTAGTGCTATTATTGACAGTGACTGGATTACGGCTGAGGAAGCTATGATTTACTCAGGCATTAGCCGCCTCTTTGAGCAAAGGCCTTGGGATAAAGGCGTCCCCCGCAATAAATTTCAGTTACTAGGTTAGTAGACACTAATAATGTTCTCTGCCAGGCGTGGTGTATGCCTTATAGATCCTTGATTGTCACCTGTTGTAATAACAAGGTAAATAAGACAATGAAGCATTTCAACATCATTCTATTTTAAAATATGTAACTAAAGTATAAATTCTGATTACTTAAAAAAAATACATGGGTCATTGACGCAATGACGTTCCTATTCAATTTTTTATAAATATATTTATAAAACGTAAGCCGGTAAACCCGAAAAGAGCTAAGAAGGAAGAAATATAAAAAAGGTTTAAAAGTGTGATTTCACTAAGCGATCCTAGAAGTGGTAAAACTATGTAACTCCGAGAATTTGTTCGGAATGTGTCGAGGTGGATAGGAAGATTAATGAAGTAGAGGATAAAGTAAATTCGTATCCTTATAAATAAAATTATAATAAAGGATACAGCTAAGCATAATAAAGGAAAGTTAAGAAACTGTGAGGAACGTGTGGCATAAACGGATAAAATGAGGGAGATTTGGAAGGGGTAGTAACCATATCTTGGACATGATTGTGGAACCAAATACGAGAATAATCAGTTTTAAAATACATTGCCGAACTCCTTCGACTCAAATCTTCAGTTCTTACCCGCCAAACCCGTACCCTTCAAACATCTCTCACAACATTCGTCATTCAATAACCAACTTTTTAGTTGTATAAAATATGAGCAATTTATATCCATGAAATTTTATTCTTTTTGTAAAAATTGATTTTGAATTTTCCGTTACTTTTTATTAATATATATATTTTTAATTTTATTATTATTATCTGTTTTTTTTGTTGTAAAAATATTATTTTATTTTAAGGCTCTGAAGGCCCTTGGTTGTATATCATTTTTTAATCTTAAGGGAATTAATGTTCTAGAATAAAAACGAACGTTTTATTTCTTTATTTATTTAAAAGAATTAGCAGCGCACGAAAAGTAGTTTATACATGTTGGGAAAGGTGGTGAGAAAAAAATAAATAAAACGATAGTTTCTTATTTCTGTCAGCAGAATTAAATGAGGAAAAAATTTTTAAAAAACTTGTACCGCTACAACCTATGAAGGGTCTTAGGTTCAGTGATTTGTTAGAAAGTATTGTTTTGTGATTAACAGTTGTACAAAGAGGGGATGTGGTCTGCAACCACGCCCAATCACCAGGTTTTTTTCCCAATTAAAGGTACCCACCTCAAACTAGACTTTGGGTGTGTCCCAAGAGGGTCTCCTGGCCCCAAATTCGATCCATGGCTGAAGAAACATAAATGAGGTTTATGTTTGTTATGTTATCGGTTCAGGTTGAATGTTTTTTTTGTTTTGTTTTTCATCTATGCTGAATTTCCTTTTTGTTTTCTGTTTATTGGAGTTTAACGTCGAACAAGGTCAGAAAGTAAGGATTGTCCCAAAGGTTCAATTCAAACCAGAAAAGGAAGGTCGGTCTATATATTTTTCCGTGGTGCTTTCAAATTCAGTGTTTTATAAAAATATTTAATTAACATCGCAAGATTATGGATCAGAAAAATTATTAAAAGCCCTCTAGCATTTCTGTTCTTAGTATTTTGTTGGACTATTGAACACATTACAGTGTCAATAAATGTTTATATTTGGACAACCTATGCTTGGTAAAATGATAAAGCCGTATGGGAAAGGAAAGAAGTGTATAAAGTAGAATACCAGCTAAGTTTCTCCAAAATAAAATGAAAACATTTTGTTCCGAATTTCCCACTCATAAATAGAACTTATTAACGAAAGGCTAAAATACGTAACAGTGGTTATTTTCGATCGACCCCATAGTGTCAATAACGGAAAATTTCAAGCAATAGGTTCGGTGCGAATGGTTTTCCTTATAGCGGCCTCCCTTTCCTCGTAATCCCTTTATAAAGTTATTTTTAATTTTATACTTTTTTCTTATATTTGATCATTTTTTTAAAACATTTTAGTTGGGAAACATAATTTGCTATTAAATATAATTATCTAATCCAGTATTATAAAAAAACGTGTGCTCACGTTTATTCCGTATTCGCTAAAAAGAAACAAGTATTCAACCTAATAATCATTATTACTTTGTTTGTTTTAATTATATATATATATATATATATATATATATATATATATATATATATATATATATATATATATATATATATGTACATTCTGATCCTCCAACTTTATCAATTCAGAAATAAACAAATAACAATAAAGTAATCGAGAAGAAAGGATCTTGATTTGCCTTCTCGGCATTTAAAGATTGGTTCCTCTCCTGATCTTAGTTGACTATATCTCTTGAACGGAATAAGATAATAAAATTTAATAGCAAACTATGTTTCCCAACTAAAGTGTTAAAAAAAAAATTCAATATCTAAAAAAGAAAAGAAATTTAAAAATATTTTTATAAATAGCCTCATAAGCTACTGAAATCATATTTTAAACGTTTCTTGTTGTATATATTTGTAAATCAGTTGTAAATACCAATAAAATCATCATTTTGATTTTATTGATGTATGGAATATTATTACAATACCTTATAAGGCTCTTTATAAAGATAGTTTTAATTTTATTTTATTTTTCAGATATTTGATAATTTTTTTTAAACAGTTTAGGTATTTGAAAAACATAATTTGCTATTAAATATTATTATCTAATCCCATTCAATTAAAAAATGTGTACTCACGTTCATTCCCTATTCACTAAAACAAAAAAAAGTAAGCATTTATACAAAGCACTTAAGGTACACTATGATGGTATAGAAGGATCAATACAATTTTTTTTTTTTTTTTTTTTTAACATTTATTTAAGGAAAGTATTACAATCTGCCTCAATGTGGGCAATAAATAATATGGATGGCTTAATGGATCCATTCACACAATATGTACGATATGAAATAAAAAACAAAGAAAGTGAACAATAAATAAAAGTGAATAATAAATAAAAATAAGTAAAGAGTCTCGTATTATGTAATACAAAAAAAAAATTAAATAAACAAAGTACCTCAAACTATACAATACATAAAGTGAAATAATAAAAGAATAAAAAAAAAATAATAATAAAAAAAAATATAAATAAAAAAAATAAATAAATTAAATTAAATCTTAAAAATACATTCATTCTTTATTTACAATATATACACATCTGAGGGATCCCCCTACCTGACTTGTCCCTCCACTTATGGAGGGACAAGCCAGGCCCCAAGAGATTCCTGCGCTTCCCTCTCAGCTGCGTCACTAGTAAAAGATAACACCAGAGGAAGCTGAGTGAGAGCGCTAAACTACAGTCACTCAGAGCATGAGTGGAGAAGCTGGCATTACCAGGACTCCATGTCGAAATTTATAATAGATCGAGAGGCCACTGCCTTTTTAACCTGCGAGGAGGATTATAGGGGTGAGTGGAGCTGGATCAATACAATTAGGATTGATAAATTAATTGCCACTTCTATTGAATTTGTTTTATTAGATTACTAGTTTCGAATGCTAAACATTCATTTTCAGTTTTCAGGAGATATCTCTTAGATCCCGTGAGAACTGAAGCATTCGAAACTAGTATTCTAATACAAACAAACAAACTTTATTTAAATTTCGGTTCAACAATAAATGTTATCCTCAAACTGTTTGAAGAAAGGAAAATGTTATAATCCAAGTAAATCTTGGTAAGCCCTAGGCTTTAATCTTCTTGATATGGAGGTTCCTAGGTTATACTCCAGAGCTCCAGATGCAACGAGGAGAAGCTCATGGTGTCGCCTTGTGAGCCTGTTAAAGACCTCTTCGAGTCGAACGATTTCCAGTTCCCGGTGAAGCTGGGAATTCCTTATAAACCAGGGTGCGTTAACCACCATTCGCAGTATTCTGTTTTGAAATGTCTGTAGTCTCTTTTTGGTTAATTTTGAAGTGTTGTACCAGACAGGACAGGAGTAAGTCAGTAGGGGACGCAACATGGTTTTGTATACTAAGATAGCAGTTCTGTGTCGAAGTAATGATTTTATGTTTAAAAGAGGGTACAAAAGTTAAGGTCTTGCGTTGGCTTGTTGTAAGATGTAGTTAGTGTGTTATCTCCAAGTTAGTCTGGTGTCAAGGTGTACTCCTAGGTAACGCACTGCCTGGTCTTTAGGGTTCCAGGGAACTGGGAGGTTATCGAGTCGAAGTGTAATCAGGTTTGTGAGGTTGAAAAGACGTAAGGTGAAGATTTTCGCTTCCGTCTTCGATGTGTTTAGCTGAAGTTTTCACTTCCGGAACCATATCGAGACACCGTTAAGGCCACTCTGAAGTTTCCTGATGGCTTCGTGAAGGCCATCATCTTGGGACAGGAGTGCTGTGTCATCAGCGAATGGAGCAATAATTGTGTCCTCATCATATTGGGGGATATCTGAACAATAAAGATTGAATAAAAGAGGACTGAGAATGGCACATTGGGGTACTCCGGCCAGGATAACTTTTTTCTCGCTGGTAGAATTGTTTATTTTTACCTGAAACGTCCTGTTAGTTAAAAATGTTTTTAATAATCATAAATAAATCATAATCATAAATATGCATATTGACTATATTCAATGAAGGTATTTTTTGCTAGTACCATTAGTAGACTTTTATAATGATGTTTATGAAGAAAAACTTTTTTTTTTAAATAGTGGTTGTATATATGGTATACAGAAGTAAATATCAAAAAAGAGTTTTAAAAAATCATATATCTATCATGGCACTTGTTCTAAAAATCCTATACACAGAAGGAAGAGAAACAATTTACAGTGTTATTATTTTCAAGTACAAACACACTATACTACAACCTCCAGCTCTACGGATCGTAAAGGAATATAAAATATTGTTCCCTTGGATCATGAACATATGTCTCTTAGGAAAATGCCACCTGACATAAGTTTTCATTCCAACTTCCATACATGAAGGGAGGTAGCAATGCCCTCTCCCTCCACTCTTTCACTGAATATAACTAGCTAATGGAGGTGATCTCTTTAAACGATAATGAATTATTTATTAATATTTAATAAAAATAGTTAAAATAAATGTATAATAGCTCCTTATAATAAACAATAAATCTGCTTTAAAAAAAAGAAAAAACAAAAACAACTTTTAAATGAGAGGTTAAAAGCCAGTTAACCAGGATAACAAGGAGACCTTGCCTGACAATGGTCCCTTCCATTGACAAAAGTATTGTGAAGGCCGATTCGGTTGGAGGCTCCCTCAATCTGCGTATTTTTATTCCATGATCCACTTCGATGAGGCCCGAACGATTGATGTAGAACATTGAACCTCTGTTGTTCAGCTATCAACTTATATTGCCGAGGGAAAAGTTATAACAACTCAGCCCGGGTCCTCGACTCGCCCGGGTTCAACGCTTGTTTACGATCCCCTATTAAGAGTTTTATCGGTTCAACTTTCTAGTAAATCTTTAATTCTTGATAAACAACCTCGAAGGCGGACGACAGTAGCAAACGATTAATATATACTTAAAGGTTACAATCAACCATTGTTTGTACGTTCTTGGCTTTAGTACATCTAAATAGTTCAATAGATACTGGCACATATATACAGCAAAAGAGATTAACTGAAGCATAAATTAATAGGTTGACCATATTGACAATAGACGATGATCATGATTCTCTGTTCACCCAATCTCACGTTGTGCACGCAATACATATCTTAGTGGTGAAACAAAAGCAGAAAGCTTCAAAGCATTGGCTAATCGTTAAATTAGCTATAAGGAAGGAAATGCTGGAGATGGGCGTAACCTGGTATATTAATGCCCCGGGACACCCAAAAAGTCGGGGAAGAATCGAAAGGTTGCATACTACCTTTTTTGCTAAGCAAAGTAAATGTACTACTCTACGTTTTTATTTTATGTGAATGCAATTTATGTGTTAGAATTTATGTATTTGCAAAAAAAAAAAAAATTGAACATCTCCAATGTATCATATCGATACAGGTTTGGAGGCGGGGACAACTATGCCAAAGGCGGTAACCGCGTATAACCATTCCATTCATATGTCGACAGGATTCTCTCCATTTGAAGTAATTTTTGGTCTTCAAGAAAGGCGGAGGGACGGCAGGGTGACGACAGTGTATGACAAATTGGTAGAACAATTGGTGGTGAATAGAGTGGCACTTATCGATAGGTGGGAAAGAGTGCGGCGGAAGATAATGGCGGAGAAAAGTAGATGAGTGGCGCGGGAAAACCTCAGGATTCGAGACGGAATGGAGAACATCAATATCGGAACTGTCGTATGCTGGAATTTGGGGTCAAATAGAAATAAAGAAGTACCACAGTACGAAGGACCCTTCAAAGAAGTAGCAGTCCGGGAACAAAATGTTGTTACGATCTAACACACATCGTTCGATCTTAGTTTTGGTACTGAGTAAGATTTGTAAAGTATTTTGAAAGTTTTAAGTTATGTCCAGAAGCGTTTTTATTTTTTTTAACATTTATTTTTATATGTCAGAATATGGTTGGACCTTTCTTAGGAGCTAACGGGGATTGTTCTTATAGTGGTGGGAGGAAGTTAAAGTGTAGAGGGGAATAATATACAGCTTAATCCCAAACGACCAAAGATTGTATATACAAAGGATTAGGGAGCTATAAAGTTATTTCGTTCCTTATTTTACTTTTTTTTTACATATTTTATGTATAAATATAAATATATGGTAACGGTCGGGTTAAGAGGAGGCAGCTCCTACGCCCGCCGAGAATACCTTTTATCGATTCTTACCTTCTTCCGTTTTATTTCGGTGTTTTAGTCGCTACTTTTAGAGGGGAAAGGTTATTCTCATTTATTTACGGAGAAACTTTAAGTCCCTGTTCAAAGTAATATTACCTTCTGTTTACCTTATGATATTAAAATGTGAAATAAGAAAATAATGAAGTGGAAATAAGAAAATTTCAAAATATAAGACACTAAATCAATTTTGAATTAATTTTATATTAAATGAAATTTAATATAATGCTAAACCATCACTAATGTTAATTCTTGATAAACTTTGTGATGTGAGGGAAGTGTAAATAACAAATTATAAATATTTAAAAGACAGAATCCTTAAGTATTTATTTGTCATAACTCCTATTTATTTAACATTTGTAGCTACATATTTCCGAGACAATGCTCCATCATCAGGCTTCTAAATTTTTTTTAAAACACTTTAATCTATAACATTATACCAACAGTTTTACAATTATATAGTAACGTGTCATTTACCTCTTAATTAGTGATTATTTTAACATTGCCTATTCTCCATGTTATAATCCATTATACAGTATAAGACAGAATCCTAGTTGAAAGTGATGATGTTAATCTCTGCTATATTTTCTCAAGGGAAGTGGAAATAAGAAAATATGAAACCTATGATATATTTTTCTCAGATTTATTTTTAGATCGATATGTTTTATTGAAATAATTATACAATCTGTCTCACTTTTCGGCAATAAGTATTATGGATGACAAAGAATGCATTCACAAAATAAGCATACTGAAATTTTATCACTTAAATTGATACAACAAATAAAAATATATAAAACACCAAATCCATGTACAAATTAATGTTCTTAAGTTTTGCAACACTTTTACACATTAGATAAGAGGGAATAAGAAAACATGAATTGATAAAACACTTAATCCTTTATGAAGCTCATGTTGTTAACTTATGTTTCAGTTATTTACCATACATTTGAGAAGACTTAAATATCAATATAACACACTAAACAACACAATCCAAGTTGAAACTGTAGAAGTGATTGTTTACATGTGAGGTTATAGGAAAGAGCTATCGATAAATGTAAACTCGAAGTGAAGCGTAAGGATCAAACTGGTGGGTGTAGCGCGGGTCAAGGCAGTTTGCTGCCTCCTCTTTACCCGACCGTTACCAAATATATATATATATATATATATATATATATATATATATATATATATATATATAAGTTAAGTTCGTCAGGAGAAAAGTCCAAAAAAAAGGGAAATTAGGGAGCTAAATAACGCACACAACTTCAGAACAAAGACTGCCTTTATTGTTTCTCAATCCTCTTTATATACAATCGGTGGTTGTTTGGGATTAAGATTGGGAATTAAGCTGTATATTACTCCTCTATACACCTTAACTCCCCCCCACCAGTTTACGAACAATCCTCGTAAACTCCTAACACAAGCCAAACAACCAACCTAATTCAAAAATCAATGTTACATAAAAAATAAAAATAAAGAACTTCTGTACATAATTCCTACTTTCCACAATATTTTAATACAAATTACATAGACCTCACTTCACTAACAGATTCAACAGAAAAACTTTTAAACTGCACCTAGGTATTTACATTGTTACTATTTACATAATTCATTTCGCCTAGAAAAGAGGATACCCCTTGAAATCCATTAAACGAAAACGGGTACACAAGAATGTGAAAAACGAACAAACGAATGATATCAACAACTCGAAAAATGGAATACGAAAAATAACGAAAATCAACGAGACCCGTGAAAAGACGAGAAGAACGAGAAACACGAGAAAAACGAGAGAAACAAGGAAAACGAGAAAAACGAGAAAAAACGATAGAAAACAAGAAAAACGCTAATTTGACGGGATCTTCAGTTGTTCCAAATGAACCGTCCTTCTTTTCCGGGGATCTTGAATGCTTTGGATAGTGACGACATTATGTTCCCTAATCGCGATAACCTTGAAGGGTCCGTCATACCGTGTTTCTTCTTTAGTCCGATTCGACGACACCTTTCGATACACAATCGAACCTATTTCTATCTTTTCCATACCATCCCGACACTTGAGATTCTCGCGGTTTACCCTCCTGCTTTTTTCCGCCACGAGCTTCTTCCGCGTCTTCTCCCATCTTTCCCCGAGCGTCACTCTATTTGCCACCAAAGTCGCCGCAACCTCCTCATCTACTATTGCGCCGCGGCTATCCCTCTTGCGCTCACGGAGTCCGAATAACATTTCAAATGGTGAAAATCCCGTTGCCGAGTGAATCGAGTGGTTATATGCTACTATCGCCTTAGGCATTGCCGTATCCGCTTTCAACCCCTTTTCTGCCTAGAAGACGCGATGGTGATCACCCAGGGTACTATGCAGCCTTTCGACCGCCTCTCGGCCTTTCGGGTGCCCCGGAGTATTCAAGTGCCACTCTACCCCTAAACCTCGCATTTCCGACCTGAGACGAGTATTATCAAATTCTCGGCCCCCATCTGACGTTATTCTTTCCGGTACCCCGTAGAACTGGAACCAAATTCGGAGGGCCATGAGTACTGATTCGGCTGACCTATCATCGATCGGGTATGCCATCGCAATCTTACTAAAAATGTCTATGATTGTAAGCGATTTCAACCCCTTCCATGTAAATGTGTCAACCTGTAAGTCTGTCAGTGGTGCTGTTGGTGTCAATGTCTCTTCCTGCTTCCCGGTTGGCGGATGTCGGTCATATTTAGTGGTGTTGCAGATCTTACATGCTCCTATTACTTCCTCTATTGTTTTCTTCATTTGTAACCAAAAATACTTCCTCTTCAATGCCTTTAACGTTTCCTGCACCCCTCTATGATGTGTTGATCCCTTGGTGGTACGCGATTGTGACTTCTTTCTGCCGGTCCACCTCCCTCACCATCTCCACCCGGAATTTACACCTAATGAACGCCCGATCCAACCCAATCTTTTCCGTCCGCCATAACCTCTTTATTTTTTCCAAGACCACCGCATTCCCCACGTATAAATAAAATATTTTCCCAGGCCGAGACTTCTCCTTTAATATCTTACTAATAACCTCCTCTCCTACTCCCGGTTGAGACCATATAGTGGTAATGTGGTATTTCCCATATGTCGCGTATTCCGCCCTAGTCAGTCCCGTTGTCTTCGTCTTCCATATTATCTGTCTGTCCTTGTCGTCTATTATTTCCTCCCTCTCCTCAATTTCCTCCGTCCTCTCGCCTTCCGAACTCTCCTCCCTCGACATTTCCCTTTCATCCTCCACATCTTCCGATTCGGGTTCCCCTTCTCCCTCTGGTGTCCACTCCTGTATGAATCGTTGTATTCCTCCCAAATACACCCCTGACTCTCGCTCTATCGCGTTAACCTGCAAAGCTCGCGACAACCAGTCAACCACGACATTTTCCCTCCCTGGCTTATAGATTACTTCCATGTTATATTGGTTGAGTAACTTTTTCCAACGAGTTATACGCGCTGATGACTCTTTCAGTTTCCCCACCCATATTAGGGGACGATGGTCCGTCTGCACCCTAAATTTTCGTCCGAATACATATGGCCTGAAATGCTCTATCGCCCATACAATTCCCAACAATTTCCGCTCCAGCGTGCTGTATCGGGTTTCTGTCTCCGTGAGACGCCTACTGGCATATGCCACAGGTTGGTCTCCTTTTTTCCCTTCTTGAGACAACACAGCCCCCAGTGCATATTCGCTGGCATCGGTGGTTATGGTGAATGTCTTGGTGAAGTCAGGGAACGCGAGAACCGGTTCTTGCTGGAGCTTCTCCATGCATGCTCGAATATTTCCTTTTATCTCCGGAGTAACCACTATCCTTCGCCCTTTCTTCAACAAATCGTTTAGTGGCACCAAATATCTTGCCATATCTGGGATGAACCGCCTGTAATAATTAAGGGTTCCCAGCAGTCCCCGCACTCCCCTTACGTCTGTCGGGATAGCCATCTTCCTGATAGCCTCTACCTTCCGTATGTCCGGCTTTACCCCCTCTTTCTAAATAGTGTGCCCCAGGGGTTAATTTAAGTTAAGTTTATTTAAGTTAATCTCATTTTGCCCTAGGATCGATTTCTCCCCCTACAACTTTAAACCGAATTGTCTCAGTCGCTGGAATACGCGTCTTAAGTCTTGTACATGTCCAGTCTCGTCTTTACTAAAGATCAGTAAGTCGTCCATGTATATCGGACATGTTGCCTCGTCCAGTCCTCGTAAAAATTCGTCCGTCAGTCTCTGGAAGGTTATAGGGGCATTCTTCAAGCCGAAGGGCATTCGCGTAAACTCGTAATGCCCCCTTTCAAACGTGAACGCGGTTTTGTGTTGGTCCTTGGGGTGCATCCGGATCTGGTGATACCCAGCCTTCAGGTCCAATGTCGTAAACACTGTCGCACCTCCTAACCGGTCCAACATGTCCTCGAGCCGGGGTATCGGATACCTTTCATCCACCGTGTTCTCGTTTAGTTTACGAAAGTCCACTACGACCCTATACTTCTCTTTCGTTGCTCCCTCTTCACTCTTCTTCTTAACTGCCCATAGGGGGCTATTATTCGGAGAAGTACTATTTACGATTATCCCTTGCCTTTTCAGACTCTTTAATTCCTCCCTAATGTGTTGACGTAACGCCTGGGGATATCTTCTTTCCTTTACATATGTAACCCTCTCTTGTTTCAAAGGAATCTCATGTACAGTCTCCCCTGTTATACTTAATATCTCCCCTTCCTTAAAGAATATGTCCGAATATTCGTCCCTCAACTCCTGTCGCCAATCTCCCTTTCGGTTAATCGCTCCCACGATAGCGTGACTCCCCTTTCGGTCCCTATAACACCTGAACCTTCTCTGACCGATTCGAACCGCCCAGTGCCCCCCACTGCTCTTTATCCAGGTTCCGACCTTCCCCAAGAGATCACATCCGATAATCCCACCATATTCTGGAGGCATGTTATCCACCACATGTACCTTTAGGTTCTCCCCTTTCTTTCCCCATCCATCTAACGCGATCTCCGCCTCCCCCTCCACTTTACAGGGACCGCTCAACGTAACCAACTTACGCCCACATGCTCCTATCCGAGGTATCCTTTCTCCTTTACGCTTTTACCGCGTCTCGGCTCATAATTGTATTAGTGCTACCCGTATCAACCTAACACCTCACCTTATTCGCTACTTTAATTATTGGCAACCTCTCATCCCCACACTCCACCCTATTTATCACTCCATGGTTGCCCCTCTTCTTACACCCTCCTCATTCCACATCTTGCGATCTCCTCTCCGCTGCCGCCCGACGCTCCTCGCTCCTGCGGCTGCTCCTTCCCTCCGCCCGTACACCTTCCTCAGGTTCTCCTTCGTCTTCCTCTGAGTCCGAGGTTCCTGATGACCTTGTTGAATCCGACGGCCGCCTGCCCCTTCTCCACACCCGTTGGGCGTTCACTTCCGTCGGCTCGCCTTGGTTCGTTCCCCTACGTTTACTCATGTATGGACACTGCCTTGCAATGTGTCCCTCAGTGCCACATTCAAAACACCGTGTGCGGGGGCACTGCGCTACCAAATGACCCACCTTTCCGCACCCGTGGCACTTCCTCTCCTCCTTCTTCTAAGTCTTCTAATCTGCTCCTGGCCTCCTTTTCCGCATCATTGGACGTTCTTGACCTCCGAAATCCGTGTCCCTTCTTCTCCACGCATCACCTCGAGGCTGCGAGCTTCTACCTCCATCAGTCCGTTTGTAGGTGACCCTACTCCACTTTCGGACTTCCTCATCTCGGGCGCTGGAGTCCACCATTTCTCTCGCACATTCCACGAATGTCTTATCTCTCGGAAGTCCTTCCTTCTTCCCTGTCTCCTTCGCCAGCTGGACCTTAAGAATCGTTGATAAGAAGGCCATCCGAGCTTCCACTTATGCTGCTTCCGTCGTCTCCCTCATCTTTTCGGTGATCCTGTTATAGTGGGCCAATAATGCTCCTGCCTATTGGCCACTAGATTGATGAGGTCTTCTCATTACCCTGAACATGGAAAATGTCTTCTTCCGGTGTCCACCGGCCGCCTCCGAAAGCTTTCTTCAGTCGGTCCTTCACCACCGACCATGGAGTATCTTCATCTGCCTGAATCCGGTTTAGTATGCCCCGCTTGACTCTACATACTAAAGCTGCTCTCAGTGAACATGCGTCTATCGGGTCCAACAGGGTTTCAGCTATCTTGGCTTCTATCCGAGCCATTACCCTATCACCTTCCTTGAGGATATGATTAAGCTCCCCAATTTCTCCTCCATATTTTTCTATGTCTGAAATCGCCCTACTTAAGTCCTGCGACATAGCTGTTTTTAAGTTTCAACAACTCCAGGGCATTCGCCTGCGCCGCTGCCATGTTCGCGTGTGCTGCCGCTAAGGTTTCAGGTGGTAGCGCTTGCAACTCTAGCTGAATTTCGAATGTAGCAGGTTTTAAAATGTTCTTACTTTCCATTTCGTACTGTTCAAAATCTTAGTCCAATGAACACGAAAGAACAGGAAAATATCAAAACGGGATGATAAATACGTTTACGAAAGATTTCCTGCGGGAAAAATAAAAAAAAAACTCACCAGAAGAATCTGCTCAAATCGTCCCGGGTTTCGGAAACCAGTTAAGTTCGTCCAGGAGAAAAGTCCAAAAAAAAAAGGAAAATTAGGGAGCTAAATAACGCACACAACTTCAGAACAAAGACTGCCTTTATTGTTTCTCAATCCTCTTTATATACAATCGGTGGTTGTTTGGGATTAAGATTGGGGATTAAGCTGTATATTACTCCTCTATACACCTTAACTTATATATATATATATATATATATATATATATATATATATATATATATATATATATATATAAGTCAAGGTCCGAAGCAGAGCTATATCACGCTTAATCCTATACGCAGTCACAACAAACAAATGTAACTGTATATAAATCCGCCTCAGAGCAATAAAATCTCAGTTGTATTCTAACAGTTAACTAGTGCGTTTCATTCTACCTATTATTCTTTTTTTTTAAGTTTTATTTCTCACTCTTCATATCTGGTGCCGAAACCCGGGACGACGGGGAGCGAAGACGAAAGGTAGGAAATTTTTTCCTTTTCCCTTTTTCCTTTCGATCTAGAGTGAGGGATATTGATGGAGAATATTTTGAAGCCAGCCGTGCTTCAAGTCAATATCGAGCCCGAAATATCAAGAGAGACCATGGCGGAAGCACATGCTAACACCCTTGCCTGGCTGAAGGTGAGAGCAGCCACAGCTCAAGATCTGCGCAAAGCGGTGTCAGATATAGAACGATTCACGGGAGAAATGGGTGAATTGAACCATTTTCTGAAAAGTGTGGATCGTGTAATGACACGGATTGAGGTAAAAAGAGCTGAAGCACTCGTGGACGCGCATGACGCGGAATCCTTGAAGGCGGATCTTGTATGCCGCATAAAAAGAGGAGTCCTGAATCTCATTCAGGCGGACGAGGAGACTCCATGGCCCGTCATAAAAGAGAGATTAAAGAAAGCCTACGGAGGTGGAAGGTGGACCCCGGAAGAAGATCTCTTCCAGTTATTCCGGGATACGAGGCACTCGAGGCAGAGTAATGGGCAGTATGCTGGTGAACTGTTGTTAAAGTTCAACAAAATCACCGATAAGATCCGGGAGACTGCATCCGCACAAGAGGTCAAGGCGAGGATGGCCTTCGTATCTACCATCCTGAAGGTCCAGTTGGCACGGGAGACAGGAAGAAAAGATGGCCTACCCCGAGAGAAGTCCTTCATGGAGTGCGCCCAGGAGATGATGGACTCCAGCGCAAGGGAAGAAGAGGTGAAAACAGAACGAGAAGAACCGGGATGGAGCAGGATGGAGCAGGATGACCTACAGGAGACCCCGGGAGTCACCCTGGGGCAGGCGGGACGTTCGGCCAGAACCAAGGGCAGGAGAGAGGAGGAAGCAAGGGGCGAGGAGACCAGCGCCCAACGGGAAGAAGGAAGAAAGGCGTTGCCATGGGTGTGGCAAACAAGGGCACCTAGTGGCGCAATGCCCCCGCACAAAGTGTTTTGAGTGCGGGACCGAGGGGCACATTGCCAGACAATGCCCCTACATCCACAGGAGGAAAGAATCCCCGAGAGGGGAACCGATGGAGGTTAACCGACTTTGGAGAGGTCGGAGGAGTTCAGTACCCTCTTCAAGGGCCTCGGTGGTATCATCGGCTTCAGAGTCAGAGAGGGAGGCAGAACCGGGGAGCAGTGAGGAGGAAGGAGCCGCTGGGAGCCAGAGGAGAAGTAGCGGACAGCGGAGAGCGGCACGGAAGGGACGAGTGGCAGCCTGAGGAGGGTGCCAGCAGAGAGGCGACCGCATCATAGAAGTATGCAGTGTTGGAGAGAGGAGCAGCGGTCTGCCTACAATTCGAGTCGAGAGAGGGGTGCGCTGCCTAGTGGACACTGGGAGTTCCAGCACCATCCTGAGCCGGCGAGCGGCGGAGCAGTTGAGTGGCGGCAACGGGGCACTCCAGATCCAGGTATGTGCATGTAAATTAATCACTCTGGGTGGCCCTTGTGCAATTGAAGGGGAAGTCGAGGTAGGGTTGGAAAGGTGGTCGGATAGCGGGGGAAAATTAAGAGTCCATGTCATGAAAGATATGTCCCGATCATACGATGGAATCCTGGGGTGTGATCTCCTAGAAAGGGTGGGTACTAGGATCAGGAATCATAAAGGGGTCTGGACCGTTAAGATTGGTAAGAAGAAGTACATAAAGTGTAAAAGCGGGAGGGAGGAGAAAGGACAAATTGGGGTTCTCAACAAGGTGGGAGATTGGAGGGACGCCATTAGGGAAGAGTTCGAGGACATCTTCTTTAGGGAAGGAGATACACTGGGCGTCACGGGAAGAACTGTCCACGAAATCGCGCTGAGGGATGAGAGGGTGACTTACGTGAAGGAGCGGCGGTATCCCCAAGCTATAAGACAGCATATAAGGGAGGAAATCCGCGACCTAAAGAGGCAGGGTATCATAGTGGACAGCGTGTCGCCGTATAACAGTCCGTTATGGGCGGTTAGGAAAAAGAGCGCCCCGGGGGATGAGAAGTATAGGGTGGTAATCGATTACAGAAAGCTGAATGAGAACACGAAGGACGAGAAATACCCGATCCCCAGGTTTGAGGACATCTTAGATCGCCTCAGTGGGGCCGTGGTATTTAGTACGCTTGATCTCAAGGCGGGTTACCACCAGATTAGGATGCACCCCCGGGACCAATGTAAGACGGCATTCACGTTCGAACGTGGCCATTATGAATTCACCCGGATGCCGTTTGGGCTCAAAAACGCGCCGATGACATTTCAGCGGCTCATGGACGAGCTCCTCAGGGGGGTAGATGAGAACATCTGCCAGATATATATGGACGACCTCCTGGTGTTTAGTAAGTCCGAGGGAGAACACGTGAAACATCTGAGGGCTGTGTTCGGGAGGATCCGCGAATTTGGTTTAAAGCTGTCGGCAGAGAAATCGCGCCTAGGGGAGTCCGAGATCAATTTCTTGGGACATTGTATCTCAAGGGACGGCGTGAAACCGGATCAGAGCAAGGTAGACGCGATCGCGAGAATGGCGATCCCACGGGACAGACCTGTGGCCTTCGCGAGTAGGCGACTGACAGATGCGGAGACAAGGTACAGCGCGCTAGAGCGGGAGCTTCTCGGAATTGTGTGGGCTGTGGATCACTTCCGCCCGTATATCTTCGGGAGGAAATTTAAAGTACAAACAGACCATAGACCATTGCAGTGGGTGGGCAAGTTAAAGGAGTCCTCCGCAAGAGTTACGAGGTGGAAGGAATTCCTCAGCCAATACAATTTCGAGATAGCGTACAAGCCAGGGAAGGAGAACGTGGTCGCTGACTGGCTATCACGCGCTGTCATGATTAACGCTGTCGAGGAGGAGGCAGGGCCGTCAGGGGATATCCGCCAGTTTCTGCGTGAATGGACGCCGGAGGGAGAGGGTGAAGAGGACACGCGAAGTGGTGAAAATGAGCCCCAAGAAGATCGTAGTGAACCCCAAGAAGATCGTAATGAGACCCAAGAAGATGAGAGTTCCGCCGATGAGAGGCCCACAGATATGGAGGAGGTGGACGAGATAATTAACGATAAAAGGGAGCAAATTATCTGGAAAACCAGAACTGAGGGTCTCCCGAAGGCGGACTTTTCTAAATTTGGGAGGAGTAACATAGTCACCATCTGGACGGAACCAGGAATTAGAGAAGAGCCCATGATAAAACTGTTAAAAGGGGTAACAAAGCCAGGGAAAACTTACCATATGTATATTGGCAACGCCACTATTGGGGACAGAGTCAAGAGGCTGTGGAGGGAGGAAAAGATCGGGGTCGACCGGACTTTTATCAGGTGCGCAAGGTCGGTGGAAGTGGTCCGAGAGGTAGACAGGCAAAAAGAGGTAACCCTTTCATACCACCAGGGAAAGACCAACCACCGGGGAACACAGGAGACTCTTCAAGCACTGAAACGGAGATATTTCTGGTGGGGCATGAAGCGTACGATTCAGGAGGTCATTGGGTCGTGCGAGGTATGCCTCACCACGAAATATGACCGGCATCCCCCAGGGTGGGTTCAGGAGGAGACGCCCACGGTTGCATTCCCATTGTCGGACCTCATGGTCGACACATTTACATGGAGGGGCTGTCGGTGGGTCACCATCCTGGATACCTTCAGTAAAATCGCTCAAGCGCATTTGGTGCAAAGCAAGTCCGCGGAGTCCGTATTAGGAGCTTTGCGCGCATGGTTTAAAGTTTACGGAGTTCCGGATCGGATCTCATCGGATGGGGGTCTCGAGTTTGATAACGCTCAGGTTAGGGCGGAGGCCAAGGATCTCGAGATAAGGTGGCACATTACCTCCACTATATACATCGCTACGCTAGACATAAAATAAAATAAAATCAATTTTACACGACAAAATTTTCTCTGAATTCCAAAAAAAAAACATTCTTCTCATAAAAAAAAACAATTTTTCCAGAAATAAACTTCTTCTACCGTTGCTGGCAACGGGCCACTCCCAGATCAGGGTATAACTTGTTCCTCAATAGGAATTTTTAATTGCTCCACGTGCACGTTTCTCCGCTTTCGCGGCTCTTTGACGCTCTCAAGCGTCACCACGTTGTGCTCTCTTATCGCTATCACTCGAAATGGCCCTTTGTACCGACAAACCTCCTTGCCGCGGTTTGAACTCCTTCTCCGATATACCACCATTCCTATCTTTATCTTCCCGGTGACGTCACGCACCCTCAAATTCTCTCTCTCGACTCTCCGTGATTTTTCCTTCGTGATCTTTTCCCGCGCCTTCCTCCTAATCTTTTCTAACCCCGCGCGGCAATTTTTGACGAAGTTGATGGTTCCCTGGTCCGATGCAGTGTCCCGAACGTCCCTTCGTCTTTCTCGGAGCCCGAATACGATCTCTAGGGGCGAGAATCCCGTAGCCGCGTGGATAGAATTGTTGTAGGCAACAATCGCCTTCCCCATCGCGACATCGGGCTCTAACCCCTTCTCAAGTTGGTATATCCGCAGATGGTCACTAAGGGTCCCGTGGAGTCTCTCGATACCCCCTCTGCCCTTGGAATGCCCTGGGGTATTTATATGCCATCGAATTGCCAATTCTTTGGCCTCGGCCCTGACCGCCGCGTTATCAAATTCGAGACCCCCGTCTGACGTAATTCGGTCCGGTATCCCGTAGAACGTGAACCATATTCGCAGTGCCCCTAATACCGCTTCCGCCGATTTGTCCTGTACGAGGTGTGCTAGGGCTAATTTGCTGAACATGTCAAGCATCGTGACCCATCGGTACCCCCTCCACGTGAAGGTGTCGATCTGGAGCTCGGCTAATGGGGCTTCCGCCGTGGGTGTTTCCTCTTGAATCCATCCCGGGTGGTGACGATCGTACTTAGTGGTTAGGCATACCTCACACGACCCTATGACTTCCCGTATGGTGTTCTTCATCCCGAGCCAAAAATACCGTCTCCTCAATGCCTGGAGCGTTTCTTGGACCCCGCGATGATTGGTCTTCCCAACGTGATACGACGAGGTTATTTCTTTTTGTTTCTCGGTGTCCCGGATAGTCTCGACCAATCTTGCGCATCGAATAAAAGTCCTGTCCGAACCTATCTTTTCCTGCTTCCATAACCTACTTATCTTATCCCATATAGTCCGGTTGCCCACGTATATATGGTATGTCTTCTTGGGTTTCGTTGTTCCTTTCAAAATTTTGAGCAGCGGTTCTTCCCTAATTCCTGGTTCCGTCCAGATAGTGATGATGCTGCTCTTCCCGTACTCTGAGAATTCCGCTTTCGGTAGACCCTCAGTCTTGGTTTTCCAAATGATTTGCAACTTTTTATCATTTATCATTTCATCAACTTCCTCCATCTCTGCGGGTCTCTCGTCTTCGGAACTCCCTTCTTCTTGGGACTCATTATCTTCTTGGGTCTCATTCTCAGCGCTTCGCGTACCCTCGTCGCCCTCCCCCTCCGGTGTCCATTCACGCAAGAACTGACGGATATCCCCCGATGGCCCCGCTTCCTCCTCCTCGACCGCATTGACCGTAACCGCTCGCGACAGCCAGTCTGCCACTACGTTTTCTCTACCCGCTTGTACACTATCTCGAGATTGTATTGACTGAGGAACTCCTTCCATCGCGTAACTCTCGCGGAGGACTCTTTAAGCTTGCCAACCCACTGCAAGGGTCTGTGGTCTGTATGGACTCTAAATTTCCTCCCAAAGATATACGGACGGAAGTGCTCCACAGCCCACACAATCCCGAGTAGCTCCCGTTCCAACGCGCTGTATCTGGTCTCCGCGTCGGTCAGTCTCCGGCTCGCGTACGCCACCGGTCGATCCCCTTTCTCACTCTCTTGAGACAATACGGCCCCCAGCGCGTACTCACTCGCGTCGGTGGTCACTGTGAATGTCTTCTCGAAGTCGGAGAAAGCTAATACCGGTTCCTTCTTGAGCTCTTCTAGACACCGCCTAATGTTATCTTCCATTACCGGGGTGATGACGATCTTACGTCCCTTCTTTAATAAGTCATTAAGGGGTACGAGGAATCGCGCCATCTCCGGAACGAACCGCCGGTAATAGTTAAGTGACCCCATCAAGCATCGAATCCCCTTTACATCCCTCGGAATCGCCATCTTCGCGATCGCGTCCACCTTCCCTTTGTCGGGTCTCACGCCCTCCTCCGAAATGGTATGCCCTAGGAAGCTTATCTCTTTTTCTCCGAGCCTAGATTTCTCGGGGGACAGTTTCAACCCAAACCGCCTAACTCTCTCGAACACCTCCCTCAAGTGTCTGACGTGCTCCCTCTCTGATTTACTGAAGACTAACAGGTCGTCCATGTAGACTTGGCATATGTTCTCGTCGACCCCCCGTAGAAACTCATCCATTAATTTTTGAAACGTCACGGGCGCGTTTTTAAGTCCAAATGGCATTCGCGTGAATTCGTAATGTCCCCGTTCAAACGTAAACGCCGTTTTGCATTGGTCGCCTGGGTGCATTTTTATCTGGTGGTAGCCCGCCTTGAGATCTAGGGTGCTGAAAATCACTGCCCCGCTAAGCCTGTCTAGGATATCCTCGAACCTGGGGATCGGGTAACTTTCATCCCTAGTATTCTCGTTCAGCTTCCGGTAATCTACTACCACCCGATACTTCTCCTCCCCCGGCGCGCTCTTTTTCCTTACTGCCCATAAAGGGCTATTATACGGCGAAGTGCTATCCTTTATTATGCCTTGCTCCCTGAGGTTCCTAATCTCCTCCCGTATGTGTTGCCTCAGCGCCTGTGGGTACCTCCGCTCTTTTATGTAAGTCACCCTCTCCTCTTTTAGTGGGATCTCGTGGACCGTTCTGCCCGTGACGCTCAATTTATCTCCCTCTTTGAAGAATATGTCCCGGAATTCATTCATAATTTTCCCTCTCCACTCTTCCGACTTCGACACCACCCCTATCTGCCCTGTAACCTCCTTCTTACTACCCGTATAATGCCTGTACCTTTTTGTTCCGATTCTCACAGTCCAACTCCCTTTGTTATTTCGGATCCGCGCACCCACCCTCTCTAACAGGTCGCACCCGATTATCCCGTCATATGCCCTACACATTTCGCTCATGATGTGGACTGCTAATTTTCCCCCCTTCTCCGACCATCGGTCCAAATCCACCTCCACCTCTCCCTCTACAGTACAAGGGCCACCCAGAGTGATAAGATTGCAATCACATACCTTTATCTGGAGTGTCCCGTTGTCTCTTCTCAGCATCCTCTCCGCTGCTCTCCGGCACAGGATGGTACTCGAGCTGCCGGTATCCACCAGACAGCGCACTCCTTTCTCCACCCTGATGATAGGCAGGCCGCCGCTCCTCGCCCTCACGCTGTTGGTCTCTAGTACGCGGCCGCCTCTCTGCTGGCACCCTCCTCAGGCCGCCACACGTCTGGGTTGTGTCCCTCTCCTTCGGCCAATCCGCTCCCGGCTGCTGGTCCTCTCATCCCCGCTGCTTCCGGGCTCCTCCTCTCTCTCTGTCTCGGAACATGATGTCGCTGAGACTCCCGACAATCTCGAGGCCTCCGATGTCTTTCTTGGCCTCCTCACGAGCCTATTCACCTCCATAGGCTCACCTTTTGAATTGTCCCTCCTCCTGATATAGGGGCATTGCCTGGCAATGTGCCCCTCGGTCCCGCACTCGAAACACTTGGTGCGGGGGCATTGCGCCACTAGGTGCCCTTGTTTGCCACACCCGTGACAACGCCGTTCCTCCTTCCTCCCGTTGGGCGCTGGTCTCCTCGCCCCTTGCCTTCTCCGTTCTCCTCCTCTTGGTTCTGGCCGAGCGTCCCGCCTACTCCAAGGTGATTCCCGTGGTCTTCTGTAGGTCACCCTGCTCCATCCTGATTCCTCCCGCTCGGGTACCTCTTCTTCCCTTGCGCTGGAATCCATCATTTCTTGGGCACACTCGGTGAAGGACTTTTCCCGGGGTAGGCCGTCTTTCCTTCCCGTCTCCCGTGCCAACTGGACCTTCAGGATGGTAGACACAAAGGCCATCCTTGCTTCCACCTCCGGTGCGGACGCCGTTTCCCGCATCTTATCGGTGATTTTGTTAAATTGTAACAAAAGCTTACCGGCGTACTGCCCGTTGCTCTGTCTCGGGTGTCTAGTATCTCGGAATAGCTGGAAGAGATCTTCTTCCGGGGTCCACCTTCCTCCCCCGTATGCCTTCTTTAACCTTTCCTTTATGACAGGCCATGGTGTCTCCTCGTCCGCCTGTATGAGGTTCAGGACACCTCTCTTTATGCGGCACACTAGGTCCGCCCTCAAAGATTCCGCGTCATGCGCGTCCAGGAGTGCTTCCGATCTCTTCACTTCGATCGTGTCATTACCCGATCCACGCTCTTGAGGAAATGGTTCAGCTCACCCATTTCTCCCGTGAATCGCTCTATGTCCGATACTGCTTTTCGGAGATCTTGAGCCGTGGCCGCTCTCACCTTCAGCCAGGCAAGGGTGTTGGCATGGGCTTCCGCCATAGTTTCTCTCGGTATTGCAGACTCAGGATTAATCTGAAGAACGGCTGGCTTCAAGACGTTCTTCATCTACAACACTCACTCTAGACCGTAAAAAAAAGGAAAAAAATTTTCCTACCTTGGTCTTCTCTCCCCGTCGTCCCGGGTTTCGGCACCAGATAAGTTGAGTGTAGAATAAAACTTAAAAAAAAAGAATAAAAAGGAGAATGAAACACGTTTGGTAACTGTTGAAATACAACTGATTTATTGCTTCGGGCCTTGACTCATATACATATATATACTCTATCTAAATATATTTAATAATAATTATTTATTTAGTTTGTAATATTTTTTTTTTTTTTTTTTTTTTTAACAATAATATAGAAGAAAGTGAAAGAAATCGAGAAGTGTTTAAAACAATAATAAAAAAAAAAAAAAAAAAAAAAAAAAAAAAAAAAAAAAAAAAAAAAAAAAAAAAAAAAAAAAAAAAAAAAAAAAAAAAAAAAAAAAAAAAAAAAAAAAAAAAAAAAAAAAAAGCGCAACTCTATAAATTAAAAATAGTGACCTAATAAGGAAATCACAACAGACAAAAGCCAGGATAATGATATATTTAGACCTACCTCACAGTTTTAAATTCATTGGATATCGGCCAGGGATAAATTAATCACCGAGTATTTGGCAATTGGCTTTGATCTAGCGGATCCTAGTGACTAAATATATTATACTGCCTAGTTACTAGATAGTTACTTTCTATAAAAGGGGCTGTAAATATGGCAGCACGTGACTCGATAATTTTACTATAAGACCTGTACAAGGACATAGTTAATGCAATCTAAACGTTTAATGGACTATCTCTGTAGGTATGAATAAGAAACATAAAACTGCAATGTAACATAAATTATTTATTAAGTAATATTTTGAAAGAACGGGTTAATATTTTTAAACAATCTGTACTCCATAATTTAAACATTACAAATTAGTTGCGGTCTGCGTATCATGTTAAATTAAAATCCGCTGAACAGAAATAAGCTCTAATATGTACTACCATGTTTTGTAGAAAATTAAATTATATCCCTCAAAGAATTAATTTTTATATTACTTATTGACAAATCAAATATTTATTCAGATTATTTACAATGCTCCAAATTGATCATTTCAAAAATCATTAGTTAAAACCAGAGAGACCCTGACGGCTGAATTTGTTGGTGTCATCCACTTTAGTATCCTCGTAACATCTGCGGTGGTGGTTCCAGTCTGGTGAGGGTTGAAATTTATTTACACATTACCAAAGAACTTCTCAACAACCTTTCGGAAAGAGTTCCAGGCTTATTTTTCTTCCTCATTCTAAACAAATTGTGTATCAGTTACGGGATTTGTTTTAATGTATAAAAAGATCCCTTCTTTCAGCTTGGCGTCACTTAAACCGGGACATTTGGAGAATTATCACTTAAAACATTCACCTTCTTTTTGTAAGACTTAACGAATTGCTTTTATAGCCCCACACATATTAATGTAGAGGAAAGGTTGTAGGATTAGAAAGAATCTAACGATTATTCTCCTAGCAATATATCTAGGAAGGGCCAGTCTTTATTGTTCCAAATTGGAACTTCCAATGATAATTTCTGTCCACTTTAATATATAAAGGTTTAAGAATATTAAAAAATATTTAAGGAGGAAAACTGACTCTATTTGAGGTTTTCAGCTCACCGAAACCATATAGGTGTGCCAAAATCATCAGATCAAATGTTTTATTGTAAACCTGTATTCTCTTTTGGACTAGTTGGTTTGGGTTTTCTTACCACGTTTTCGTCTTCTATCGCTTTCTTTCAGGACCCTTTGGAAACCTAAAGTAAAAATAATAATACTTAACCAATATTAAATCAGAATTTTATTATGTTATTAATCAGTGTCAAAACAATAACGTCTGTTTTAAATAACCTTATTTTATTTTTAGTTGCTTTGACTTATAATTTAAATGAATAAATGTTTTTTACAATGATGTATTAAATATTAATGTGTACTATTCATCTGAATGCATTAGATTGGAATAACATGTGTTAAGATGTAGGAAGTCTGATTTTATTCTTTGTTTTAAATTATTGCGCGAAACAAAATTCCATCTATATGTAAAAACCTGGGAATATCACAAAAATTGGGAAAAAAAACCCTTGTTAACTTTTGTCCCTCCCAATCCCTATTCCTTCAAAACCTTGTGCCCCTTACCTACTTGTACACCTGTACATTCTTGACATTCACGAAAGATATAGTTAGTAGATACTTTTCATTCTAAGACAGATTGATATGGGCATTGCTGTCTACATGGTTACCATGTGGTATCTAGCTTATTCTTTACACATCCATGTGTCTTATGTAGATGTATCATCAGTAACATGTTAAGTAGATTCATCCTCCATATTGTTCAATTAAACACAGATATTCTAAATTATGTATTTTATATATTTATAATGTTAACTGTATTCTGTAAATTACTTGTTTAACTTTATATATATATATATATATATATATATATATATATATATATATATATATATATATATATATATGTATAGAATAGAATAGAATAGAATAGAAAAAACAAATTTTATTCTGGGACAAAGTCCCTTAAGAATAATAGTTACATGACAGAACTTAAGTTATATCTGGCCTAGAGATGATAAATTAGATAATAAAATGAAATAATTAAAAGTAAATACAATTTTACAATAAAATAAGTAATAAAATGAAACAAAAATCTATACGCATATATAAACACATACACGCTACATACATACATACATAAACTATATCTACAATCAGTAAAAGAAAAAATATTATATAAGAAATTGATTAGACAATATATTTTTGATGTTGAGTCTAGTAAAGGATGAAGAAAATAAAATGATGAAAAAAGAGTAAAAATGAAAATTATTTTAATGATAGACAAAACATTATCATATAAAGATTGTTTAAACAGGCTAAACTTTTATATCTGAAATATTTGGGTGAAATTTATTAAAGCATCTATATAATTAGATAGCATCCGACTGGAGGGAGGAAAGGTGGTGGAAGAGGAGTGTTTTAAAAGTTCCCAGGGAGGATGCATTACGAATAGAAGGAGGAAGAGAATTCTAAAGGAGCGGGCAAGAAAGGAACGTTGGAAAGCTGTAGTTCTGTAGGATGGGGTGCAGAGATCGGAGAGACGGGACCTTCTATGCAATGATTGAATTGAGGACTTGAAATGTAGGATATTGTGAATAAACGGAGGGTTATGTGTGTTAATAACTTGGAAGAGGAATGAACTAAGGAAGTAATCTCTACGGAAGGAAGGCGAAAGCCAATTTAATTCGGTGTAAAGATAGGACACATGAGAGCGTCTCGAGGTTCCAAAAACAAATCTTATGAAACAGTTCATGATACGCTTTAGTCTATCTTCAAGAACCATCGAGAGTCCACCATAAATCACACATCCATAGTCAAATTGGGGGAATATGAGGGAGGATACTAGGAGTTTACTTGTGGATTGAGGAAGTAGGTGTCGGGAAAGGAGGAATAATTTTAGGATGCCAATCGATCGTCGGGAGATTTGAGCAATGTGGGGTTTCCAGGAAAGGGTTTGATCGATTGTTAAACCTAGGTTTTTAACAGAGGAGAGGAAAGATATAGGGTGACCATTTAGGAATAAAGTAGGGAAGTTGGTATTCGATCGAAAGAGGGAATGGGATCCTATTGCGATTGCTTGAGTTTTAGCTGCATTTAAAGTCAATTTATTCAGGAATGCCCAGGCACAGATTTCATCCAGGTCTTGCTGAATTTTGGAAAATGCAGTTGATAACTCGGCTGGAGGAAAGCAAAGATAAATTTGAAAATCATCGGCGTAAAAGTGGTAGGAACAATTATGAATGGAGATAGGAAGATCATTTTTATAGGAATTAAACAAGAGAGGAGAAATGCTGGATCCTTGAGCTACACCTGATCGCAAAGTGAGGAAAGAGGATGAACCTTGGTTGGGAATGGTAACTGATTGAGAACGGTGGGAAAGGAATGAATGAAACCACATGAGAGCGCTATTGGAGAAGTTTAGAGATTTCAGTTTGGAAAAGAGGATTATGTGGTCTAAGGAATCGAAGGCCTTGGAAAAGTCTAGGAGTATGAGGATGGTTAATTCTTTTTTATCCATTGCAGCCTGGATGTCACTGATGATTTTGGTGAGAGCGGATTGAGTAGAATGGCCGGGGCGGAAACCGGATTGGAACGGGTCAAGTAAATTGGAATCTTCGAGGTAATTGGAGATCTGGGATTGCACTAATCTTTCTAGGGGCTTAGAAAGGTTAGAAAGTATGGAGATCGGTCGGTAGTCTTTTGGGGTTGTGGGATTTGGGTTCTTGGCTATAGGGTGGATTAGGGCCTTTTTCCAAGAGGTGGGAAATACAGAATTCTGGAGGGAAAAATTATATATGAAGAGGAGAACGGGTAGGATTTCAGGAAGGCATAATTTTATCAATTTGACAGGAATACCGTCTAATCCAGTTGAATTGGTGTGGGATTTCATTATGGAGGAAATGAGGTCTGTGGGAGAGATGTAAGGAAAATAAAAGTGATTATCATTGAATGCAGGAGGTAAAAGGGGCAACTGAGGGGATGGATACGGTATAGATGTAGAGGTAGAGACAAAATAGGAATTTAACTCGTTAGGTGTGACAGGAGGGACTCCCGAGGGAGAGGAACTAGGTGTATTTTGAACGAGAGAAAGTTTACGGAGGAGCTGCCATTTGGATTTGGGATCGGGGGCGGATGAGAAGGCTTCGTGGAAGTAAATGGATTTCGTTCGCCGGATGGTGGATTGGGTTAAATTGCGGAGAACCTTAAAAGCATGGTAATCATCATCAAGTCTCGTGCGTCTAAAACGTCTTCGGGCGGCCTCACGTCTTCTTTGCAGGTCTTTTATTTCGAGGTTCATCCACGGAGCAGACGAAAGGTACAGGTTTTGAGAGGAGCATGGGTATCAAGGATGGAAAGGAGATTGTCAGTTAGTAATTCAACCATAGCGTCAATAGAGGAACAGTAGTAGATAGGATTCCAATCTAGGATTTCGAGGTCAGGTAAAATTTTGTCTCGCGTGAGGGATTCTATATTGCGGAAAGTAATTGTTTTGGGGAGGAACGATGGGATTGGGATATCGTAGGAAATTTGTATTAGGCCGTGAGAGGACAGAAACGTAACAGGCTGCTGACATGAGGAAAGGAGTTTTTTTGGGGAGTCTATGACATGCAAGTCCAACCAGGTGTCGGACCCACGGGAGTGATGGGTGGGGTTAAACGGAACAATGAAGAGGTGAAGGGAAAAAAAAAGGTTCTCTAGATACGTTTTGTCATAAGAGTCAGAAAGGAGATTGGTATTTAGGTCACCAGAAATGATTATATTGGAATAGAGAGGAACATAATTGTAGAGGTTTGATTCAAAGGATTGGTCAAAAGGAACATGAGGGGGACGATACGCCACTACATACAGGAGGGAATGGAAATTAAAGGATATTTCAACAAAGAGGTACTCAACGTTTGGGAGATTTGGAGGAGGAGAAAGATGCAGGACACGGGACTTGAGGCTGTCATGAACATATAGCGCTACTCCGCCTCCGGTCCGGTTAATCCGGTCGTGACGGATGATGGAGTAATTAGGGAGGGAAACCGAGGAAGAAGGAATATAAGGTTTAAGCCAGGTTTCAGAAACTGCAATGATGTGGTAAAAATTTTGGGTGAAGAACTCTAGGAATTCATCATAGTGAGCTGGAAGGGATTGAGAGTTTATGTGACAGGCAGTTAGGATATTAGTCATATTGGAAGGAGTAAGGGAAATATAGGACAGTAAATAAAAGGATGACGCTATAAATGAGATTAAGTTGTAGATGCCGTGAGAAAAAATAACATATTAATAATAGGAGGTTAACTAAATGTGATAATGTAGCAAAGAAATATGAATACCTAAATGCATATGATAATGTAAAATTAAAATATAAGTAATAATAAGCAGGTGAATAATTATAATAGAAAATTAGGTAATTATAGATATGTAAATAAGCGATAAATGAGAGATAAAATCTTCGACATTGAGCTTAATGCCGAGACCGGCACCTACACATGTCACCAGGGCTGCGGGGGTCTCTCCAGAGCGTACAGGGATGCCGCGAATTTCTAATGATCTATTTAATAAACCCTGCTCTGCTTTGTTCAGTCTTACTTCCATCTGGCCTACTTTAGTCTTTAAAGTTTTGTTTTCATTAATTAAGTCTTGAATGAATTTATTTTGACCCTCAAGGTGGTTCTCGATTTTAGTAAGTCTCTCACTAAGCTCAAAGTTCAGGTCCCCGCACTTGTCTAAAGAATTTTTTATTATTTTTATCTCCTCTCCCAGTCGATTAACAGCCGCGAGAATGTCAGTTCCCGATGGCTCAGGAGATTTTTCATGACTTTTCTTTTTGGATATATTACAGTTGTGACATGTCCATGGTTTATTAGTTTTCTTAATTGCCTCTAATTCCTTCTCATGCAAGTCGAAACACCGGGCGTGAAATAATAGTTTACATTTTTGACATGAAATATTGTTCTTATCGTCTCTTGAAATATTTTGTTCACATTTTGGGCACTGAACCATTTTGAATAAAGTTAAATTGCTCGTGAACGACGGTTAAAAATGTTTATTTACTTACGTAGCTTCAAGGACAGCTAGGAGAAAACCATCAATAAGCAATATAAAGATATCAATGGGCCAAAGATCATAAAAAATAAGATTGTGACCTTGGGAATAGTATAATATTTAACGACGATGGTAAAATTGAAATGTTTAATCTTCGGAGGGGCCAGAAAGTATGGAGAAAAAAATATAGGAATGGAAATAAGAAATATAGTTCCAACTGTTAGGAATACAGAAAAGTGACTCGTGGTCCGAGGTTGTTTGAATGATGCTAGAGTGGGTTGTCCTGAATTTATCGATAGCATAATGAATCATATAAAATACATCGCCGTAGTAAAAAGAAATTTCCTAATTAGTGCTGAAAAATTTGGGATTAGAGAAAATTACATTTTTCAGCAGAATAATGATCCCAAGCATACAGCTTGGAAATCCAAAATGTGGATCCTGTACAACACATCAAAGTGAAGGCCACATCCCATGAATCATGATATATTAATCCTATAGCGCATTTGTGGAAATATCTGAAGGATTGAGTACGGAAAAGATGTGTTTCTAACAATCAAAATTTAAGCGACGTTATTATTACAAAATTATTGTTACTTTGACACAAAAATTAATGAATTCAATGCCACAAAGCATATAGAGTATTATAAAAGCAAAAGTTGGCCCTACTAAAAATTAATTGTTCTGGAATGTCAATATTAAATAGAAATTTTATCAAGTGTACGAATACTTTTGACTCATGATGTTATTGTATTTTTTAGCTATTCTTCTTGTATTATTTTGAGAAATGTTCTAAAAATACAAAAATGTATTTATAAATAAACGTGTTGAGGTACACATTAAATTGATTTATTGTTTTAAATCAAACCTATTAAATAATGCTAATACTCGTATTTGTTATATCTTATGATTTATAGCAGGTGTACGAATACTTTTGACTCTGACTGTAGCTTTCAATATTGCTGCCATTTCTGACCTCATGTTTTGCTTCAATTGTGTCAGGATCGTCAGATTATTCTCATAGACCTTACTTTTAAGGTATCCCTATGCAAAATAGTCAAGTTAACTAAGGTCGGGGCTTCTGGATGGCCAGTTAATGTTACCCCTACGCGAAATGACCTTATTAGGGAAAAATTCGTTAACAGCTTCCATTGCTTGATTTGGTGTATAGAAAGTGGCCCCATCTTTCCATCTTGTTAAAACCACGTTCTTGAGTTGAAATTCCTGTAACTCTGGACCCAAAAAGTTTAGTAGCATATCGCAATAACGGTTACTATACATATTGAGTGGTCGGCCTCGTCGATCTTCATGAAAATAAGGACCGATTATGCCTCTAGCAGACATATCGGCCCGAACAAAGACTTCTTGGCTGTGCAGGGGTCGTTCATGCTTTCGTATCGGATTTTCCTCTGCCAGTACCGACAATTCTGTTTAAAGACATGACCATTCAGATGAAAGTTTGCTTCATCATTGAAAAGTATGTTATCAAAATTTTTGAAGTAGTTTTTGTTTTATCAAAGTAACAAATACCCGATACTCTTTTTGAACACCCAAACACTCAAGGTTTCAACAAGATGGGGCCACTTGCCGTACATATAATCAAGCAATGGAAGCAGTTAAAGAATTATTCCCTAATAAGGTCATTTCGCGTTTCATCCTTGTGAGATTTTTGAGGCAACTCGTAAAATTCAAGATGACATTTATAGCATTCACCAATGGGCAGTAGAGAATAAGTTACGACTGAATCCAGAAAAAACTAAAGCAATGCTAATTTGATCGAAACCCTCCCTTAATTCCCTTTCCTGTTATCCACTTCTTTATCTCGATAACGTTCCTATTCAGTTCACAAACTCTGTCAAAAACCTCGGAGTAGTATTCGATCAACATTTGTATTGGAATAACCATATTTCCCACATTACCCGAAAAACCATCTCCATGGAAAAACAGCTCCTAAGATTCCGTGAATCTTTCCCTCGCAATACTCGTCAATTGTTAGTATCTTCCCTCATCCTTCCCCACCTCGATTATGGATGCTTAGTATACGGAGGACTGTCTGGCGAGCTTGAAATGAAGGTGAAAAGATTAATGAACTCCTTTATAAGATTCATTTATGGGATCCCCAGGCGTTCTCACATCACTTGCTGGTATTCCGAGTTGAGGTGGCTTTATCCAAGTTTTCGGCGACAATACTTCCTTGGTTCCTTTCTATTCCAATCCTTAAAGTCCAAAAAACCTTCGTACATTTACGACATCCTTGCCCTTCGTTCTTCCATTCATCTTTTGAACACCAGATCTCAGCCTATAGATCTGTATATCCCTTCTCATCGAACTGCTTCCTTTGAAAAATCCTTTATTAAGGTGCAGCTTTATTCTGGAATTCCATACCCATTTCGATCCGCAATGTTCCTTCTCTCACTTCCTTTAAACATAATTTATTCATCTACCTCCTCAATTATCAATCTTCCGAAATTATGTAATAATATTTTATTGCTAGAATATTTCTTTTTCTTTTCTTTTCTTTTAATTTTGTTATTTACTTATTTATTTATTTTTTTATGTAAACCCAAAGACCTGTAGTATATAATTTATACTCTATATAAGTTACTGCCTGATATGTACGCAGTCAGACAATAATACCTTTTTATTGTTCTTGTATGTTATTCTTAGGGGACAAGGTGTCCCAGAATAAAGATTATTTTTCATTTCATTTCATTTCAATTGAAGCAAAACATGAGGTCAGAAATGGCAGCAATATCGAGAGCTATGTGTCACCATGTGATCGCTAATCTTCGTTCCCGATTAGAAGAGTGCCAGCAGCATGACGGTCACCATTTAGATAACATCACATTTTCCAAATAATTTTCCACTTTATATTGTAATAATTAACAATAAACAAATACCCGATATTCTTTTTGGACACCCTGTATTTAATATATTATATAAAGGTAGAAAGTTATGACCTTGAGCTATGTATGGTTGCTGAATACGCGAAAAAAGGTTATATTTTTAGTTATCTATAAATTTGCTTTTTTTCGGTTACTTTGTGAAAATAGTCATTTAAAATAAATACATTTATTGGCGTGGTGTGGTCTGAAAGCGTGGCCTGATGGAGTTTGATGAAGAAGAGGCTGAAGCCAATTCTTCGAAGCTCTCAGCAGGGAAATCACACCCAAGAAAAGAGGATGATTTTGTTCAACCTAAGAAAGTATGCCGGCAGCCGAATTCTCAGATTAATTTTCAGGTGAGTACCTCCAATTCGTTTGAAGTACTTAGCAATAATAATATAAGTGAAAATTCAACGAAAAAAACACCTATAGTGGTTTCTGGTGTCACCAGTACAATAAAAGCAGCAAAGGAACTGAAAGCAGCTGGCTTTCAATTCTTTGAAGTGCAGAAGATGCGAGAGGGGATACGCATCTTACCCAAAAATAATGAAGAGCATGGGCGTATAACCTCCTATCTTCGAAACAATCAGAGTCCATTTCACACTTACGCCGTGTCCGGCGGTCCAAAAAACAAAAAATTTGTGATTTATGATTTGGACATAGATCACGATGTAGAAGATATCAGAGAAGAATTAGGACAACGACTACAGGGGGTTCTAGATGTTCGCCGTCTCCGTAAAAGTGATAAAGTTGGAGGCAAGCATGATCTTCCTCTTATTTTAGTCACAACGGCTCCAGGAGTCAAAAAAGAAGATATTCTAAAACTTAGACAAATTAATATGGTACGTTTTAATGTGAAGCCTTACAGAGGAAGAAAAGAAATAGTGCAATGCTATAGATGTCAGCAGTTCGGACACACAAAAAACCACTGTGGTAGAGCAGTCGTCTGTGTGAGGTGTGCAGGACCCCACGCTGTTAATGAGTGTCCCCGAAAGGATACACCGGTTAAATGCGCCAATTGCGGTGAGACGCATGTGGCGTCATTTACTGGTTGCTCAGCGAGAAAGGTGCTACTGGAAAGAATAGAGCAACTGAAGAAGAGGATACAACTGAGATCCTAGCCTACAGCAGCGCCGGATCATGTCCAACTTGAATCTGATCGAGAAGCACCATCGACTGTCAAGCCCCGGCACACACCAAAACCGACGCAACGGACTGACAAACATTACGACATAAATGACACTAACGCAAAACGGACAGAGACAGCTAGTCCACCTCCTTGGGTGGAGACCTTGTTAACGTCTATAACAAACCAGACCCAACAAATGACTTCAACTTTGAAGACGTCCATAAACGATCTGACTCAACAAATTACTTCATTCATTAACATGTTTTCAGGTATCTTAGCAACAAAATGAATACGCAACTCTCCTTGCTAAATTTTAACACTGACGGACTAATTCCCAAAATAACTGAAATCTATGCGTTGATAGCACAGACCCAACCCACCGTAGTGATCCTCACTGACACGCGAACAAACTTTCGGCACTTACGGCTGCCAGGATACGAGCTGACTGGAGATGAGTCAAGCGGAACAGTAGGAGGAGTTTTGATTGCCATAAGGTACGGAACCAGGTGGAGAGAAATTCCTACTCCAGTGTCTATTACAGATCCTAGGATTCATCATAAAACAATCCAAGTCCTTCTCGAAAAGCCTACTGTGATCACTGGAATTTATAGAAGACCTAGGTCTTCTGTAAGGGAATTCTCTCAGCTTTTAAATGAATGCGCTAAGCGAGAGAACCATTGGATCGTTGGTGATCTGAACGCTCGTCATCCATAATGGAACAATTCTTCATCGAATGAAGCTGGAAAAAAAATTTTAAAAAGTCCTTACACCGTCGTTTACCCCAAAAGTCATACCTTTAGACATAAGGCGAACGCGGCGTTCAGGTCTACAGTAGACTTAATGCTTTCTAGGCAGCCCCATCGATTCTCTGACTGCATTGCGTTGGATTTCATCACTTCAGATCACAGGCCTGTGCTGTATCAGATAGATGACATGATGTCTATTCCAGCTCCGACGAAATTTAAATACCAAGAGGCGGATTGGGATCTATATAAATCTCAAGTCTACCATGAATTATCGACTGTCCCTACCCTCCGCACGAAGAGAGAAATCGATGATTATATAAAGTTCTTCACGGCCACCATACAGCAAGCCGCTGAAACAGCCATACCGAAGTTTTGCCCTCTTCCACCTGCTTTGCGAACACCGCCAGACCACATTTTGACACTTATTGCTTTACGCAATAAGTGGAAGAATAAGTGGTACAGGACCAGGGATCAAGAGGTCAATTCTCTCACTACCCAAATCCGCAACCTCATGAAACAATGGAGGACCACTCTTTGGCACGAGATATTGAGGGCCACACACGGTGACCATAGAAAATTTTGGAGACCATTAAAAACGTCTACAAGAAAGAGAACTTCTATGATGCTCCACGATGGTGACAAATTGCTTACAGCAGAGGAACAAGCATCGAAGTTCGTGGACCATTATGATATGGCCATAAAAAGACGTACTGGGACCCCACTAGAAGCACCTGAAATAGAAGAGCCTGGAAACAACTATATGCTCGTATCCCCGAAACAGTTGAAGGCCATCCTTCGTCGTTCGAGGGGAAATAAGGCCCCTGGTCATGATGGGATACAAACAATATTGTTAAAACAATTGCCCAGGAGAGGTATAGTCCACCTTACCAATCTTTATAATTCATGCCTCAAGCTACGGTACTTTCCAGAGGCATGGAAACAGGCCACTCTCTTCCCGCTTTTGAAACCCGCGAAGACTGGCGCTCAGGCAGCTGATTACAGACCAGTAAGCTTACTTCCGCATTTAGGCAAAATTTTCAAAAAAATTATTCTAAATTATTTAAAAACTTTCTGTTCAGAAATCTCAATTATTCCACCCGAGCAGACCGGATTCCAGGCCGGCCTCAGCCCGGAACACCATCTGGCGAAACTACAGGCGGAAGTAAGCCAACACATTGCTAAAAATGAAGTTACTGCAATGATATCAATTGACTGCACGGAGGCGTTCGACTCAGTGTCACATGGGTTCCTATGTAAGATACTGCAGGACCACGAATTTCCGGAGCAACTTTCAACTTTATTGTGGTCATTTCTTGATCATCGTAAAATCAGGGTGCGAGTCGGCCAGGCATTATCCAAAGAAGTCCCTCTCACATGCGGCGTCCCTCAAGGGTCTGTGCTTTCTCCAGTATTGTTCTCAATATACACGGCTGAAACTGTTGGTGCTAGGTACAGAAAAGCGACTGTGGCGGCCTACGCCGATGACATTGCTATATATAGTAGTTCATTAAACGCCACGAAGGCTCTACGGCAGGCGGAGGAGGTTTGTAATGAAATCACGCAAAAATTGGAAGGATTAAATATTGCAGTTAACCCCAAGAAGACTGACTGCATTATCTTCTCCTTCCAGAAAAATAAGCGTCCTCTTCCTAAAACCTATAAGGTAGCAGGAATCGCTAAGAGGCCAGCGGGCAGTATAGTGTATCTGGGAGTCACTCTAGACAGGCACCTTACACTTTCAAGCCACTGCAACCGAAAACTTAAGTTGGTGAGAACAAAATCATACAGGCTAAATCACCTGCTAAGTACACCAAACCTCTCGCTCCGCCTCAAACTAATGATTTATAAATGTTTGCTGAGACCGGCTCTCCTTTATGGAGCTCCGATGTTGGCAAACATATCACAATCGACATCAAACAGACTCCAACAGTTTCAGAACGGGGTATTGAGACGAATCGTTCGACGTACAACGTTACAAAGGACTAAAACTGACATAATACACAAAACACTAGACTTACCAAAGGTGACAGAATACATTACAAGGAGGCATATCAAATTCTTTGATAGCCTCAAATACTCGACTAACCCACTATTCAACACATTAACGCCAACTGAAAAGCCACAGAGGTGGCAAAATTACGTCAAAACACTTAGACTTGACTAATATGACTCAACAGACCCTCTTTCCCAAACATCTAGTGAGCCCCATCACTAGATCAACATCTATTGTATTGCTGTACTTAATATAATCATAATTTTTGTACTTTAAACAAAACTCCCTTAAAATGCACCAAGTGCAGAAAAAGGGATGGATTTAAATGTTTGTTATTGTATTTTAAATCAATAAAAATAAAAGGGGATTAGAAGAAAAAAAAAAAAAAAAAAAAAAAAAAAAAAAACCTTGAGCTATAACTAAGTTTCATTTTAAGGCAGTTTGACGTGGATGTTGCTGTCTACATGGTTATCATGTTGTATCTAGAGATAACGATATCAAGACGGTTTACCTAAACTTCATAATCTTCTTTATTTAAAAATAAATTAAATTATTGAACTATTATTTTAAATAGCAGAGTTTATCTGTGCTGAATATTTGTTATGTAGTGTACGTTGCTGTGAATAATCCAACACATCGAGTAGTTGCTATGTCAAATTATTAGGGCCTTGCTAATTAACTAGCACAGATGGTAAGGATTAGGAATAATTAATGGAGATTCCAATAGCTTCCTAAATTAATGAGGTTACAGAGCGTAGTACCGTATTGCGTTGCAGCTTCATTAGCAGTTTCTTCGACCTGTTTTTTTTCTAATGCACTCCGCTGATATAAAGAACATTATTGGACGCTGGTTTTGAATGAAGATAACTGGTAAATAACATTTAAATTGGTTACAGAATTAAATTAAATGTTTTTTGTAGTATCTATCAACAAATAGCATAAACATATCATAATATCCTTTATAGGGACTTATAAGAGTCTCTTATAAGGTTTAAGAAACTCTTACCCTTTACAACCTTTGCCACGAAGAACCAAACCTCTTTTGGTATATAACGGTAAACGTTATAACTGCATTGGTACTAAAAGATCAGGACTCTATTAGCTCCATATACCATTCCAACAAACGTTTGATTTTTTTTTTTTTTTTTTTTTTTTTTCAGCCATTTATTGAAATTCACAACTTATGCAATATTAAATAAAATTTAATAAATACCTAAATGTGATGATAATTCTGAAAATGGTATGTTAAATGAAGTTAAACTAACTAACTACCCATTATCACCTAGTACTTATAAATGTTCTGTATTATAAAGAACTATATTAGGAGGTTCCCAGGCCATCTTCTTCTCAGGCACTTCGGAGGGTTATCTGGAATAAAATGTAATAATGGATTGGAATGGTAATGGAGTTTGCTATGAAAGAAAAGGTATTTAGATTGGGATAAATGAAAAACATATGGTAAATTAAGATCTGTGGAGAAAATTTTGTTTGTGACAAAGTAAAGAGCGTTTTTGAATGATTTTGGATCGTAAGTATTGAATACGAGATGAATATGATTGTTTAGGGGAGTATGATTTAATACATATAAACATAATAATTACTTACTTATCTGGCGCTGTAGTTCGATGTGAATATTGGCCACCCGAATAATCCTGTTCCAGATATCCCGATCCAACCCTTTCTTCCACCATGCAGTGACTTCAAGTCTTTGAGTCTTGACTCACCAAGTACTAGAATTGGAATAAATGTGCACCTGAGTATCTTTCAAAGACTATTTGGGCCAACTAGTCTAAAACATTCAGGGCCCATGTTTCGGCTCCCTAGCATACTATCGACCTAATACATTTTACGTTTTCTTTGCCGGTTTAACAGACTATATTTTAAAAGTTTTTGCAAGTCTCTGTTTCCTACCATGATTCAACTTCTGATCTCGCTTCCCCTGACTACGCAGTCTGTATTATATTCTACCTCTACGTGAAACAATCAACAGGTTCAAAGCAATAATTGTCAATTAAAATCAAGTTAAATGGTCTTCTTGAGTCAGAAGCGTACACCACCATGTATTTACTTTAAGCTTCATTAATTTCTAGGTCAACCTTTTTACATTTTTTTGTCTTTACTAAAATACTAGCCTAAAGAGGGCAAAAAAAAATCATTGAACATCTCAAAATTCCGACTATTCCTAAGTTCATTCCCTGTCTCCAGGACTTTTGCAAGGTTTTCTACCCTTCGTGAACGTACAATAGAGAGAGGCTCTTATGTTTGGCTCTTTTATTGGCACCACCGCTAGCACAGTAATTCCTCCTCACTCATCGTGCAGAAGGAAGTGCTTTAGTCGCCAGAAGACCCCGGGCTGTAGATGCTCATCTGTAAATGCTGAGAGGACCAAACAAGATCCTTTTCCATGTTTTTCATTTAATTAAGTCTGAAGATTAGAAAAAAAAGTGCCATTATAAATCAATTTTAGTCATTTCATGTTTAACTCGGCTTAGGAGGCCTATAAAATTTGTCCGATCCTTTTTCATAATTCGTGCTCCTTGCAGAACCAGCAGTCTATGCAACTACATAATATCTTTCAAAATCATATGAACAAATAAATTAATATGAATTCATTTCAAAATTAACAAAGACGTCAGATAAGCAACGAAATAAGAATTGCTCTAATCAACTTTAACAATCACATCATATCAGTTAAACATAAATTTTAAAATAGAATTTTTTATAAGGCATAGTTGAAAGGTTATACAACCAAGTTATATAATGAGAATAATCATTGCCTAATTAAATCAGGTAACAGTAGAATTCTGCAAAAGTAAAAAATTAAGGACTTTTTTTTAGAGATCAAGAATGGCTCTGACCTGTTCTTGCTAATTTTTTTTATCAGATTTGTAAATAAAGTTGTTAATTAGAAGGGTTCATTATGAGATGATCGTGTCAGGCATAAAATTCTATTTGTCTGACCCAATTATGTTTTGAAAATAAGATGCCAACCTATCCCGTTTATATCCATCCATTGGGTTACGTAAAGACGGGAATACGTTAAATGTCCACTAAAGTTTAATAAAAGGTTTCTTAAAATAGATACATGCCGGAGTTCCATGTTTAAATACATTACGTCATTACTTGGAGCTTTGATGGATGTTAATTGAAAGCAAGTTATATAAATCCAGTATCAAGAGCAAATCAAATACCAAGTCTATATCGGTATGATCTTGATCTTATAATTATTCTATTTTTAAAACATTTGCTAACAACCATTATAGTTTCTATGAGCTTCTGAACAATCAAAGTCATCTAACTGAACCAGGAGAGGTCACCTACCATCAATCATTCTTATAAATATATATATATTAAATTATTTGGAGGATAAATGTAACTGATCAAAACATTTATATGTTTATTTTAATTGTTTGAATAGATAGATATAATTTCAGGAGAAAATTATGATTTAAAAAAAATTCAATATCTCCTTTTTTTACCCTTAACATTTTATCATTTTATTAATTAAATCAGTTTACCTTCGTCGTAAACCTACTACTTCTTGTCTTACCTTTAATGATATTCATTAAGTATCCTTTAATGATATTCATTAAGTATCCTTTAATGATATTCCACTAATCCCTATAAACAGATCCGCTACCAAGAACTCAATCTCGACAAACGGCTTACTAGGAACCAACATAAAAGACTAAAACAACCACAAGTTGAGCTTTGGGGCTCCACTAAATCTTCCAATTCTTCTCGCAACCAATCCTTACAATCCAAAATCCTTAATGCTCCTAACTTCGTCACAAACAAACTTATCCACAAAGATCTTAATGTTCCATATGTTGCTGATTTAGCCCAAACCAGACACCTATCCATTTATAATAGACACCATAACCACACAAACCAACTAGTATCTCAACTCGCTTTCCATCCTATTCAAGATAAATCAAAGCGCCTGGAAAGAAGAAGGCCTTGAGACCATCTACTACAGAACTTTCATTAAAGTGCCATCAATGGGTGGTTACTTTACAAGTTATTGTCATGTTACTGTATTCAATTCCCTACACATTTGCTAGATGCATATGTACTATCTACATGCATATGTAAATATAAAAATAAAAATGAAAAAAAAATAGTTCAAAAGAGTGAAAACTTTAATTATATTTTATTTTTGTTAAAGAAAAGAAAATTTTCATTTAGTTTTTATATTAATAATTTTATTATTCAAGCATTACTTGAAAATTCAGTGCTTTATTTATATTATATTATATTTCAAAGTTCTTGATAAACTGGTTTAATAACAAATGCTCCATACATCCTTCATATAATTATGAAAATTTTTCCATACATAATTTTTAATGAAATTAAAATATGTAACTATTTAATATGTAATCAAAACATAGTTTAAAAGATTATAACTTAGGAAAGATTAGGACTACATAAGGGTCATTCCATGTCAAATCAACCAATGGTTTGAACCTTGACCTCTCCGATTTCTATGATTTTTAGCATTTCAGCTGTACTTACAAAGACTAGTAGAAATGTAAAATATTACATTTTCCTGACTTTTGGATTTTGAGTTATAAGCTTTTAAAAACTCAAAAAACTGCTGTTTTCGGTCCTCACGCAGCATATTCAAAATTACGCCATTAAAAAACTATTGCTCTCAGAGAGCTCACATTTGCAGCATTCTTTTCTATTTGAAATGCCCTTTAATATGATATGTCACTTAATATATTTTCGGTCCATTGTGAATTTTTTCGAAACTTCCAAAAACGGTTTTGGTAATTCCCAAAATACGTACCCTTCGATTTTTTCAAAAAAAATATATGTGATTTATACTATTACTGACTGCATGTGGACAAAATTTTAGGATGGGATGGAAATGGGTTCTTGATAAAAAAAAATATTTTGTCTTTTTTTTTAATGGACAGTTAGTCCAGTCAATGAAGTATTATGGAATGCGTTTTTTGTAATCCAAGATTTTTCTTTGGAAACTTGTTCATGGTAGTTAGAAAGTAAAAATACTATATGTCCTGGAGTTTTCGGGTCTGGGAAAAAGAAGGGAGAGGGCGCGGAAGGTCTCTTTTTTTGGTTTTGGACTCATATCTCTAAAACGGTGCATCGTATGCAAAACATGACTATTTACTAAATTAATGTTAACTAAATTCTCTACAACCTGTATTGTTTACACATCTTTCATATTCTGTACCGCTTCCGAGATATACGCTTTACAAGCATTTTGATAAATAAATAAAATTATATTTAAATCAATTTATGTAATAAAAGAAAAAAAAAACCTGTACCGCTACAACCCATGCAGGGCCTTGAGTTCAGTACTTGGTGAGGAAGTATTGTTTCGTGACCAACGGTTTCACAAGGAAGTAATGTGGTCAGCAATCACTCTTAACTGCCAGGGTTACCCACTTTATAGAGACTGGGTGTGTCCCAGGAGGGCCTCCAGACCCCGAAGTTGATCCACGGTCAAAGAAAGAAAAATTAAAATTTGCCTTCAGCCAGACTCGAACTCTGGTCCGGAGCTAGATCAGTACCTTACCCACTGAGCTACCTCGCTCTCTATCTATGAAATCAAAGAGGTAAACATAACTTATAATTTAAACCACAATATTAATTACTACAAGTAATTGATAAAAAGTTGAAATATTGAAAACATTTGCGCTGTTCGGATTACAAATCGTTATTTTCTAATAATCTCTATACTTTTTCATTATTACTCTAAGAAGCGATGGACCTGCTGTCACCATAAACGGAAAGTTGCTTAAACACCCTACAAAGTATTTTTTAATAGTAAATGTTAATTGAATAGTAAGCTAAATATAAGCCAAGGAAGTCTAGGCTGAAAGGGGTTCGCCAGGAAGGAGACGTTGATGATGTTACCATAATCAGTGGGCACCACATCGGCGATTCATTTACTACTCCACTTGTGCATTCAGTATTGGTTTGCTGTAATTGTTTTGCACTTGAAGAGTCTTACTTGGTTCTGCTTTAATGAAGACTCCTTTATAATGCCTAGCTGCATTGCTTCACCAGGCTTTTAAATGACCTTAAGAAGTTTATTCTATCTAAAAATAGATTTATATATATATAATATATATATATATATATATATATATATATATATATATATATATATATATATAAGTTATCTTCAATTTAAAAGTAAAGACTTTTTTAAAAAAGAAGTTTATTCAATAAAAGTTACAATATCAGAAAGAAGAGTGGCGTGGAGACGGCTCTGGATGTACTGAGAGAGAATTACAAAATTTCTTGAGGTTTATAAAGGGTTACAATGGCTTCTTCTAGGAAGCTTTATGCTAACATTACAGTTCACAGGAGAGCAAGTTCCCACGAGGGGTTTCTAAGAAATAGATTACAATGGTTAGGAGTCAAAGCTTAAAATTAAAAATATCTAAGGAAAAATATATAGTGTAACTCCTCCCCACCTAGATACGAATTTCACTGCTTTGGGTGAAATGAGTTACAATTCTAGTTTTGTAAAAATAATAAATAAAAGTTACAAAAGATGATAATACAAATAAAAATTATCCACAAAATAATTATGTGTAGAGTGTTAGAGTTATAGGTATGTTTTGTTGATACAAGATGTGAAAGATGTGAGGTTTGTAATTCATGAAATTTTAAATTTTTAATTTCTAATGTAGTGTTTAAAAGCTGTGAGGCTTGAATATTTAAAGTTTGTTTATCAAACAATGTTAGAGAACCATGAGTTTGACTGGATGAAAATACAGTTTTATTATGATACAAAATTGAATTAAAGTTTGTTTTAACTAAATAAATTCCTGTCATATGATAGTTTACTGTTTCTTTTTCTTGTTGAACTTGAAGATCATCCGGGTTGTAAAATGCTATGAGAATGTAGCGTGTTCCTGGGATTTCTTCGATGTGGTTTTCTTCTTGATGTAGACGTGTGTAAAGACAATTTACACTGGATGATTTTTGTAAAATATCTTGAATACATAAGTCATCGTGGTGAGATAAGTCAGCTGTATGACAGTGGTGAATGCTGTTTCTTTTGATACATTGATGATTAAGAAATTTAAAGTTGTTATTAATATTTAAGAGATATTTGAACTTTGGAATTATTGTTATGATTTCATCCTTTACAATAGATGGAATGGGGTATAAATTATACAAACTATAAACAGTTTCTTCAAAAATTGGAAGTGCTAAAGTATAAATAATCTCATTTTCATGCAAAGCACATTGTACAGATATTGTGCGTTCTATATCTAGGATAAATTTAAATTGAAATGGATAAAGAAATTTGTTATTGTAATGTGGAGCTATCTTTTCTAATTCTTGAAACAATGTTTTTGTATTAATTATAGCTGGATGTAGAATATTTAATTTACAAAATGTTAAAGAAGTTTCTATATCAGAAATAGTAGTAGAAATTAAAGAGAAAATAAGTTGGATGTGATCTAATAATTCTTTAATTGTTAACAAGTTAACTACGGTTCCTATATCATTAATTTTTCGTGCAATATGCAGCGTGTTCTCTTGTATGGTTTTAATAGTATTATTAAATTGACTAATTAAATCACTGTTTATCGAATATTGGTTATGTAAATTAAATTAAATTATTATTAAATTAAAATTAAATTATAAAAATTAAAGTCTACTCATTTAATTATAGTATTTTATTGTATAAAATATTTTTCATAATTTGGCTTATAATGCCATATAACTCTCCTGAACTAGTAAGAGTTCATATTCTCTGAACTCGTTATGTTGTTTATCAACAATAATTATCTCAAAAAATCTCTTTTATCATTCTTTATTTTTTATTTTTATTATATAGTTTGGGCATTTTAACTGCCATCTTTTCACATCAATATAAGTCGTATCCAGCGACCTTATTGTGTATATTAAATCATTATTTATATTAAATTATTTCTTATGCTTTTTATTTTAAAGCAAAGAAAAAAAAAAATTATTTACTTATATTAAAAAAATTAGTTTTAAATAAACATAATTATTATAGCTTGTAATTATAGCTTGTCTTAAGCGAAAGAATGTGTCCGGTGCGAGTGCTTTATCTCAGTTCTAAGAATGCTGACTCGGTCCAGCTCTTTCATCTGGGGGTCTACCAACATCGTACATTTGTCCTTTCTTTTGCGGTCGTTTTATATTTTTTAAATGAATTTTTTCTCGCGTGTTATAATGTTTTTTATCAATTACAGCGGTTTTACTATGTTTAATTATTTTTTTAATCTTTTCCTTTTTAAATTTATTTTTTAATTTTGATTGTTTTTGCCTATTAGCTACAAATACTGTTTCCGGGATTTCGTTTGGCAATTCTTCGCGATTTTTATTCATCCTGGTTATATATTTTTCTTTTGCTACCTGATTCCTATGATTTATTTGTTCATGCAAAATTTTTACTCTTTCTTTATGTTTTGCAACATAATCATTTATGATTTGATTATTGAGATCTATTGCAACGGGCGAGTCTATATCTAAATGTCCAGATATTATTTCGATTGGCTTTAGTTGTGTGATGGAATGAATAGTGTTGTTATACGCGAGTACGGCATATTTAATTTTTTTTTTTTTTTCCATTGCGTCTTTTTTGAATTCGTCTCTATTATTTAATAACCGTAAATGTTCTATTAATGTGCTATGAAATCTTTCAATGGGTCCGTTTGATTGAGGTGATTGAGTAGCTGTATAATGTAGTTGGATTCTGTGTAATTTTAATAAATCGGATAATAATGAGTTTCTAAATTCTAAACCGTTATCTGTTATTATTTGTTTTGGTAACCCGTGATGAGAAAAATGAGAAATTAATTTATTAACGACTTCAGTTGCTTGACCATTTTTTAATTTATAAACTTGCGCAAATTTTGAAAAGGAGTCGATTAGAGTTAAATATTTTTTGTTTTCTAGTGTGATTGTATCCATGTGAACTATTTCAAATGGTTTAGATGGTGTTTGAGTAACGTTATATTGGAGTTTTAAAGGATTCCGATCATATTTTGATACCGTACAAATTTCGCAATTATTAATTTGAATTCGAATTAAGTTTTTCATATTAGGCCAATAATACAATCTTTTTATTCGATTAAATGTTTCCTCCGAACCGCGGTGGTTTGTTTTGCCAATGTGGTAATCATTTATTAAACTATTTTGTTCATCAGGATCTTGAATATCGATTAATCTACTTGTAGTTTTTACAAAATTTAATTCCGAATGTTTAAAATATTTTACCATGGTTTCATAAAATTGGGTATAAAAATCAGTTTCAAAGAATAAATAATATTTAACTTTTGGTTCAACGAATTCTTTAATTAATTTTATTATATCTTGTTCGAAATTTTCCTTTGATATCTGAGCGATAATTCTGTTTTTAGTATTATTAAACAGTTTTTCGATTTTGGGTTTCGCGGGATTAATATCAACTAAATTTAAAATAATCTGATTTTTTTCCTAAATTTACTGGAGAGTCTGCTATTGGTATTTCGATTATTGTATTTCCTAAAGTATTAGAGTGAACGGAATTTGTTTCAGATTCTTCTGTTATATTATCTAAATTTTCATTTTCATCAAAATTTACGATAAGAGATGCATTTTCCGATGTTTCATTTTCGCGGTAAAATTGTTCTATTAAATCATTAATAATAGTATCAGGGTCTTCAGATTCTGTTAAATTAATTTCTACTCGCGATAGTGCGTCAGCGACTTTGTTTTCATGACCTTTCTTATATTTTATTTCAAAATTAAATTCTTCGAGTTTTAGTTTCCAACGATATAATTTTGAGTTTGGATCTTTTAATGATTGTAACCACTGAAGTGGTTTGTGATCCGTTTGAATGATAAATTTTCTGCCATAAAGATATGGTCGGAAATATTTGGTAGCCCAAACAATAGCTAGAAGTTCGCGTTCAATAGTGGACAGTTTTGATTCACTTTCGTTTAAAGTACGGCTCGCGTAAGCTATCGGAAGATCTCGTCCTCCGTGCGTCTGTGACAATACAGCGCCCAAGGCTACGTTTGATGCATCTGTCGTTAAACAAAATGTTTTGTTGAAGTCCGGATATTGCAGGATGGGATTATTAATCAAAATATTTTTACTGGTTTCAAAACTATCTAAATAATTTTTATCCGCGATGTTAATTTTCGATCCTTTTTTTAAACATTGGGTCAAAGGTTTTGTGAGGTGTGCAAAATTTGGAATAAAACGGCGATAATATCCTAGTAGTCCAAGGAAAGCTTTAATTTGTTTAGTAGTCTTCGGTATGGGATAATTTTTTATAGCAAGGATTTTATTAGGGTTTGGTTTTACTCCGTTTGATGTGACGAGATGTCCTAAATATTCTATTTCCTTTTTTAGAAATTCGGTTTTATCGGGCTGAATTTTTAAGTTAGATTCTCTTAGTTTTTTAAAAACTTGCTTTAAAATTGATAAATGCTCCTGAAGGGACGTACTGTAAATTATTATATCATCTAAATAGGCAACACAATTTGGAACGCCCATGAGTATGTTGTTAATCACTCTCATAAATGTTGGTGGACTATTTTTTAATCCAAAAGGTAACCTTAGGAACTCGTAATGACCGTTTACGGTTGAGAATGCTGTTTTAGGGATACTCTCTTCATCCAATAAAATTTGATGAAACGAACTTGTTAGGTCGATTGTTGAAAAGTAACTGCTTTTGCCTAATTTATCCAGCAGTTCGGTTATATGCGGAATAGGATACTTATCATCGACCGTTTTCTCATTTAATTTCCTATAATCAATTACTATTCTCCACTTTTGTATTCCCGATTGGTCTAATTTTTTTGGAACTACCCAAATTGGACTATTGTAAGGTGAAAAAAGAAGGGCGAATGATTTGTTGCTCTAGCATTTCGTCAATTTGTCTTTTCACTTCGTTTTGAAATATTTGAGGATATCGGTAATTTTTAGTATAGACTGGGATCTCGTCTTTAGTTAGGATTTTATGTTTGATTTGCGTATTTGCAGTTAGTGGAGTACCTTTTAAATAAAATAGATCAGAATATTGTTTTATTAAATTTTGAATTTCTTTTTTTTCTTCTTCGTTTAAATGGTCCGTGCGAATAAGATTTTTGACTTCATTGAAATCTGATTCTTTTGTTTTAATTAAATTTATATTATGAGATTCGTTATTTTTAAAAATTCTGATTGGTTTCACAAGGATTGGGGTTTTAATAGTTAATCTAAATGACCGATCCGAATTATTTTTTACCGTACATATAGCTTCGTTATTTTTAATTGAAATTAAACCTTCATGAATTTTAAGACAATTATTGAAATCGGTATGAGGAATGATTCCTTCTCCATTTGAGATATTTTTGATTGGAATTTTGATTACGGTTTCAGAATCGTTGTTTAAGATGTAAGTATATTCAGATTGAGGGGGTCTGTTGTCATAATGAATTGTTAAATTGCCAAAAGGTGTGATTAGTATATCATTTACTAAATCAATTTTCGCACCTAATAATTTAAGACTGTCTGTTCCAAACAATAAATCGAATTTAGGATGGAAGTCAAAAATGCCAAATTTCAGGAGAGTTTTGGTGTTGGGAAATAATTTAGATGAATCTACATTAGCATTAAAATTTTGTATAGAAGAACCGTGCGCGCTAGTAAGTTTAAATGGTTCGTGAGTAATGTTATTAAAAAAATATTTATTTGCTACAAGGACGGATACAAGCGATTTTGTGCACGCAGTGTCTATTAGAATTTTTAAGTTTGACTTTGGTGGAATTATATATGGAAGAGCACTAAAACGGGTTAAATTAAATAGGTCTATTACGTCCATGGTTCCTGTGCTAGGCTGGGATCTAAAAAATTACTTTGATCACTATCCAGATTATTTTGATCAGTGTATTGTTGATTTTCTTGATGATCGTCTGGAAATGATACAGTGGGATAGTCGGGTGGTTGAGCATTTGGTAATTCAGTAATTTGGGATTCACTTACGGACTGTTCCGAGTTTAGATTATGAAGTTCTTCAATTTCTAGGTTTGGGTTTTTCCGAACTGGGGTATTGAGAAAAGATTTAAATTTTACACTTTGATCAGGTTGTCTCTGATATTGGGAATTACTTCTATAATTACTATTGACACTCATAGGGGTTGACTGATTAGGTTGTTGGGGTCTATATTGATGATATTGGTGTGGTATATATTGATTAGGTTGTTGGGGTCTATATTGATTAGGTTGTTGGGGTCTATACTGATTAGGTTGTTGGGGTCTATACTGATTTGAGATTACATTTTTAGCAGGTTGAATTGCTTTGTACTGGTTTACTGGGAAATAGTTTATAAATTGTTGGCGATTTTTGTGTATTGGTTTGTTATGGTTTTGGTGTGGGCGATAAGTGTCGATGACAAATTGAAAATCGTTCGTTAGCATGTTTATTGCCTGATTTAGGTCTATCGGATTTTTGGTTCTCATGAAAGAGCCAAGCGGTTCTTTCAGTCCTTTTAACAAAACTCTTAGTGCTAATTTTTCGATATATTTCGTGAGGACTAACGCCTCCATCGGCATTTCGCTCCTTAAATAACTAATTTGCAACTGTAATGTTTTTTGTATTTTATTATAAAATTCGAAAGGGGTTTCGTTGCCTTGTTTCATTCCCGCCATTTCAATATTTAGAGTGTACGCGTCGCGTTTGTCGGCGTACCCTTGTTTTAACGCATTTTTAATATCGTCCCAGGTATTGATATATTTACTATTAACCATGTCGGCGGCAGCTCCTTTAATTTTAGCACGAATTGATCCTATTAAATAATCGTTTTGGAAATCGGCAGTATTTTCGTGATTATAAAATTTGTTTATTAATTTATCTGAAATTTCTAGAAATCGCGTTAGTGACATAGGGTCACCATGGAAATCAGGTATCATCTCTAGATACTCTTTCTTTAATGTGGGAGGTGCCATTTTTATAAAATATTTAATATAACAAACAAAAAATAAAATGAGATAGTATGCAATGAAATTAAAATAATATGAAATGAAAATTAAATTTATCCTTAATATACAGTAACTTAATATTTAACTTAATATTAAATAAAAAATTATATTTTAAATAACAAAATATTTCTTTATAGTTATAGTAATGAAATCATAACCTTTTCTTTAAAAATAGAATAGATTTTATTCAAAAATTTATTAAATTGAAAAATAAAAAAAAAGTTTAATATTGAGATAATATCTCTTAAATAAAAAAAAAAACTCACTTACACTAAGATGACTTCGATAGTCAGATCCATGCCAGTTTAACGTCTCGTCTTCCTCTGAATGGACTCGTCAGCAAACAGTTGATACTGATCCTTGATATGCCCTCAAGTTTGACGATGTCCTACCGACTGCGCCAGTTATCTTCAATTTAAAAGTAAAGACTTTTTTAAAAAAAGAAGTTTATTCAATAAAAGTTACAATATCAGAAAGAAGAGTGGCGTGGAGACGGCTCTGGATGTACTGAGAGAGAATTACAAAATTTCTTGAGGTTTATAAAGGGTTACAATGGCTTCTTCTAGGAAGCTTTATGCTAACATTACAGTTCACAGGAGAGCAAGTTCCCACGAGGGGTTTCTAAGAAATAGATTACAATGGTTAGGAGTCAAAGCTTAAAATTAAAAATATCTAAGGAAAAATATATAGTGTAACTTATATATATATATATATATATATATATATATATATATATATATATATATATATATATATATAAGTTAAGGGCCAAAGCATAGCAGTATCAGCCTTAATCCTATTTCTAATCTTGTAAACACAGCAAATACTATAAATGTAGCATTACTGAGCCAATAAAGTCAGTTGATATTCAGTCTATTTAGCGTGCGTTTCTTATTACCTTTTCTTTTTTTTTTAAGTTTTATTTGTGACAGTTGCTAACTGGTGCCGAAACCCGGGACAACGCGCGGTGGCCTGTTTTTTTTTTTTTCCTCTCAAGGCAAAACACAATCAGGTGAGGAAAATAGTTAATGGCTGAAACACAATCAAAGATGCCACCATTACCGGAAGGAACTTTAGCAGCGGCCCACGCTAACGTCCTGGAATGGATGAAAATCAGAACAGCCACGTCACAGGACCTCCGAAAGGCCATTTCGGACTTGGAAAAATTCACAGGGGAGGTAGGTGAATTAAACCATTTTCTAAAAGGAGGGGATCGCCTGATGGCGAGAATAGAGGCAAAGACCGCAGAGAACCTATTAGATTCTGGAGATGCCGAGTCACTGAAGGCAGCTCTGGTGTGCAGAGTGAAAAGGAGTGTGCTCAATCAGATCCAGGCGGACGAAGAAACCCCATGGCTAATAGTGAAAGAGAGGTTGAAGAAGGCATTTGGAGGGGGTAGGTGGACCCCAGAAGAAGATATCTTCCAAATGTTTAGAGAAGCGAGGCAACCTAGGCAGACCACTGGTCAGTATGCAGCGGCGCTTCTGGCACGATTTAATCGCATCACTGAGAAATTAAGAGAGACGATCAGTGTAGCGGAGGCAGAAGCTAGAATGGCCTTTTTGTCTACGATACTAAAAGTCCAACTTGCCAGAGAAACCGGGAAGAAGGAAGGGTTGCCGAAAGACCGCACATTCGTTGAATGCGCTCAAGAAATGGTGGACTCCAGCGCGAGGGAAGAGGAAACTCGCATGGAAGTGGAGGAAACGGGCTGGAACAGAGTGACCTATAGGCGATCAGGATTTGGGCCCGCCGGAAACAGGAGAAAGGAATTTGAATACAAGGCAAAGGAGGGTGGCGAGAGAAAGATCGGGCCGACCAAGACCAAGAGGCACCGGCAAGAAGGAAGACAGGAAATGCCACGGTTGTGGAAAAGCCGGGCATCTAGTAGCTCAATGCCCCCGCACGAAATGCTTCGAGTGCGGGGTAGAAGGACACATAGCGAGACAATGCCCGTATATGTACCGCAGGAGAGAGGTGTCTAGAGGCGAGCCAATGGAGGTTAATACCCAGAAGGTGAGAACCAGGAGGACGCCGGAATCAGGAGTAGCATCCGAAACCTCGGACACCGAAAGGGAAGAGGAAGAATCGATAAGCAGCGGGAGTGAAGGAGAGGGGAGTCAGCAGAGGAGTTAGACGAGGACGAGTGACTGTAAGGAGAAAGGATCGAGTGGAGGCCTGAGGAGGGTGCCAGCAGAGTGGCAGCAGCCGCTTCCTAACTAACTGCAGCATACAGAAGGAGCGTGGCGGTCTGCCGATCATCAGGGTGGAGCGAGGAGTACGCTGCCTGGTGGACACGGGGAGCTCTAACACCATCCTGAGCCGGGAAGCAGCGGAGAGGCTATGCAGCGGCAAAGGGGCACTCCAGACGGAGGTATGTAACTGTAAGCTAATCACTCTGGGTGGCCCTTGTGAAGTAGAGGGGGAAGCAAAGTTAGGATTAGAGAGGTGGTCAAATTCGGGAGGGAATTTAAGAGTCCACATCATAGGTGAGGTAATGCGAGGGTATGATAGAATCCTGGGTTGCGACTTATTCGAGAAAGTAGGGGCGAGTATAAGGAGCAAACAGGGGCGCTGGACTATCCGAATAGGATGTAAGAAGTACCGATGCCATGGGAGCACACGGGAAAGCGAAGTTCGAATAGGGGCGGTGAATAAAGAGGAGGACTGGAAAGTAAGGTTACGTAGGGATTACCGAGATATCTTTCACAGGGAGGGTGAGAAATTAGGGGTAACAGGGGAAACTGAACACGAAATTCCACTCAAAGAGGAACGCATAACGTACGTGAAAGAGAGAAGATACCCGCAGGCATTAAGGGATTATATTAGGAAGGAAATAGTGAATCTGAGGAAGCAAGGGATCATAATAGACAGCACGTCACCGTACAATAGTCCCCTCTGGGCCGTGAAAAAGAAGAGCGCGCCAGGTGAAGAAAAATATAGAGTAGTCATCGACTATCGGAAACTAAACGATAATACCAAGGATGAAAAGTATCCGATCCCTAGATTTGAAGACATTCTCGATAGACTAAGCGGGGCGACATTTTTTTTTTTTTATTCCAAGCCCCTTTGGAGAATTTTTGTGCAAGGATATGTAAGTAGAAAGAAAGATTGATAGTTGGCCTTTTGCTGTATTGAAAAATACATTCTAAGGCCAAACATGAAATGGTGAGTCCTGGAAGTTTAAATGAATCATAATAGTCTTAATATGGGTGTTGGGGCACACCCATTTCTTGAATTTTTAATTGAGGTAAAAACTAAAACTAAAAACTAAACTAACACTAAATAAAAACTTGAGATGTCTATAGTCACATCACTGACTTTATTGACTGGAAGCACATCACTGACCTGATTGGCTGTTTTGGTGTCTTCATTACGGTCCGTCCGTTCTGAGCTGAGTTCACTTTTGTCAAGTGAATGTTTTCTATTCATTGAGCGGAGGCCCCTCAACTCCAGAATACATCATTTCGAGCCAATCAGGCGCATGCAACTTCCAAAATTAAACATTACATTACTCCTTCCAGTACCAACGGTAGAAAAAGGACAAAAGGTATCGTTCCTATTTTTACTATCCCTGTAGATATAGGTTAACTAATTTCATGTTTTTTTTCTGTTATAGTTCTGAGGGATCAGAAAAAAAAAAAAAAAAAAAAAAAAAAAAAAAAAAAAAAAAAATGTTTTCTGCCAACGGACGGGAGGTGGCGCTGGAGTACTGGTGCTGAAGAGGGGATTGGTCAGGAACTGCAGCGAGTCCAGGAACTTGATATGGCGTCTTTGGATGAGCTCGGGGATCGTCGGGAGGTCGAAGAAGTCATGCAGAGCCGGGGGCTTTGTTTTCTTCAGAGAGGTTGTTCTGACGATCTTCCTGAGCATCGAGTCCTGGAATCGCTGAAGAAGCCTGGTGGTTCCATCTGAAATGCCTGTAAGTAGAGGTGCGCCGTATAGGAGAGCCGGTCTCAAGATGCTTTTATATATACACATCTTGAGCCGGAGGGAAAGGGCGGGAGAGGAAAGGAGGTGATGGAGGCGTCGGGCTCTTGTTCTCACCTTGCGGTGTGTCCTATAACAGTGGGTGAAAAATTTGAGGCCTCTATCTAGGGTGATGCCCAGATAGACTATAGAGTTTGAGGGGGCAATGGTGGTGTTTGCCACCCTGAGAGATTTTGGTAATGTCGCCCTCTTTTTGCTGACTTGTGCGAACACTACGCAGTCCGTTGAATCCAGCCGTTGAATTATCTCTTCGCAGACTGATTCGGCCTGACGTAGTGCTCGCGTGGGATTTATACTACTGCTGGTGATGGCTATGTCATCGGCGAAAGCTGCAATGGACGCCTTGCGGTAGTTATTACCAACAACATCAGCAGTATAAATGTTGAATAGGACAGGCGATAGCACCGCACCTTGGGGCACACCGCAGGTGAGGGGAATTATTGATGAAGTTTCTGCACGGACCTGTACTGCGAGACTTCTCCCGCTCAGGAAGGAGGAGATGACTCCATAGAGTTGCTCGGGGCATTCAAGATCTTCTAGTTTCCGACATAGGATTCCATGTGAGACGGAATCGAATGCCTTTGTGCAATCTATGGAGATCAGCGCTGTTGCAGTGTTCCTGTTGAAGTTGGTGCACGCCTCAGTTTGGAGCTTCATAAGGTGGTGTTCGGTACTGAGACGTGCCTGGAATCCTGTTTGTTCAAAAGGAATCACTGAATGTTCCTCGCAAAAGTCTCGTAGATAATTGTGAACAATTTTCTCGTAGACTTTTCCGAGGTGGGGCAACAGGCTGATTGGCCGGTAATGTTCTGGCTTGTCTCCATTCTTGGGCGGCTTGAGAAGAGGATATAAGATGGCGTGTTTCCACATCTCTGGGAAATATCTCAGCCGCAGGCAGGCGTTGTACAGGCCCGTGAGGTGAGCTATTCCTTTACGGGGGAGCTGCTTTAGCAATACGGTTTGTATCCCGTCATGACCAGGTGCTCGGTTGCCCTTTGTTCGCCGGAGAATGGCCTTTAGTTGTTTGGGACTGACAAACATGAAGTTGTTATCTTTGGTCATGACCGGGTAGGGTTCTGTGTCGACAGTCCGGTTGGTGATGTCCTGCCGATAGTAGTTTGCTAGCAGCTCCGCCTGTTCTTTGGGTGTACGGAGCTTGTCCTCATCGTGTAGGCGGATCGCGGAGGTCTTCTTCACAGCAGATCTGGTCAGTTTCCAAAATTTCCGGTAGTCGCCGTGAGTTGCCCTCAGCTTGTCCTGCCAAATGGAGGTTTTCCATTGGCGGAGCAGGTTCTTGATTTGCGTAGTGAGGGCGTTGAGGGCTCGCTTGATGTCCGGATCTTTGGTTCTGTACCATCTGTTCTTCAGGTTCCGCCTACTCGAGATGAGGGACATGATGTGAGGAGGAGGTTTACGGAGGGATGGAGGAGAAGGACGGAAAGTTGGTATGGAAGAACGGGCAGCCTCTGTGATAATGTTAGTGAAGGTCTCGATGTAGTTGTCCACTTCCTCCACAGAGTGCAGGGTCGGCACCAAAGACAGCCTATGGCAGACCTCTATTTTGTATTTCGCCCAATCCGCTTCTTGGTATAGAAATTTCTCAGGCATTGGGTCGTCTCTCTCCCCCTCGATGTTGTAGATCACTGGGTGGTGATCTGAGGTGATAAGATCGTTTACTGTGCACCCAGTGATTCTGTGAGGCTGTCTCGTGAGGAGGAGATCCAGTGTAGAGGTAGCCCCGTTGATAGTGCTTCTGAATGTGTGTGCATTTGGGTGCACTACACAGAAGTTAGTTTTCACAAGGATTCTACCAGCGGGGTTTACCTGGTTGTTGTACCATAGGCTGTGTTTGGCGTTAAAATCCCCTACCAGCCAATGGTTGGATTTGGTCGCACACGCATCCAGGAGGGTACGCAGGTCGACAAGGGATGCTTGCGGCCTGCGATAGACTCCCGTTATGAGAGTTGGTTGTCTCATAAGGACCTGGATGGTGAGGTGGCCTAAGAGAGTGCAGGTGGTGGTCGTCGGTGCTGGCATTTTCTTCCAAGGTATGCCGTGGCGAATGGCGATGAGAACTCCACCCCCATGGAGTTCGGCTGAGTTGTCAGTCACCACGGAATATCCTTGGAAGTGCGGCGGGCGGCCCAGCAACCTAGTGTCAGTGATGACAGCAACAGTTGGCTGGACCAAGGCCAATAGCATTTCGACCTCATGGATTCTGGTTCAAAGCCCATCAACGTTGAAATTCAGAATGGAGAAGCCTCTCATGGTCGGTTGGCCTGCACCATCATTTGTTCTGCCAGCACCGCAAGCTGCTGCACAACTCCTTGTAGAGCCAGGGCGAAACTCCTAGCAAAGTCCCTGGAGAAGGTCACTTGAGGATGATGATCTTCTTCTTCAGGAGGTAGGTTTATCTGCTGAGGCTTCGATTGAGAATGAGCTGCAGATAGGGCTGGTAGGGGTTGACCCTGTCGAGGAGGTGGAGGGGGAAGTACTACCGGTGGAGGGGGTTGAGATCTCGGTAGTGGGGGAAAGTCCATGGGCGTGGATGGGGCGACAGTGTTCAGCAGGGTACCATCAAATCAAAATGCATCCCAGAGATCAACCGAAAACGGCCTTTACTTTCGAAAGAGGGCATTATGAATTTACTAGGATGCCCTTTGGATTAAAGAATGCGCCCATCACATTTCAAAGGTTGATGGACGAATTTTTAAGAGGCATAGATGAAGATGTGTGTCAAATATACATGGACGATTTGCTGGTATTCAGTAAGACGGAAGAGCAGCATGTAGGACATTTAAGGAGTGTGTTTGACAGGATCAGGGAATTCGGCCTAAAATTATCAGACGAAAAGTCGCGGTTAGGTCAAAACGAAATAAGTTTTTTGGGTCACACCATTTCAAAAGACGGAGTCAAGCCGGACAAGTCGAAAGTAGAAGCAATTGCGAGAATGGCCGTGCCTAAGGATGTAAAAGGGATAAGACGGTTACTGGGGTCGTTGAATTATTACCGCAGATTCGTTCCAGAAATGGCGGAATATTTGGTGCCCCTCAATAATCTGCTGAAAAAAGGAAGAAAAATTTTCGTAACCCCCGAGATGGAGAACAATATTCGCAGGTGTATGGCTCGGTTACAGGAAGAGCCAGTGCTGGCGTTTCCGGACTTCGGGAAACAGTTTTCTATCACCACAGACGCAAGCGCGCTCGAGAGGGAACTGTTAGGGATCGTTTGGGCGGTAGACCACTTTAGACCCTATGTGTTTGGGAGAAAGTTTAAAGTCCACACAGACCAGGATAGTTCTGCCGACGATCGGCCCGTGGAAATGGAGGAAGTAGAGGAGATTATAAATGATAAACAACGGCAGATTATTTGGAAAACGAGAACAGAGGGGCTGCTAAAAATAGAGTATTCACGGTACGGAAGGAGCGACATAACGACTATACTGTCTCAACCGGGAGTCAGCGAAGAGGTCATTTGTAGGGCTCTGAAAGATGCGTCCAAACCGGGCAGAACTTACCATCTATATGTAGGTAATTCTACGGTCCGGGAAAAGATCAAGCGACTATGGCGATCAGAGAAATTAGGGATGGACCGTACATTCATCAGATGCACCCGTTCAGTAGAAACGGTGCAAGATGTGGGGAAGCAGAAGGAAATAACTCTTGCGTACCATCAAGGCAAGACAAATCACCGGGGTGTTCAGGAAACGGTACAAGCGTTGAAACGGCGGTATTTTTGGTGGGGGATGAAACGGACGGTCCGCGAAGTGATAGGGACATGTGAAATTTGTCTCACCACAAAATACGATAGACACCCCCCGGGATGGGTCCAAGAAGAAACACCCACGGCTGCGACACCTTTAACGGATCTACAAATCGATACATTTACATGGCGGGGTTATAAATGGGTGACCATGGTAGATACATTCAGTAAGTTAGGTCAGACACATTTGGTAAAGGAAAAATCAGCAGAGGCAGTATTAGGGGCCCTACGAACATGGTTCCGTTTCTACGGAGTACCGGAACGAATTTCCTCCGATGGAGGGTTAGAATTCGATAACTCGCAAATTAGGGCAGAAGCTAAAGAACTTGATATCCATTGGCATATCAACACCCCGGGACATCCCAAGAGTAGAGGCGGGATCGAAAGACTCCATGGGACGCTGAGTGACCACCTCAGAATATATCAGACGGAAAAAGGCTTGGAACCCGATGTAGGGATGAAAAAAGCGATTGCCGCATATAATAGTTCTATTCACGCGGTAACCGGATTCTCGCCCTTTGAAATCATTTTTGGGCTCCAGGAGCGACGCAGAAATATTAGGGACACAGCGAACGAGGAGGAGGTGAATTTGGTACTGGCCAGGCGGGCGGCACTGGGAAAGTTGTGGGAGAAATCTCGGGGACGAATCGTTAGGGAAAAGAAGCAAAGGGTGGAAAGAGATAATTTACAAGTCCGCGAGGTCACGGGGAAACTAAAAATCGGGGCGGTAGTATACCGCAAGAGAAGTTCTAACCGAGGCAAAGAGTTACTCCGCTACGAGGGTCCATTTAGAGTGATTGCCATACGCGAGCATAATATAATCACCATTCAGAGTGTTAAGGAACCGAGGAAGAGACGTAATGTTCATATTGAACAATTGCGACTCCCTATTGAGGAGCAGATTATCTCTTGAGTTCTGGAGTGGCCCGTTGCAGAAAAGTTTTATTCTTTTATGTAACTGGATGTGTTTTTATTTGTTTTTTTAATATTTTTGAGGAATGCCCTTCATAGAGTCAGTTTTTATTTTTAAGTGGAGAAATGTACAGTAGCAGTAATGGTAGATGCTGTAAATATAGAGAATAATTATGTTGGTTTCGAGGATTTTTTTTGTTTGTTGTTGTTAGTGATATTTTGTATATAGCAGTTATAGATTTAGTTAGCTTATTATAAATGTGTGTGTGGTTTTAATGAAAAAGTGTTTGTTTTATTTTTGTATTTTTTTTGTTTTGTTTTTTGTGTGAATACCTAGTATAAGTTAGATTTAAGATTTGAGTTAATTGTAAATAAAGATTTATTTCTATTTTTGTTAAACTTAGGAATTATGATGCCAGAGGTATTGTTATCTGTGTGCTTCGGCCGTTAACCAAGTTAGGATTAATCAAAGAACCACGTAATACCTTTCTGGTATTAAGTGACCAAATTATATAGTTTATGGGGAATGTCCATAAACTGGTAGGGGGGAGTTAAGGGCCAAAGCATAGCAGTATCAGCCTTAATCCTATTTCTAATCTTGTAAACACAGCAAATACTATAAATGTAGCATTACTGAGCCAATAAAGTCAGTTGATATTCAGTCTATTTAGCGTGCGTTTCTTATTACCTTTTCTTTTTTTAAGTTTTATTTGTGACAGTTGCTAACTTATATATATATATATATATATATATATATATATATATATATATATATATATATATATATATATATATATATATATATATATATATATATATATATATATATATATATATATTTAAGTTAAATAGACTGAAGAACTAAACTTTAAAAAAAAGAAATAAAAGGGATAATGAAACGCACGTAATGACTGTTAAAGAATAACTGGTTTATTGCTCTGATGCAGCTCTATTTATACAAGTACATTGTTTGTTGTGACTAGAGATAGGATTAAGGCTAATACTAGCCTGCTTCGGACCTTGACTTCCCCCCGCCAGTTTATGACCATCCTTCATAAACTTCAACTTTGGGCACTTAATACCAATACGGTATTAAGGAGTCCAGAGACTAATCCCCTCATGGTCAAAGGCCGAAGCAGATAGCGATACATAAACAACCTAATCCTATCCTGTCCATAGTTCTACCAACTAATTCTATACACATATTAAAGCTACTATCTTAATTCTCTCTGATACAAAGTACAACAAAAGAAAACTTTACACTATAATCCTTAACCGAACATAGTACAAAAGTAAAACTTTATTTACATTATAAAAACAATACTTAAACTTAACTTACACTAAACATTCATCCAAAACTAAAATGAACTCTTTTTAAAATAAAACGAACGCACACTCACACATAAAAAAAAATTTCTCTGTACAAAAATAATAAATCTCTTTCCTCTTATTTACAACTCCACATTACCTCTACTATATACAATAAAATTAATTTCACATCAAAAAAATTTTCTCAAAAATTAAAAAACATTTTTCTACAACAAAAAAAAAATTTACAAAAATAAAATTCTTCTTCCGTTGCAGGCAACGGACCACTCACAGATCAGGGTATAACCTGTTCCTCAATAGGAATTTTCAATTGTTCCACATGTACATTTCTCCGCTTCCGCGGCTCTTTGACGCACTCCAGCGTCACCACGTTGTGCTCTCTAATGCAAATTACCCGGAATGGCCCTTCATACCTACAAATCTCTTTCCCTCGATTCGTACTCTTTTTTCTATAGACGACCATCCCGATCTTGATTTTCCCCGCTACATCCCTTACCTTTACGTTTTCCCTCTCAACCCTTTGTCTCTTCTCTTTGAGTATGCGCTCACGCGTCTTCCCTTATAACTTACCGAATGCCCAACGACGGTTGGTAATAAAATTTATCATTTCCTCCCCTACTACGGTGTCGCGGAAGTCCCGGCGTCGCTCCCGGAGCCCAAAGACGATCTCCACCGGCGAATATCCCGTCGAGCTGTGGATGGAATCGTTATACGCCGCAACCGCCTTTTCCATCGCGATGTCCGGCTCTAGCCCCTTCTCAACCTGATATATTCGCAGGTGGTCACTAAGGGTCCCTTGAAGCCTCTCAATCCCCCCTCTGCCCCTGGGATGCCCTGGGGTATTGATATGCCACTTAATATCTAACTCTTTGGCCTCCGCCCTGACCAACGCGTTGTCGAATTCTAGACCCCCGTCCGACGTGATACGATCCGGGATCCCGTATGATCTAAACCAGCCTCTCAACGCCTCCAATACCGCCTCCGCCGATTTGGCCTGCACGAGATGAGCTAGGGCATATTTACTGAATACGTCGAAGATAGTAACCCACTGGTACCCCCCGCCATTTAAACGTATCCACTTGGAGGTCCGATAAGGGGAACGCTACCGTAGGTGTCTCTTCCTGTACCCAACCTGGGGGATGCCGGTCGTATTTCGTGGTGAGGCATACCTCTCTTATCATTTACTATCTCATCTACTTCTTCCATGACTGAGGGCCTCTCATCAGCGGAGCTTTCGTCTTCTTGGGGATCCTTCATACCACTGCGCGTCTCATCCTCACCTTCTCCCTCCGGTATCCACTCCCTAAGAAACTGTCGTATATCCCCCGACGGTCCCGGTTCGTCCCCCTCAACGGCATTTATCATAAGTGCGCGCGATAACCAATCCGCAACCACGTTCTCTTTCCCAGGCTTGTACACTATCTCGAGATTGTATTGGCTGAGGAACTCCTTCCATCGCGTAACTCTTGCGGAAGTTTCCTTTAACTTACCAATCCACTGTAACGGTCTATGGTCCGTGTGGACCCTAAATCTCCTTCCAAAGATATACGGACGGAAGTGATCCACAGCCCACACAATCCCGAGTAGTTCCCTCTCTAACGCACTATACCGCGTCTCCGCGTCCGTCAACCTTCGACTCGCATACGCTACCGGCCTCTCCCCTTTCTCGTTCTCCTGCGATAGTACCGCCCCCAACGCGTATTCACTCGCATCCGTAGTTACGGTAAACACCTTATTGAAGTCCGGGAAGGCTAATACCGGCTCTCTCTGCAGCTCCTCCATGCAGCGCCTGATGTTGTTTTCCATTTCCGGTGTGATAAAAATTTTCCTGCCCTTCTTCAATAAGTTGTTTAACGGAACTAAGAACCGCGCCATCTCGGGGATGAATCTACGATAATAATTCAGGGAACCCAACAGCCGCCGTATGCCCTTAACGTCCCGCGGGATTTTCATTCTCGCAATGGCCTCTACCTTCCCTTTATCCGGCTTCACCCCGTCCTCCGATATTGTGTGCCCCAGGAAACTTATCTCGCTCTCCCCCAGACGCGACTTTTCCGCCGATAGTTTCAAGCCAAACTCCCGAATTCTCCCAAATACCGCCCTAAGATGTGCCAGATGCTCGCCCTCCGACTTACTGAAAACCAAGAGGTCGTCCATATAAATCTGGCACATACTTTCATCCAAACCCCTAAGGAGCTCGTCCATTATTCTTTGGAACGTAATGGGCGCGTTCTTAAGCCCGAACGGCATTCGGGTGAACTCGTAGTGACCTCGCTCGAAGGTGAAGGCCGTCTTACACTGGTCCCTCGGGTTCATTCGGATCTGGTGGTACCCGGCTTTCAAGTCTAGCGTGCTAAATATCCTAGCCCCACTTAGCCTGTCCAGAATGTCCTCGAATCTGGGGATAGGGTATTTTTCGTCCCGGGTGTTCTCATTGAGTTTGCGATAGTAAATGACTACCCTGTACTTTTCCTCCCCGGGGGCACTCTTTTTCCTCACGGCCCAGAGCGGACTATTGTAGGGGGAAGTGCTATCAACCACGATCCCTTGACGTTTCAAGTCCTCTATCTCTTCCCGGATATGCCTACGGAGCGCTTGTGGGTATCTCCTCTCCTTGACGTACGTGACCCGCTCCTCCTTCAACGGTATCTCGTGCTCCGCCTTACCGGTGACGCCCAACTTATCGCCCTCCTTGAAAAAGATGTCGTTGAATTCTTTTAAATTTTCCCCCTCCAGTCTTCCGCCCTGTTCACTACTCCAATTTGCCCTTTTTCCCCTTTTAACACCGAGCAACACCTATACCGCTTTTTCCCAATCCCAATACTCCACCTCCCCTTTTTATTGCTCACCCTGGCTCCTACCTTTTCCAATAGATCACAGCCTATAATACCATTATACGACTTGGCCATTTCCCCTATTACATGGCATACTAGTTTCTCCCCCCTGTCCGACCATTTTTCCAAACTCATCTCTACCTCCCCCTCAATGGTACAAGGGCCACCCAGGGTATTCAACTTACAGGAACATGTCCTTACCTGGAGTGCTCCGTTGCAGCCACTGAATTGCTCCGCCGCTCGCCGACTCAGGATGGTGCTGGAGCTCCCGGTGTCCACCAGGCACCTCACTCCTCGCTCCACTCGGATAATAGGCAGACCGCCGCTTCTCGCCCTCACTTTGTGTACCTCAATGATGCGGTCGCCTCTCTGCTGACACCCTCCTCAGGCTGCCACACGTCCGGTCGTCCCTGCTCGTCTCCGTCCGCTGTTTCTCCTCCGGCTCCCAGCGGCTCCGGCTCCTTCCTCTCCGCTACCTCCTGGTTCGTCCCTCTCCGTCTCTGATGTTGCAGACTCCTCTGACATCCTCGAGGAAGACTCGGATAGCCTCCTTTGTCCTCTCCATACTCGGTTTATTTCCGTTGGCTCCCCCTTTGGAAATCTCCGATGCATGTAGGGACACTGCCTTGCTATGTGCCCCTCGTTCCCGCACACAAACATTTGGTGCGGGGACAGTTCGCCACGAGGTGTCCTGGCTTGCCACATCCATGGCAACGCCGGTCCTCTTTCTTGCTGGAGTTAGGTGCTGCCCTCCTTGGACCTCGCCCTCTCTGCTCCGCTGGCCTTGACCGTGGCTCCATCTCCCTTCTTTTCCATGGCGCACCGCCAGATCTCCTGTATTCCACCCTGGTCCAGCTCACGTCCTCCTTCTCAGCCCTGAACTCCTCCTCCCGGGCGCTCGAATCCATCAACTCCTGAGCGCACTCAACGAAGTTCTTTTCCCGGGGAAAATTTTCCTTTTTCCCCGTCTCCCTGGCTAGCTGGACTTTCAAGATCGTGCTGACGAACGCCATCTTTGCCTCTACTTCCGCCTTGTCCGTGACCCTGTTGAATTTTGCTAGAAGCTCTCCTGCATATCTGCCACAGCTCTAGCGTGGGTGCTTCATCTCCCTGAAGAGCTGAAACAAGTCCTCTTCAGGAGTCCATCTGCCGCCACCATATGCTTTTTTGAGCCGCTCCTTTGTCACCTCCCAGGGTGTCTCCTCATCCGCCTGAATTAAATTCAGAACGCTCCTCTTCACCCTGCAAATGAGGTCTGCCCGCAGAGATTCCGCGTCGTGGCCGTCCAATAAATCTTCTGCTCTCTTGGCCTCTATCCTCGCTAGCACTCTATCAACACTCTTAATAAAGTGATTGAGCTCACCTGCTTCACCTCTCTATGTCAGAGACCGCTTTTCTGAGGTCCTGAGCAGTGGCTGTTCTGACCTTGAGCCAGTTTGTTGGCATGGGCCTCAGCCATCGTCTCTCTTGGAAGTGGTGGCAATCCGTTGTTCACCTGTAGAATGGGTGGCCTCAGGATGCTGTTCTCTTCCATCCGCACTCTTCTGACCGGAAAAGAAGAAAAAAATTCTCCTACCTCGAAAAAAAAAAAATTCTATGAGTTCTAAAGTGGGAACAACAGAACAACTAACACTGCTGAAAAATAAATACTAACTTGTTAATCACATCACTCACTCCTGACGCACAGCCTCCGGTCTGGTCTGAGGCACCTTATGAGGGATTCGTAGTTCCCCCAAATGAACGGTCCGGACCCGCGAGGGGTGGTTCACGTCCCGAATCGTATAAACGATTGTGTTCCCTTATCGTAATGATCGTAAAGGGGCCCTCGTATCGAGCTGCTGTTTTATTACGCGCCGTTCTCAACCGCCGGTATACAATTGTTCCTAGAGGAAGGGATTCTCTCGACGCCCCTTTCAGCTGTTCGTTTGTCTTAGTTACTCTTGTATATTTTTCCCGTATAAGCTTCTCCCGGACTGTACGCCATGCTGTTTGTCGCGCCACACGTGCCTGCGAGAGTTGTTCCCGCAATACGTCATTGTTGACCGTTATAAGATCTCCTCGGTCCCGGCGAGTTTGTCCGAAGACGATTTCCACCGGTGATAGCCCTGTCGCCGAATGAATCGTGTGATTATACGCGATCACTGCTCGCGGCATTGCCTCGTATGGGTCTAAAATTCCGCCCCAGCTTAAGGAGCCGGAGATGTTCTCCGAGTGTATTATGCAATCGCTCGACCGCCCCTCTCCCTGTAATGTGGTGAGGAGTATTCAGTCTCCATGAAATCCCTAGCGTTTTGCTTTCCTCCCTTATTAGTGCATTGTCGAATTCGCGACCGCAGTCCGAGACAATTTCCTCCGGCACCCCGTACGTTGCGCACCATTGAAGCACTCCTTCCCAAACCGCGCCCGGCGTCTTCTCCTCGACGGGATATGCCATAGCTAACGTTACTAAAAGAGTCAATAGCCGTAAGCCAGGATTGACCCTCATTAGAATACACGTCGATTTGAATTAGTCTCAACGGTTCCGATGCCGTGGGGGAGACTATCTGTTCCGCTACCGGCGGTCTCCTGTCATATTTTAGCTCTTTTGCAAATCTCGCATCCTTCGACAACCTCCCGTACCTGTACCCCCATTGCTTTCCAAAAATATAGCCGTTTTAGGCTCGCAAGGTTTCTTCAATCCCCCGATGATTTGATTTCCCTACATGATGGTCTGACACGATTTGGCGTTGCCTCGCCTTATCCGATATCGTCTCGACTTCCCGCAAGCACCTCGTTATCGTATAACCCATTCCTATCCGTTCTTGCCGCCATAACCTTCGCAATTTGTCAATAAGGAGTTTATTCCCAACGAAAATGTGGCATCCACGACGGGGTACAGCAAATTCTGTGAATACTCGTTTCTAATGCGTCGTCCTCTATCGTAGCTGGGGCCCTCACTATTACCACCGAGGAACCTCCGCCGTATGTGCTTTGGTTTCGACGCCCTGCCCTTGTTTCGAGCGAATAATAATTGTACCCCGTTTGTCGTTTATATTTTTCGTCGACTTCCGGTAACTCCTCCGGTCGGTCAGACCCGATCGAATTATCCTCAGACTCCTCGACGCACTGGTGGTATTTCGGGTCCGTTTCTCCGCCCAGTCTCGTAAATACCGCAGCGCAAATGGTTCCGTGGAGGTGTCTTCCCCGTCGATAGCATTTACTACAAGATCCGCGCGAGAGCCAATCTGCCACCGCGTTCTCCACCCCCCTTCCTGTGGATGACTCGGAATGTATAAGCTGCTAGCCGTTCTCTTTCCACCTTGACACCCTTGCTGACGATTCTCTAAGGGTGTTCAAGTAAACCAGAGGTTTGTGGTCGGTAAATAATTCGAATGTTCGCCCGTAGACGTAAGGTCGGAAATATTCGACCGCCCACACCACCGCCAATAATTCCCTCTCTATGGCGCTGTAACGACTCTCTGCTCCGTTCAATTTCCGACTGGCGTATGCTATCGGCTTCTCGCCTTCGGTGAAATTCTGAGATAAGACGGCTCCGATAGCCCACCGCGCTCGCGTCCGTGGTGATCCGAAACATGAGTCGGAAGTCGGGGAATGCTAGTAGGGGTTGTGATGTCAGGGCTTCCCTGCATTTCCTAATGCTTTCCCGCTGAGCTGGTCCCAGCGCAAATCGCCTACCCTTTTTCAGTATCTCTGTCAGTGGTTGCGTTAACTCTGCGACACTCGGAATGAAACGTCGATAATAGTTGACCATCCCCAGAAACCGCCTAACCCCACGGACATTACTCGGCAATGGAGCTTCCTGAATCGCCCTTACTCGTTTCCTGATCGGGTCGCACTCCTGATCGCGACACCACATGTCCAAGGAATCTAATTTCACTCAGCCCGAATTTTGATTTTTCCCGCGACAGCTTAAGCCCAAATTGTCGGATTCTATGAAATACAGTTTCCAACTGTTCGACATGTTCCGCTTCCGATCTACTGAACACTATGAGGTCGTCCATGTAGACCTGAGCGAAATCTTCCCTAACCCTCTCTCGGAATTCATCCATAAGGCGTTGGAACGTCAGCGGGGCCCCTTTCAACCCGAACGGCATTCTTACGAATTCGTAATGCCCCTTTCCCAGGAAAAGCGGTTTTTCTCGATATCCTCTTCGGCCATCCTGACTTGATGATACCCGCTTTTGAGGTCTAATGTACTAAAGATGGCCGCTCCTGCCAACCTATCGAGTATATCCTCAACCCGGGGTAGGGGGTAGCGTCGTCTTGTGTTACCTCGTTCAACTTCCGATAGTCGACAACAACGCGATACTGTCTCTCTCCCCCGGCATATTTTGTTTCTTCTCTCGACGACCCACAGAGGGCTATTAAAAGGGGAATTGCTTCGTCTAATTATTCCTTGTCGTAACAATTCCGCTAGCTGTTTCGAATAACCTCCCCTCATCGCTTGCGGGTACCTCCTATCCTTAACGTAGACCGGCCTGTCTGTCTTAAGTGCGATCCGGTGTACCGTTTTCCCCGTAGTTGGCAGGTTCTCGCCCTCCCTGGGTTAAAACAGATCCGAATATCGACCTACGACATCCTCAACGGTTTTCTGACCACACTCGACCGCTCCGATCTCAACGCCCTGACCTGATCCCACCACCGTGGTCCGGTATTCCCGATCTCCCAACCGGAACTGACAGCGCCCTTGCTTTATCTGCATTTCCAATCCCGCTCGTCGTAATAGGTCACACCCGACTATCAGATCGTATTCCGGTCTCAAATTCTCTGTGATGTGTAATTTGATCTGCACGTCCCTTCCCGCCAGCCTCGTAGCATCAAAATACCCCTCACCCAACGTACTGCACTGCCCGCTCACTGTGGTGATTTTGCACTCGCACCTCTGATGTGATCCCCATATTCCTAGTAATTCCGCCCCCCGTTTACTAATAAGTGAATTTGTACTCCCCGTATCAATTAGGAACCTAATGTCCGACCCCCCCAACTTCGCCACGGGCAAACCTCAAACCTCCTCCCTTTATCCCATTGTGCGTGGGAAAGTTGCCCCGCATCCTCGTATCCTCATTCCACTTAGGTTTCCGCACCACGACCTCGGATCGTACCACGCCCCTCCAGGGTTCCCCGAAGTTGCCTCTCGAGACCGGAGTGCTCGCTCGGAGCATACACTTCTTCCTCCTGAGACTCCCTGAGCCGGAACGCCCCTCGCTTCCCTGAGTGTTTGTCTCCTGTTCCACCATTGTTGACCTCCATAGGCCTCCGGTTGTGGTCCTCTCCTATTGGGCCGACTAGTTCCGTCTTGGACATTCCCTTGCGACCTCCTTTCCTGCCGCACTCGTAGCACCGCGGGTTGCACTGTGCTGCTAGATGATTACTTCGTACACTCCTCTCTTGCTTCGTCGACGGTCCTCAGGTGCTCGGCTTGTCCGTTTCTTTTCTCGAAATTCCGCTCTCCTCCACTGCGGAGAGTGGACTGCGCTACGGACCTCGATCCAGTCTTTTCTTGGCTCCTGAATCACTCTTTCGGTTCTATTAGTTCGTGGCACAGAAGTCCTTGTCCCGTGAGTGATTCGGGGCGATCGACATAGGGTTCAACTGGACCTTCAGAGAATTCGCTGCCTCTTCGCCTTCCCCTATGTCTCCACTTGTCTTCTCCACCAGACTGTTTGTAATTTCTCGCTCGCCTCTTCCCGATCTCCAGAAGAATTGTCTGACGGAGACCATCTACCTCCGCCATACAGTTTTTTAAGCTACCTTAAGTGTGTCCCACGACACAGTAGTGTTCCCCTTGGTTGTGTTGGAATCTTTCTTGATCCGGCCCACTATTCTAACATCGTTACATCGGCCTGCCGAATGTCCCTGTTGTCCCAGCCTCGACGCCTCCATAATTTTTTTTTAATCTGGTCTTTTATGAAGTGTTCGAGATCACCCGTAACTCCGGTGAATGGCTCAGCTGGCTTATGACCTTCGTGTCATGAAAGCCGAGTTCTGAGTTCGTACTTTCCTCCAGCTGGCATCGTCACGCTTTTGCGATTCGAGCCCTCTCTCAACTTGCTCGTGGTATTCGGAGAGTTCCTCTGTGTCCGGCATCTCACTGAGGCTATTCGGCAACCCTAAAATTGATCAATAATTCCGGCCACGATAGACACTGAAGTTTTATGATAAGACTGAACTACTTTAAAGAAAAGAAATAAAAGGGATAAATGACACGCACGTAATACTGTTAAAACAACTGACTTTATTGCTCTGATAGCATCTCCTATTTATATAAGTACATTATTTGTTGTGACTAGAAACTAATAACTAATACTTAATCCTGCTTCGGACCTTGACTATACAATATATATATATATATATATTATATATATATATATATATATATATATATATATATATATAATATTCGTCCGACTCAAAATTCCTTTTTTTTTTCTAAAAAGTGATAAAATTTACTACTGGACTCTATATATAAAGTTTTAATCGGGTATCTTAAATACACATGCCAGAGCGCTAAAGATCTCGTACTTTTATGAAATCCACGTTTATTTTGGCATTTTATTCACTATAGCTTGGAAACTATTGGACCGATTCAAAATTTCATTTTTTCATCTTAAAGCTGCCTAAATTTTTTTTTATATCATATATATATATATATATATATATATATATATATATATATATATATATATATATATATGTGTGTGTGTGTAAGTTGGTTTTCATATAAACTCTTGTTTTAAAACAGATTTTATTATTCTGTAAAGAATTAACAATAAATTAATATATATTTTATAGAACAATTAACATAAAATAATAACTAGGCATAACTGTAAATAATAATTAAATTACAAGTAGTTAAACAGCAAACAAAAGTCTGAACACCAACTAACTATACAGTCTTATAACCTCTGCAAGTATAACCTGCCACACATTGGTATAGTGATCAAAACAGATGATTAGCCAAAATAGACTATCAGTATAGTCTATTTACACCTCCCCCTCTGAGGTCAGTTTTTCCACGGAAAAGGACACAACTTACTAGAATGAAAACAATTTGAGATCTTCTTTTTCTTACCGCATCCAACTTCATAAATTGTTGAGGTTATGAGTTGCAAAATAGGAAAGGGGCCTATCCTAATCTTGTCTGTTTTTTTTCGATTTAGCTTATTACCATTTTCCACGTATAGCATATCGCCAATTTTAAATTTATGTATTCTTCGGTTTTTATCAACTCTTGATTAGTTTGTTTCAAAACTCTTCATAGAATTTCCGAAGGCCTCTTCTCTATCTTTTGCTAAATCTCTTTCCGGTACTGTCTCTGGAGGACTAATGTATGATTGTTGTCCAAAAGTAAATATCTTCTTAATTTTTCTGTTTGGCAACGCCAATGTGTCCATGATATTCGAGTATTCTTTGGATCAATTGTAATCCAAATTGAACCGAAACAAATATTCGAGATCTGTTTCGTAATACTTTATAAATAATATTATTGTGCTTCATCGTTTCCTTTGCGGAATGCAATTCAAGAGCATTTTTTTTCTGTTGATCCTTAATAATCTCTTTAATTCTAATATATTCACTACCTTAATCGCATCTTCGTTTTTCAAAATAGTCCAAGACTGGCTGCCTGGACAGTAGATCTACCATTACATTGTCCTATCCTTTCTTATAAATAATTTTAAAATTGAACCGCGATAAATAGTGAATTAAATCCCCTAAGTGCTCATCAGTTCTAGCTTTCGTACGCAAATTTTCTAAGGGCCTATGATCCCTACACACTATGAATTCACGACCAATTACATAGTACTGCCAGTACTTAATAGCCTCTTTGATTGCCTTACATTCCAAATGGATTACGTCCATCTTTATCTCTTTCTCTGATAATCTTCGGGAAAAGTAAGCCACAGGATGCAATAGGCCATCTGCTTGCAGTTGTTTCATCGTTGCCCCAATACCGTTGTAACTAGCATCTGTTTCGATGTATAAATCTTTATTGATCGTAAATGGCTAAAATAGGTGTGGAACATAAATACTCCCTGATGAGATTAAAAGCTTTCTCACACTCCTCTGTCCATTGAAATTGCACATTTTTTCTTAGTAACCTATGTAATGGCTCAAATTTTTGAGCACTGTTTTGAATATATTTTAGATAAAAATTTATGGTACCTAATACACTGCGCACACCAGATTTATCACTAGGCCTTTGAAGCTTTTAATCACTACTAAATTTTCCTGGGCCAGTGGAATTTGGTTTTCCTGAATAAAATGTCCAAGATATTTTACCGAACTAGCAGCAAACTTGCATTTGTCCAATTTAAGCTTAAAGTCTTCTTTCTGCAAAAGTAGTAGCAACTGCTCAATATGATGAATATGTTCCTGCCATGTCTTTGAAAATGCTAAGATATCGTCAAAATAATTTATGGTGAAGTCATCCAAATTATTGCGTATTAGGATGTTTGAGAGAGTCCGTTGGAAAATCGCGGGGGCATTTTTAAATCCAAAGGGTAAGACTTTGAACATTAACTTTCCAAACTTATAAATAAATGATGTTTTTTCTCGATCCTCTTTTTTTAATGTAATACACCAGAATACTGATTTTAAATCAAGAACAGAAAAATATTTACAATTAGATATTTTGTCTATTACATCGTTCACCGTCGGAAACGGATAACATTCTGGAATTACTAATTCGTAAGTTGGTTTTCAAATAAACTCTTGGTCGAAAAACAGATTTTATTATTCTGTAAAGAATTAACATATATTTCATAGAACAATTAACATAAAATAATAACTAGGCATACCTGTAAAGAATAATTAAATTACAAGTAGTTAAACAGCAAAATAAAGTCTGAAGACCAACTAACTATACAGTCTTATAACCTCTGCAAGTATAACCTACCACACATTGGTATAGTGATCAAAACGGATGATTAGCCAAAATAGACTATAAGGATAGTCTATTTACATATATATATGTGTGTGTGTGTGTGTGTGTGTGTGTGTGTGTGTGTGTGTGTGTGTGTGTGTGGTGTGTGTGTGTAATTTATATTAAATCCCGTGAAACACCCACGCTAGCATGCTAAATATTTTGGCGAAATACGACAATTATGACATGTTCAGTGGGCTGGGCTGGGTGTTTTACGCCATTTAAAATAAATTACATATATACGATCTAGTATTAAATTTAACCAGCATTGAGATGAAAAAATGAAATTTTGAATCGAACAAACAGTTTCGGAGTTATATGGGAAAAATGTGACAAAAAAACGTGGATTTCATAAAAGTACGGGATCTTTAGCGTTCTGGCATGTGTATTTCAAGGAGCCCGATTAAAACTTTATATATAGAGTCCAGTAGTAAATTTTATCACTTTAAAAAAAAAAAAAAATAGAAATTTTTAGTTGGAAGAATAGTTCCGGAGTTATAGTGACAAATGTGCAAAAAAACGTGGATTTTACAACAATACGGATTTTTTTAGTGTTTTGGCATGTGTATTTCAAGACACCCGATTAAAACTTCATATAAAGAGTCTAATAGTACATTTCATCATCTTTAAGATGAAGAAATTAATTTTTAATCGGACGAATAGTTTCAGAGTTATTGACAAAAAAGTACGACAAACATACTTTTGCGGAGAAGTGGGACTGGCCCCCAGTTGGCTAAATTCCTTTTTGGATACATTACATCTGACAAAAAAAAAAAAACATAAGGACATAAATTGTAGGTCATTTTCTCCTCTTCATTTTAATATAGAAAGGTTTTGCTTAAAATGATTATTTAGCAAGTTACAAGCAAAATAATGAAAAAAATTAAGGCTTTTTTACTTTTTTCTAATTTTTCTCATATTTGCCGATGGAAATTTTTGTTGGAAAACTATATATTCATGTCCAGCACCCCAAAAAATATAAAGTTAGCCATAAAAAAAAATTACTCATAAACTTTCCATTTCAAGCCTTATTTTAAAACCATTTGACTGGACTATCAGTTGTAACTCCACGCTGTGTCGGTTAGCCTTAAGTAGGTAGGACAAGTAACTCCAGACTGTTATAGCAATGGATAAGTTATGAAAAAGGATTGTAAAAAAACTATATTAAGTCGGTGCTTAACAAATAAAAAAAACCTTAGGGATTCTCCGGATAGTAATATCGTATAAGTAACTATTTATTTTTCTTTGCTTGAAAATAATATTTTTATTTTTTATTTTTTAGCTGTTTAACGAAACAACTGTATACATAGAACAATTCATTTAGTAAATGTAATAACAAGTCAATTAATTTTAAAGCAACTACCCATCTTCTTTCCAGGCGCACCCGTTTATCTTGAATAGGATGGGAAGCAAGGAGTGACGAAGTAAGGAGCATTGAGGATTGTAAGGATTGGATACGAGATGAATTTGATGGTTTAGTGGAGTCCCAAAGCTCAATTCCATATTTCCAAATAGATCTAATTACTGTTATGTAAATGAATCATTTGTAATAAACTCGAAGGTTTGAACGTTTGTATATTAAAAAGAGTCGAAAACGAGTTTTAAAATGCCTTGTCAAAATAATTTTAAAACTGGAGTACTAAGAAAAGGAAGCTGCTGTGCTGGAACCGAGAGGACTGGCGGTGTTGGATCGAGGCCCATCTACGCCAATAAAATAGCTCGAAAAGAAAGAGAAAGAAAAATTATTAAGAAAAGCTGATTTCAATTTCAGTTCATAAGATTCATTGAACTAGCAGTTAGTCTTCATTAAAGTATTTTTAGTGAAAATAAACAAATTATTAGAGTGTTGATGTCCCCTATAACCTACGAATGAAACACTATGTATAATTTGCGCTCCTGGAAAAGCGGTATAGCGTTAAATATATTCAGTATCAGAAAGATTATTAACGGTAATGTCAGGTGACACAGGAAAATAGAATCATTTTCTGGCAGTCCTATACAAGTACAATTTATATTTCCAAATGACACTGTTATGTGGTGCAACAATGCAACAGATATTCTTCGCGATAGTTAAATATTAATTATCAAAGTGAATGGATGAACTATCATCGGACCTTATCTCCTCTACGACTGAGTAAAGTAGAACACATTTGTTTAATGAGTACACAGTTATGACATTCGTTTTAAACGATGTGTCTAAAGGGTAGATTATTTAATATGGCAATCATTAGTTTTTAAAGCACCGAGGGTAAGAATGATTAAGAAAAAGTTTTCGTTACGTTATACACTCACCAGAATTTAATTATATTTCATGATATGATATAGTTACTATTTACGAAAGTTATTATGCACTTCTCGACCTACTATTTGAGCCCTTTGCAAACATAAAATGATAAGGGCAATGAGCTTAGGGTCATTGATTGTGCCTAAGAAAAAGGACTGGTGATCAGTGGCACGCCTCTCAAAGAAAACCACAAGGAAACCTGATTACCCCTCATATAGATATATGAAAATCCATATTGATCGCATAGATTCCTGGTATGGAAAAGAGGAGTAGAAAAAAAAACTCAGACGGGAGCTCTACCGTTAGAATACAAAAGCAAACAAACAAGAAAATTTTATAAAGGGTAAAGGAGTAAAAAAGCTTTCAACCAAGGATTAGTAGGAACAGACTGGAGACACTGATAATGAGATAGTAGGAAACACTATACAAGTTATTAAAACACGGTGTCATTATTTTTATATTCGTTTACTATCGTTAAAGCCGAAATATGTCTTTGGAGAAGGGAGAGTGTACATATGATTGATTTGGATTTTTTGAGCATAGCACAAACTTTTGACCGGGTTTCGCACACTGAATGATATTTCATTTGTAATAGCTTCTTAAGCTTATGAACAACTTACAGTGGAAGTTTGTGTCACAATTCAAGTAACGAAACCTAAAATTATTTATTCACAGTTCTTTTCCATTAACAATAAAAAAAAAAAAAAAAAATCGCCCTCAGGGAAACTTTGATTGCACAAATAGCATGACTTCGTACTTCCATAGGTTTTATTTGTTCACAATGTCAGTAAAATATGAAATTCTTGTAATTTAGCTCGTCCAGCCAATAGCACCATCATACAATTACCTATTATCAGAGATTCTATGGCTGGCTTCCAGGTGGCATCGAACCATTATGCAAATTGGTTTATATTTTTATTATTAAAAATCACGTAATTAGTTTGTCTATAAAACGGTAATGCTTTCATCAAATTGATTACTTTGTTATTTGTATTCGTTTTCTATCGCTTGAATTATTACAATGTAGATTTATGTTTTGATTTCACTCAGATCACATCAATCGTAGCCTCTATTGGAAACAACTTTTTTTCATTTCGAATCTCTAGACATGTTGAGTAGATGAGAGCCATAAAATGGACCTAATAAACACTCACTTGACACGCGCTCTCTACCAGCCAACCATTTCTGAGAAGTAAAAAATGAAAATGAGCAAGTTGGAGTGTTCTGCTTCAAGAAATAGAAATGAATATAAACTGCTTCGAGGGAACAAAAGGAATACTTTGCCTTCCATTTAGCACAAATAAAACCAAAATAATAATTCTAATGAATAAATACTTCTAACAATTCCATTTATCTTTAATTCCTAAGCTGGACGAGTTATCATCGAGTACCAGTAGGTATTGTTCTTTCTTATGATGTTTTCTTTTTTCATTTTCTTTGTTTTTTGAAGAGAATAGTAGATTATTGACTGAATGATTGTTAAATTGTATTTGGCAAGCGTGGGTGAATTTTGCCAATACAGTATTATTATCAGTAAATTTTGACAATACATTTATTAATATTTACAACTGGAAAACTGTAAGTAAATGATCTTAATTGAGAATTCATGATACGGCGATGACAGGTTAGGAAACTACACAATATTAGCACTCCTTTTAAAGTTCTATATGAAAAGGTCCCGAGCGAAGCCACGTTCTTTTTAGATAATTCGGATTGCTATCGGTAACCGAATGAAATTATCGGTAATTGAGTGTGAGGCAAGTTAGGAGACTAGTGGACTCGATTTTGTATGGAGTTTGCTACGAAAGAAGGTATCTGGTTTGGGCCAAATCAGAGATATAAGAAACATTAAAATCTATATGAATAAGTTTGTTTTTTAAATAATAAAGAGCATTGCGGATTTTTTTTTAACAGACTTCCTTAATAATTTCTTCAGAATCCAGAGTTTTATAAAGAGTAAATTTAATGGCCCTAAAATTATTTTATCAAACAATTAAGATACGTTTTTTTTAGTTTTGTTCAAACAAATTAATGGCGTAAAAAACCTTGCAGTTAAACGCCTTACTACAAACCCTAACCTAACCCCTCGAACAAATTAATTCTATTTTAAAGTATCTTTCTAATTTAATTTATTTTTTAGCACAATTTCCTGCCTGTTCGCTATTTCTACAATCTAGGACAAAACAACTTTGTTCCATTAATTTTATGAATATTGAAACTTCAAAAGTAAACAAAGGACCCAAAAATGCGCTGATAAAGTTCTCGCAGAAGCTGTTGGAATGTGTGTTTTAACTGTATCTCCTGCACTGGATCCTCTTTTCACCATTGTTTATTCCCATCTTGTCAATTATTATCAATTATTGTTTATTCCAAATATGTCAATTTTAGTCCTTTACAACGTAATAGCCTCGATGGCTGAGTAGGCAGCATAAATATTTAGAAAGCTTTTCTAACAAACAAAACAGTTCTTGCTGAAATTGCTAAGACAGAACTCCCTAATTGCTAATCAGCTCAAAGGAGATGTGATCAGTATTGCATCTGGTTCCACCATAAAGCCCAAATGAATCCTATTTGTTGAAGACACGTCTATCTCTTATTTTCATTTGTGCATCATGATTTTATTATATTTTAAAGACTTTAAACAAATAGAAAAACAAATAAAATTAAATTAATAATAATCAAAATCATCAAAAACAAAAATTAAGATAGTTATATAAAAAAGTTAATAAAAAGTATCCGTACACATACTTATACATAAACAAATTCTCAACATACAATGAAGTAAAATATTGAAATTTATAAAATAAAATATGCTTACAGCGTTCTTGAGTCAATTCATTTAAATTAAATTTAATAAAGATTATTAATGTTAGTGTCAGGCGACACAGGAAAATTGAATCATTTTCTGGCAGTCCTATACAAGTACAATTTATATTTCCAAATGAAATTGTTATGTGGTGCAACAATGCAACAGATACCATTCGCAATAGTTAAATATGAATTTTCAAGGTGAATGGATGAATTATCATCGGACCTTATCTCCTCTACGACTGAGGAAAGTAGAACACATTTTTTAATGAGTATACAGCAATGACATTCATTTTAAACGATGCGGCTGAAGGGTAGATTATTTAATATGACAATCATTAGTTTCAAAGCACCGATGGTAAGAATGATTAAGAAAAACTTTTTATGTTATACACTCACCAGAATTTAATTATATTCCAAGATATGATATAGTTACTATATACGATAGTTATTATGCACTTTTCGACCTACTATTTGAGCCCTTTGCAAACATAAAATGCTAAAGGACAATGTGCTTAGGGTCATTGATTGTGCCTTTATATTATGCCTAAAAAGTAAATAAAAAGTATCCATACACATACTCATACATAAAGATATTTTCAACATACAATAAGCAAAATATTGAAATTTATAAAATAAAATATGTTTAAAGCGTTCTTGAATCAATTCATTTAAAATCAAATTTAATAATAATAGTCCGAACATTTTTAAGAGAAATTTTAATTTATCTGTCATTGAAATAGGCATAAAACATGAGAGTTACTTCGTTATCATATAAAAAAAAAAGTTATTACTATTAGCATAGTATTTTATTAAGAACTATAGTATGAGATTAACTTTTGTAAAAATATTCCCCAAAATTATTACATAATATTTTTGCTATTCAGTAAATTTTATTAAAAAAAAAGGTAGAAAGTAACACAAAGCATAATTAAACTAAATTATATAAAACGGCGGTGATATTACACGTGATGATTCTTTCAGTCACTTTTAGATAATCTGGTAAAATCTGAGTGATTATTAAGTGTTTATTTTATTTTTCTTGTCCCATTTCAATTCACATTTACATTTTTTTTTTAATTCAGTAATTTTTTCCAATAATTCTACTGGCACAAATTTTACAGAGAACTCCTTTTTTGTCTCGGTATAGGGGATGGGACAATAAATGAGGGTCTGGAAATAGATAAATATTCAGAATTAGAAAGAAAAGGCTGAGTGGTTATAAGTGACTCCTCCGGACCGCGCCTCACTGCTATTAATGATTTTTTTTTTAAACGAACATAAATAAGGTTTAAGCTAGTGGGAGTTGGGCGCCTTCACTGAAATACCACCGTTCTCTTGTCTTGTTTATTTTTGTTTCGTAGTATTTATAATTTATATCTTCTAAATACTATGAAGAATGTTTCAAAATATCGGTTCCTCCAGGACATCCATCAAGGTAGCTCCTGGATTCCAAAGATCTAGGTTGGAATGTAGAGCTGGATATATTTTTAAATAATTTATATTTGTATATATATATATATATATATATATATATATATATATATATATATATATATATATATATATATATATTTTATTATCATTGTAATAGTAGAAGCTTCGATTCTACCGGAGGTCTACTACTACTACTTGTTTCTCCCCAGCCATTTCGAGAATCTCCCCTCCCTCTCCCTTGTTCCCTCAAATACCAAATGAGTAATATTCCTGTTCAAAATTAATAAAGTTTATGAAAGTCTTTGTATCCTAATTAGAAAAGATAAAGGTTAAAAAAATTAAATAAAAATATACAATAAACAATTTTATGAAAAATAAAATATAAACAGAAGTTTCAACATTTCTAACATCTCTATTTCCAGTTAATAAAAAATAATTTATATACTTAAAAAAATCACATTTTCTCCCACACCTTTGCACTCAACATTTCTTTCATTGGTTCACAAAGTAGCTCTTGAACAAAGTCCTTTACTCCGAGTAAGCTGTATATAGTATCAAAATCCAGTAATCTTGTGAGCAAAGTTTTTATATTGTTAAGGTCTAAAAGAGTTTCTCAACACATGCATTTGAAAACGGGGGACACAGCAGAGAAATTGGGATTGATGAATTAGTTGCCACTTCTATTGAGATTCTCAATCTTTGATTGACCCTTCTATACCATCATGCGTACCTCAAGTAAGTAAAGAAGAGAAAACTAGTCAGGTTGAAGCATCAAGCAAGTCAATTTCCCTAATGTTTTCCTAGAGACTTTTTTTTTTTCCCCTAATGTTTTATAATAAAATTAATACTTTTTTTATATATTGATTATAGCCAAAATCTACGCTACTGGGTCGTATTGATATTTTCGCTGTACAAAAATTCAATAATTGCTCGAATTTCCCTCCAAAAAATTTTCCCATTAGGTCTTATAAAATTTCCTCAGAATCGGCAGCCTTGCCTTGGACACAGAATACTCTCCAACGAATACTATAATAAAAGCATATTAACCCATAAATAGTAGGCATTACTGATTTTAAATTTCATCTTCATATAATGTCTTATTAACTATTAGCCGAATAGTCAGTTTTGTTGTTTGTCTATTCTTAACGTCCTCATACTCACTCGGGCTTTAAAGGCAGATTATTCTACAGGACACCAACCTATTCTAGCCAGAGCGGAAAAGGTTGAGACTCATTCCATAGATTCGCCAAGAAATAAATCTCAACTTGTCCAGTCAGGAAACGACACGAAGTTCTTGACATCCTAACACGCTGGCATTCCGTCAAATTTGTCTAGTTATTTGTATAGCTATTTCACTTACGAATCTGAAGGGCAAGTAATATCTGTATAGTTTAAAGAATGGAGAAATTAAGTTGGAATAAGAAACATATAGGTGATTGTTAAGAAAATAAAAAAAAAGGTCAGGGATGCAGTCAGGAGAAAGAAAACATTGAGATGAAGTTTTTTACTTGGACGTGTTTTTTTCTTTCTTTCTTTTTTTCTCTCTGACTATGCTCTGATCATCTTCTTCTTTATGCTAACTTTAATATACGTTTTTGCATGTACCTAAACCATATTTAAGTAATTATATACCTTAGTTATTTTTAGAATTGATAAAAAAAATAATTTTTAGAAAAAAAACAAAACCGACTTCAAGATTAAACCTACATATATAGAACTAAAAAGTAAAAAATAATATTTTAGTTGCTTCGAAAAACAAAGAGAATTAAATGACAATCAACGAAATTATCGATGCTTATATACCTATTCACAATTAATGATAAGTTATTTTTGGAGTCGGTGCCAGCCAAGGAGGGCACTTCAATCCTGCATTTTCAACAAACTTTTGAATGGCACGAGACAGCGTGAGGCGGTGATGAAATAGTGAGCAATCTTTACAATTACCTATTCTTTTTCGGATTCTGTTTGTTTTTTTTGGCACCGACTCAAAAAATAACTTATCATTAATTGTGAATAGGTATATAAGTATCGATAATTTCGTTGATTGTCATTTAATTCTCTTTGTTTCGAAGCAACTAAAATATTATTTTTTACTTTTTAGTTCTATATATGTAGGTTTAATCTTGAAGTCGGTTTTGTTTTTTTTTTTTCTAAAAATTATTTTTATTTTTCACTTTTTAGTGGTGAGTGTATTTTTTTCCGTCTTTTGACCCCTATTTTCAGTTCAACTTACTTTGCCTGAAATAGATCTATTGAAGTGAAATTTACGAGTAATGTACTTAGTACATAGATTTTGTTCAACTTATCGAAGTTTGACACATCGATCGAGAGTTGTCTGTATAATTGAAATTGATAATTTAAATTGCTTCATAATCATAAATATGTTTAAAATGTAAGGTTATATAACAGTGATTTTCATTAACTGTTTTTTTGATTTTTCTTAAAAAGTGCTGCATTAATTTCAAAATATTTTTGATGGGACTTCCTCTGAAGTATGCCCTTCTGGCCTAAAAAAGAATCATCAAAATTGATTAAGAATTGACGGAGGTTCTCAACTCATCTGTATTTTTTTAAATTTTTTTTTTGTATGTTACGCGATTACTCCGTCAATTCTGAATCAATTTTGATGATTCTTTTTTAGATCGGTAGGGCATACTTCAGAGGTAGTCTCATAAAAAATATTTTTAAATCAATGCAGCACTTTTTAAGAAAAATAAAAAAAAACAGTTAATAAGTGATTTTATTAACTGTTATTTTGATTTTTCTTAAAAGGTTCTTCGTTGATTTCAAAATATTTTTTATGGGACCACCTCTGAAGTATCCCCTACCGATCTAAAAAAGAATCATCAAAATTAATCCAGAATTGACGGAGTAATCGCGTAACATACACAAAAAAAAAAAAAAAAAAAAATACAGACGAGTTGAGAACCTCCTCTTTTTTGAAGTCGGTTGATTAATTGCCATTGGAGTATCTATATCTATTGGGATTTATTATTCAAAGTCTGTTTTCGAATATTAGAAATTCATCAAAAAAGGTTTTAAGATTATTCATTCATTTGCAGTAAATTATACTGTATACAATTTTTATTAAATTGTGGACATTTAAGCACCAAACCCTTATTTATCAGATGTCTTTTGAATGAATAAAACTGTGTCTAAAGTCTGTATTTTGTAAATTATAAAGACTGCGTGTATCGCACTGAATGTTTTTGAAGGAAAAGTATAAAAACTGGAATATATAGTGGATTTTTAAAATATATTGTGAATTACAGAATTTCAATAATCACTTTAATACCTTTTCTTTTTTATTGAAACTTTTGTTTTTGTTTATTAAGAATTAAAAAAAAATTACTAATAACATATTTTTATTTATAATTTCTATTTCCTGTCCTAACAGTGCATAAATAATAAATTTTATAGGAATAAACGTTTTGACTCCTCGTAACTTTTTTCAATTCAACATGATTTTTTTCTCGAAACTCTCGTTTGAAGCTGTGTTTTTCTTTTCTTTTTCTTTTTTGTAAATATTTCAATAAAATTTTCTCATATGAATACTTTTTCTGACCACCCCTAACCTCATATTATCGTGCTTTGGGAGGTAAGTCATATAAATCTTTTTGTTCTCAGCACACGCTAGTGCAACGCGTTGTCAACGTTTAGGAATTGTGAGGAGTAAAGGGTTAAATCGTTTGTCTCCGTAAGATATAAAATCGTAAACATCGCTAGGTGTAGATGTGTGTCCCAGCCTCATAGTTCAGCAATACAAGGTTTCCCCGACAGAGCTCCAGGCTTGTCACAAATGATTACCACTATTAAATGATCAATCAGTGCATGAGTTAGTCATCAAAACAAGCATAAGAAAACGAATAGTTACGTAAAAGCAATTAAAACTGCCTATGCAATGTTCAGTTTAAGTTGCCTTCGTGATCCAAGACTGTATATCACAACATTTCACTTTATATTTTTTTTCGTAGAGAAGGGATTGGCACGATCAGTGAAAGTTGGTATTTGTACAGAAGATGAAGAACAGTCTCTTCTCCTGTCTCATATTGTTCAAATACTTATTCCAACAAGTTTTTGTTCATATAACAGCTATAATCAACAATAACCGCATGTTTCCTTATGTAAATAAAATGAAGATAAATTTTATTCTGGGCCAATACTCCATCTAGAACTACTATAATGAAGGCCCAGCAGCCGTATTTAAGGAAAACAAGTAAAACAAAAAAAATCTTCAAATTTTAAAATAAGATAAGAAAACAAAAATAAAAAATGAAACCTACAATAAATAGAGCAAAAATGAAGGTATTAATCACCAAATGAGAAACAAGTATAGATACAATAATTAGATGAAAAATAAATCAAAATATTACCTTGCTCTCCAATAAGAACATAATTTATGATTAAAAAAATAAAATTAAAACTATATTCTGAACATTCTTATCTCATTTTAATGAGTATTTTCTTGTTCTATAAGAACATTGGATCAAATGGCTAATAAGTGAAGAAAGAGTATCGATTTAAAAATACTGAGAGAGAAAAATGGATTATGTTGTATGGAAGGGCGTTTCAGACATTTGATGCTCTGGCAACGAAAGGGAGTTTGAATTTGTAGAGAAGTTAAAAAAAGTTCTTGTTATGAGTGAACTCGAACGTTATTAAATGCTTCATCAATTTATTTATTAACTAATGATTTGTTAGAGCAAGTAATAATAATAATTTATTATTTAGTGATAAGGAAAGCTAAGTGAGTAAGGCTTTGAACTCAGAGGGCCCTTGTTCGAGTCTCGCTGAAGGCATAACAATTCATTTCTGTATTTTCTGCCTTGTATGGTCATGAAACACTTCTGTGACATATCTATTATGTGGGTACCATTCAACTGGGAGAAAACCACAAGCAAAATTTATTTTTTATTGCTAAGGTAATAAGCAAATTGTGCTGCAAGATTTATCATGACTACCTAAGAGATTAATGCTTTTAGGCATTGCTTGAATCTTTTAAAATTATAAAGCACATTCTTAATGTTTGGCATAAATTAGATTATGTTAAACTATTGATATTTTTGTAAAAATTACATAATAAAAAAAAAAAAAATCCTATTCCAGTGTATTTCAAGCCCTTCTGGTTTTTATCAAATACAGATAAAAGTTAGTTTTCTCTTCAAAAAGTATTTTTTAATGTTTTAAACGGGTTTCATAAGTTAACATTACAATAACAATACAAGGCATTACAAAGGCTCAATTATTTCCAACTAATAAAATACAAAAGAGGCATACAGTCATTTATATTTGGGAAAGGATTGATCAGAGTTTTTTTTATTAAAATAACAATTTATTATATAGGGGAGTAATCAAGCGAAAAAAAAAGTTACGGGCAACCAAATATTGGAGTAAACAATATAGGTTTGTTTAATTTTAAAATTAAAGATTTTCTAAAAAATTGGTTTGTGGAATGTCAATTACATAAATGTACTTCTGAAAGGCCTCTATAAAGAAACAATTTTAAAATTGAAATAATTTGTTTGCTGTAATTTTATAGTTACAAAAAGGAAAAATAAGCACTTCATATCAGTTTACTTTAAGTAATAAAAAAAAAAATAAAATGTTCATGGTATTTTTCACATATACCTAATGTAATCTCTTGCTTTAATTACAGCGAAGGGTTTCAGCATCTTGCATATTACATGTATCTATATGCATTAAGTTTACTCAGACATCTTGGGATTTATCAAATATATTTACAAATTCTAAACTGGATCATATACCCAGAGACAAACTATGACCAAACTATTGACGTCTGATATTTCTAATTTATTGGGCTTCTTATCCCAAAGATGTCGCGTTTAACTATTCTACTCTAGTGGCATTTAGGAAATTATAAAGTAATCATGATTGGTAAGACTATTTATTTTATGATATTATGATATATTTATGCATGGAATGAAATCTTAAATTCAAACTTATATGTATGAATCTACTTATTGGTTAGTACACATTTTTTTTGTTTTTTTTAATTTAAATTATAAAAAATTTCTGACGACTTTTCCGACATTTATTTTTTCTTATAGTGCTGAGGTATAAACCGGCATCTCTTGCCTGCTCCAGCATTTCATCTTCACCTGTTCGGATCCAAAAGACCTCTTTATATCTCTTCGGGTTCACTCCCCTCCCTTGTTTTTCTCTCATTTAACTTTGAATTTCTTCGGTGCGATCCCTTTTGTCCGAAAACTTTCGGAATTCTCAAGTTTAGAGACTTTAATCTACTTGGGTGACCGCCTGAATACTCTGCAGGAAGTTCAGCCGCTTTCCGTAATTCAGCCTCAAGTCCTTATTTAATATATAATTATTATTGATACTGTTTGCTATTTGGATGTAAACCAAGTACACCAACATATATTCAGTACAATACGTATATTCAGTACTCTCTAATCTAATCCCTCCCAGACCACTGGCTAAGATCGGATTAACTGGATACTAAATTGTTTTTGATATTTGTTACATATTAACATTAAGGATATGTACACTAATATAATATGTTTTCATATATTTGTTTTAGCCAGCTATTTATATACAGAAGCATAAGTCCGTTGTAACGTTATATTTTGTTAGAATTGTGACAAACTTACTCACTTTTAACATCGCTCATAATGAAGTGTGCTCCGAACGTCATTTTTAAGAACCTACAAAGCAAAGCCGAAAAATAAAATAAACAGAATCAACGAGGATTAAAAAAAGCTTGTATCTAGTTACAGAGCTTATTTTTTTCTCAAATGGCAGAACATTTAGAATAATTATAAATATAAAAAGGATTTGTTTTGTTTTCTTATCTTTTATATAAAAACATACAATTGAGTGGGCTGTTCTTTCCAATGGACCTAAACATGATAATTACAATAACTCTTTTTGCTGTCAACTATAAAATTATATAGAAGTAATACGTATTCAGTCTCTCTTACTTCTATACAATTTTTCAAAATTTGTTTAATATAAATTATTCCAATATTCTGATAGACTCAAACCTTAAAGCTGGACGTGACGTCATGAGGATTGTCCTGGCAGCTCAATGGATAAAGCTACGACTCACTTGGCAGAGTGAAAGGGCTCTTTGTATGACGCTTGGGTAGAACTATTTTAGTATATAGTATATATTGAAGATATTCATATGCAAAATATTATTATATATTTCTTACTTTTTTCTTTATAATTTTTCTTTAGTTCGTGTAACAATTTATTGGAGTAAACCAATCAACGTAATTATCAAACAATAATTTTGATATCAAATTATGTTATAAATGAGTCGTTTTAAATCAAACCCCGTTCTGTTCATTTTTCAAAATTTGACAAGAGGACAACAAATCACAAAACACTAATTTTTTTCTAGACGAAAAATTTGAAGAGGTCTTAAACTTGTGAATTTCAACGCATTCTTGCATAAGAAAAAAATTATATTTTTGTGAGACATAACGGGTTTAGTTATGAAAGTTGGCCCAAAAATTAAATATTCGGTCAATTTTTTTTCTTTATATATATAAAATGGTTTTATATATATACTAGTTTTCAAAAAAAGTGGGAATTAACAATCAATCCTATATTGCTCCTTCTATACCATCATGTGTACCTCAAGTGACAAATATAAAAAACCCACATGTTAGAATTCAAATGATGCGATTAAGGCTGATTACGATTCAATTTTTGTTGGGATCAAGTGGTTTTTGATCTATTGATTTCAAGCCATAATAAAGGCGTTTTTTAATTTACATTAAAAAAAAAAAAAAATTGAATTGAAAAAAGTGGACTTAACAAGTTTTGATCATGGACGACCCAAATAGTTGAGGGTAATAATTTAGAAGACAATGGCCACAGAGATGATTAAAACGATATCTATAAATAAATTTTTACCCTCATTGTGAACCTTCAAATTTCCACAAAAAATATGATACGGACAAATATTTTTCGGTGAAGAAATTTAAATTTTGTCCAGTTTTCCTTGACAACACACTGATTCCACACAGAGACACTGTACACTAACTTGATCTCACATTTGATTGCAAAATGACTGGCAGTGGGCTTTTCTTATTTTCTCGATATGTTGACCCGATGTCACTGAAGGACACTAGTTTCAGATCTGCCAGGATATGGCAATTTTTGACGGCTGAAGGATATCCTTGGCTTCTTCTCGTATCCAATCTTTACAATCCAAAGTCCTTCAATGCTTCTTTTTCACAAAGAAACTTATCCATAAAGTCCTTAATTTCCCATACGTTAATGATTTACCCTTGACCAGATAACTATCAGTTCATAGTAAACTCCATAATTATTCAAATCCAATAACTAATTGAGGTCTTTCAACTTGTTTCCCACTTCATTCCCGGCAACCGTTCGAGGCATCTGAAAAGAAGATAGCCAAGATAATTTCCAATGTGGTTGTTATTGACAAGCCATTGTATTAATTTTCTCAAATTTATTTATTGTATATATTTATGCAGTTTTAAATATCAATAGATTAAATATATATGAGCATAATAATTTTTATAACTAACAAAACTCAAATTTACTGAGTTTCTCCTTATTGTATATTTTATATGGCGGAGCCTAAAGGAATAAAAGGTTTTTTGAAGGCCCGTTGAAGGGAGAATACCATGAAGATGGTATTAGTAACAGGCGGAAAGTTTGTGAAAAGGTCTTATTAAAAATATATTAATTAATACAAACTTTTTATCAATTATTCCGTCAAATGTCGAACCAAGATCCTCAGAATTGAAATAAGAGGTTAATATTCACTTCTTTCCAAACATCAAATCCTACAACGTAAACAAAAAATGAATTCTGATATCTATTTACAGAAACCTATTTGGATATTCAGTTCTCAGATATACAAAACAGTTAAATAGAGACATATTGACAAAATTCAAATTTACAGCCAATACATTCAGAACTTTAAGTACTCCCCAAAGTACCTTGGGATCCTAGCAAAATAACTCAACGTACAGAACTTCGCCACCATTTTATAAGCAAATATCTAAAACAAAAGATTCCAGGATAAATTGCATGAACATCCTAACACGCTCAAAAACTACTTGGGCACTACGTAAATACCAGAAAACACCTAAAGAAGACTGAAAAAGAACTTGGTGAGGAACCTCCTTGACAAAAAAAAATTAACAAATACATTTTAAAAAACTACAAGAAATCAAGACAGGAAGTTGTGCCGCTGGGTTCTGCTTCGCTCCATGTATATATACACTTATCAGATTAATTAATTGTCTATATTATAAAATTGATTAATGTGACTATAGAAATAAAATTAAACCCGTTAATTTTTTTTTTCGAACTATCATGGAACTAAGATTAATATTACTTTTTGTAGAACTATTAATAATATAAAAATAAATAATAAATTATAGAAGGCATAATTAGCTAGTAGATTAATGATTTTGAATTTTTTTGTAAAAAAAATAAATACTATGTAATAACAGCAGTTTAACCCTAGACAAAGTAGTTCTTCATTTACTACCTACTTCTAGACCTAATTTATTGTTAACAAAACTATTGTCCATCTATAACGAGTATGGTGGGAAAAGGTGACCCAATTAAACTGATTTAAACTTTTATTTCTAATTTATACTTCATCGAATCGCTAAATAGCTTTATGAACTTTGAAGTGGCAAAGCTATGAGCTCAAAAATGGCTCGCTGTTTTTTTGTTGAAAACTCGGTCCATCTTACTCGTATCTTGACTTTTCCTAAAAACAGAAAGTACTTTGGTTATTTTAAATACCTACAAGCCACAGCTGAATTCTGTAACCAATTTGTTTTTTCGGTAGCTCTGGATCAATTTCGTAAAACAAGGCTCATAATTCTAATACAATTTTTGGTAATAAAATAAATAATTTCTATCAATTCATTATGTTTAGTATGCTTTACGTTTCCAGGGCTAACAACAGTCATTCTTTACATATGGAACCGACAATGGCGGAAACCGTTTATCATGAACTTGAAATATACAAACATTTAACGGAATGTAAATTTTAGCATGTAATAGTTAACTGCCGGGAGCGAATATCTTAGCAGATGTTCTCCAGTGAATAAACATCCAGTTGAAGAAAACACTGGACTGGAGCTGGGCCAATTCAGTTCCCGTTAAGAGATCTTTCGGATTCTGCGCTAGTTTTCCACGGCCGTTGTCTATTTATCTATTTCAACGCACAACTGTTTGAATCGGAGACTGAGAATGTTTCCTTGATAAAAGAATGTTTAGTATCAACAGAGGAGCTCTTTGACGCCTCATCCTAACAAAAAGGAGCGATACCCTCTGGTTTAAAAGAAAAATGTACAACCAATAAAATAGATTTTAAAATTTCCTACGCTCTATAACTCTATTACATTAAATGAAAATGTTACTGAACAATGATTTAAATAAAAATTATTCATTTATGTGGGTGGCTCAACACCGTATACCGTATACATAATAACAAAAATGCTTCTAAATTATTCTCTAGTTCTTATAAATGTACTTAGTTGTTAAAAAAAACTTATAGGGTCATTTAATTAACAACTGTTTACAGAAAAACAAGATCCCAAGGTGTAACCGTGGCCATTAAGAGAAACGTACATCAGAGTTGCAAGTCACGGAACACTAAACGACCAAATGTTTTATCACTATTACCTCGATAAATACTGCACTTCTTCTTTAACAATATATGGACTTGCTATAGGATAATCGTTTTCATGTTCCAAGGATTTGTTTAAAAATTATTCGTTTTTGATTAAAAAAAAAAAAAAAAATGATATTGAAATATTCTTTTAGTTTAATTTAATTAAACTAATTTATTTAATTTAATTATTAATTTAATTAAATTTTAGTTTAAATTTAATTTGGCTAACCATTATCACATGATTCTTATGGAGAGATCAATTTTTTTTTTTTTTTTTTGTTATACATTTCCTTAGATAAGCTGTATGTTTTTGTCAAATTTTATTACATTTAAATGAAAATATCGGTTTTAAATATAGGAGCTAAGCTTATATAAAAAAAATTTACCGACTTATCATAAATCAAAATAGGAAGGTGAAAATTTAATGAATTGAACGGGATAACTGGGATAGGTGAATGGCGCCATAAGCCGTTCTTAAAAATACCTTATGATATTTAGTAGGATATGTGTTGTATATAATGGAAAGACAAAGAGAGTTCAAGTTTAGCCTTGATAGAGTGTGTTACAGTGCGTTATCATTTTATCAATTCTTTGTGTAAAAGTCCTTTGTGTTTAAAGTCCTTTGTGTCAAAGCCCTTTGTTCTCAAATCTTTGTTCACAAAGTCTTTGTTCTCGGGCTTTGTTCCCGAGAATGTTTTAAATCCAATTGAACTATTGTTTAAATTACGCGAAGTGTTTGCGTGGTGATTTCATTAATTTAACATGGATCCAGCCCAGTTAGCCACCATCCCGCTAACAGAAACGGAGGATGAAGATCCTACTCCTTTTATCCAGCCAACATCCAGGAGGACGACACGCAGTACCAGAAAGAAAGCAACTGCATCCACTACCGAAACGAAGAACAAATACCAGCCTTTGGACCAACTCCAAGAGCCAGCAGCACCAGAAAAATCCCCAAGTAAGTCAATACACGTACCACCAATTATTATAACGGAGGCACGCCCCATTACTGAAATACGGGCATTTTTAACTAAAATTAAGGTCCATGACTACAGCCTGAAAAAATTAAGACGGGGATGGATGATATACCTCGACGACCGGCCCCACGTCCTTAAATGCCTTGGGAGCACAGACCTCCCACACCACACCTTTGCTATCAAGCAATCCACCCCTAAGCCCTCAAGATATATTATCAAAAATATAGACCTGGGGATAACTCTAGACGAGGTTGCAGAAGACCTCACACCGATCCCAGTAAACGATATAAGACGTTTACAAAAAACAATGCCTGATGGGAAGAAAATCCCCATTCTACCCATACTGATTACGGTCCCAGCAAACGTGACCTTAAAAGAGATTAAAGAAAAGGTGAGATACATCGGCAAATGCCGATACACAATAGAAGCTTACCGCCCACGCAAGGATCCCTTACCACCTCAATGCTTCAAATGCCAGCAATTTGGGCATACGCAGGCTTACTGTGGACATCAGCATGCATGTGTGCGGTGCGGTGAAAACCACCACATCTCCCAATGCCCCAGGGAGGGGCAACCCAAATGTAGAAACTGTCTAAAGGAGCACGTAGCTTCTTTTCGAAAGTGCCCTCACAGGCTAGCCCTAGAGAAAAAAGTGGCTGAGAGAAAAGCCAAAACCCAATCAGAATCAGAGTCCACACACCGGGACCAATGAGAGGCCTCGCCAAACCGAAGGTAGCCGAGAAAAGACGAGTCCGACCGGTGAAGGCCGAACAGGGACGAGTGCCCCCTCCACCTCCACAACCAAGCCACGCCCCACAAGGCCAACGCACCAATCCACGCCCATGGACTTTCCCCCACTACCGAGATCTCAACCCACCTCCACCGGTAGTACTTCCCCCTCCACCTCCTCGACAGGGTCAACCCCTACCAGCCCCATCTGCAGCTCATTCTCAATCGAAGCCTCAGCAGATAAAACCTACCTCCTGAAGAAGAAGACCATCATCCTCAAGTGACCTTCTCCAGGGACTTTGCTAGGAGTTTCGCCCTGGCTCTACAAGGAGTTGTGCAGCAGCTTGCGGTGCTGGCAGAACAAATGATGGTGCAGGCCAACCGACCATGAGAGGCTTCTCCATTCTGAATTTCAACGTTGATGGGCTTTGACCCAGAATCCATGAGGTCGAAATGCTATTGGCCTTGGTCCAGCCAACTGTTGCTGTCATCACTGACACTAGGTTGCTGGGCCGCCCGCCGCACTTCCAAGGATATTCCGTGGTGACTGACAACTCAGCCGAACTCCATGGGGGTGGAGTTCTCATCGCCATTCGCCACGGCATATCTTGGAAGAAAATGCCAGCACCGGCGACCACCACCTGCACTCTCTTAAGCCACCTCACCATCCAGGTCCTTATGAGACAACCAACTCTCATAACGGGAGTCTATCACAGGCCGCGAGCATCCCTTGTATACCTGCGTACCCTCCTGGATGCGTGTGCGGCCAAGCACAGCCTATGGTATAACAACCAGGAAAACCCCGCTGGTAGAATCCTTGTGAAAACTAACTTCTGTGTAGTGCACCCAAATGCACACACATTCAGAAGCACTATCAACGGGGCTACCTCTACACTGGATCTCCTCCTCACGAGACAGCCTCACAGAATCACTGGGTGCACAGTAAACGATCTTATCACCTCAGATCACCGCCCAGTGATCTACAACATCGAGGGGGAGAGAGACGACCCAATGCCTGAGAATTTTCTATACCAAGAAGCGGATTGGGCGAAATACAAAATAGAGGTCTGCCATAGGCTGTCTTTGGCGCCGACCCTGCACTCTGTGGAGGAAGTGGACAACTACATAGAGACCTTCACTAACATCATCACAGAGGCTGCCCGTTCTTCCATACCAACTTTCCGTCCTTTCCTCCATCCCTCCGTAAACCTCCTCCTCACATCATGTCCCTCATCTCGAGTAGGCGGAACCTGAAGAACAGATGGTACAGAACCAAAGATCCGGACATCAAGCGAGCCCTCAACGCCCTCACTACGCAAATCAAGAACCTGCTCCGCCAATGGAAAACCTCCATTTGGCAGGAAAAGCTGAGGGCAACTCACGGCGACTACCGGAAATTTTGGAAACTGACCAGATCTGCTGTGAAGAAGACCTCTACGATCCGCCTACACGATGGGGACAAGCTCCTGACACCCAAAGAACAGGCGGAGCTGCTAGCAAATTACTATCGGCAGGACATTACCAACCGGACTGTCGACACAGAACCCCACCCGGCCATGACCAAAGATAACAACTTTATGTTTGTCAGCCCCAAACAACTAAAGGCCATTCTCAGGCGAACAAAGGGTAACCGAGCACCTGGTCATGACGGGATACAAACCGTATTGCTAAAGCAGCTCCCCCGTAAAGGAATAGCTCACCTCACGGGCCTGTACAACGCCTGCCTGCGGCTGAGATATTTCCCAGAGACGTGGAAACACGCCATCTTATATCCTCTTCTCAAGCCGCCCAAGAATGGAGACAAGCCAGAACATTACCGGCCAATCAGCCTGTTGCCCCACCTCGGAAAAGTCTACGAGAAAATTGTTCACAATTATCTACGAGACTTTTGCGAGGAACATTCAGTGATTCCTTTTGAACAAACAGGATTCCAGGCACGTCTCAGTACCGAACACCACCTTATGAAGCTCCAAACTGAGGCGTGCACCAACTTCAACAGGAACACTGCAACAGCGCTGATCTCCATAGATTGCACAAAGGCATTCGATTCCGTCTCACATGGAATCCTATGCCGGAAACTAGAAGATCTTGAATGCCCCGAGCAACTCTATGGAGTCATCTCCTCCTTCCTGAGCGGGAGAAGTCTCGCAGTACAGGTCCGTGCAGAAATTTCATCCACAATTCCCCTCACCTGCGGTGTGCCCCAAGGTGCGGTGCTATCGCCAGTCCTTTTCAACATTTATACTGCTGATGTTGTTGGCAATAACTACCACAAGGCGTCCATCGCAGCTTTCGCCGACGATATAGCCATCACCAGCAGTAGTATAAATCCCACGCGAGCACTACGTCAGGCCGAATCTGTCTGCGAAGAGATAATTCAACGGCTGGATTCAATCAACATCCAAGTGAATCCAGCAAAAACTGACTGCGTAGTGTTCGCACAAGTCAGCAAAAAGAGGGCGACATTACCAAAGTCACTCAGGGTGGCAAACACCACCATTGCCCCCTCAAACTCAATAGTCTATCTGGGCATCACCCTGGACAGAGGACTGAAATTTTCCGCACACTGCTACAGGACACACCGCAAGGTGAGAACAAGAGCCCGACGCCTCCATCACCTCCTTTCCTCTCCCGCCCTTTCCCTCCGGCTTAAGATGTGTATATATAAAAGCATCTTGAGACCGGCTCTCCTATACGGCGCACCTCTACTTACAGGCATTTCAGATGGAACCACCAAGCTTCTTCAGCGATTCCAGGACTCGATGCTCAGGAAGATCGTCAGAACAACCTCTCTGAAGAAAACAAAGCCCCCGGCTCTGCATGACTTCTTCGACCTCCCGACGATCCCCGAGCTCATCCGAAGACGCCATATCAAGTTCCTGGACTCGCTGCAGTTCCTGACCAATCCCCTCTTCAGTACCATTACTCCAGCGCCACCTCCCGTCCGTTGGCAGAAAACATTCATTTTTTTTTTTTTTTTTTTTTTTTTTTTTTTTTTTTTTTTTTTTTTTTTTTTGATCCCTCAGAACTATAACAGAAAAACATGAAATTAGTTAACCTATATCTACAGGGATAGTAAAATAGGAACGATACCTTTTGTCCTTTTTCTACCGTTGGTACTGGAAGGAGTAATGTAATGTTTAATTTTGGAAGTTGTGTGCGCCTGATTGGCTCGAAATGATGTATTCTGGAGTTGAGGGGCCTCCGCTCAATGAATATGAAAATAAAATAATAATAAAATTAATAATAATAATAAAATAAAAGGATAGGCAGAAAACGAAAGAAGAAGAAAGTTATAGACAGAAGAGAGAGAGAGAGAAGATAGATGAAAGAGAGTTATCTATATACATATATACAGGTTTATGTGATGATGTGGATGGGATTGATGGGACCTTTCCTGCCCTGCCATCTGGCAGGTAGGGGGGATGGGGTGAGGCTGCGGAATAATGGGTTAAATGATGCTGGAAGGTTGTCGAAAAACTTGATGTGTCGTCGTGATATGAATTGTTGGATTGTGTCTAGTTGTAGTTGGTCATGTATGAATGCCATGTTTCGTCGTTCAAGTGATGTACCTCTACATATTTTCATGAGAATACTGTTCTGATATGTTTGTAGTGTTTTGAGTGTTGTTGGATAAAGATAGTGCAGGAGTGGTGCACCATGTAATAGTGAGGGTCTGAGTATGGCTTTGTAAAGTAAGAGTTTGAGCCTGAGTGAAAGAGTAGGTGCGTAGAGTAGGTGTTTGAGTTGATATGTGGTGCTTTTGACTACATGTATTCTGTGATTAACGTGTGCTGTGAATGACAGGTGTGATTCAAGTTTCATGCCTAGGTATGTTAGGTGTTGTGATGTTTTGATTGGCTGACCGTTGAGAGTGAGCTGTTTCTGTGGTGTTTTCTTGTAAGAGAATGTGATAGCGTCTGTCTTTTGTGTGTTGATGTGAATGTTGATGTCGTGTAGCTGTTCTGTGATCAGTTGGGCTGCCTGTTGGGCCTTGCGCATTGCGTGTTTCGCATTCATGCTCGCTGAGTATACAGCAATGTCATCAGACTTTGTCCAGCTTCTGTCCGACTATATGAGCCGTGTAGATGTTGAATAATATGGGCGCAAGGACCGAGCCCTGAGGTACACCGCAGGTGACTGGTCTAGGGGCGGATATGTCATTTCTAACCCGAACTGAGAAGGTCCGGTTAGTCAGGTAACTACCAATAATGTCGACCAGTTGGTCTGGGAATTTCAGGAGCCTAAGTCGATTTATGAGGGTTGGGTGTGACACAGAGTCAAAGGCTTGGGTGCAATCGAGTGAAATCATTGCCGTGGCAAGGTTCCTATTAAGGTTAGAAGCAGCATCAAACTGCAGTTTTGCTACATGGTGATAGCAACTAACTCCACGCGAAAAACCTGTCTGTTCAGGCGGGGATATAACGTCGTGTGTGTCGCAGTGTCTCCGAAGGTGTATGAGAATAAGTTTCTCATATATTTTTGAAATGTGACTGAGGAGACTGATGGGCCGGTATTCTTCGGGTACAGTGCCTCTTTTGCGGGGTTTTAGGAGTGGAACGACAATAGCATGTTTCCATTCCGTGGGGAAATACCTGAGGCGGGTGCACGCGTTATAAATGTTGAGGAGAAACATGTGGGCTTTCCTAGGTAAAAATCTGAGAAGGACATAAGATATGTTATCTTGTCCTGTGGCTTTGTAGAAAACATTCATTTTTTTTTTTTTTTTTTTTTTTTTTTTTTTTTTTTTTTTTTTCCAAGCCCCTATTTGGATAAAGCTTGAGTTTGATGAGATTTTCTATGGATGTTTGGCCTTTTTCTGCACTGTGTGCACTGTAAGGCCTACAGAAGGTTTTGTAATGCTTGATGTTTTGTTGTTGCTCAGAAAGATAATGTTTAGGTGATGGGGCTCACCTAAACCTTGTTGTTCAACTTAAAAACTAATTAATTGAATTTTTTTTTTTTTTTTTTTTTTTTTTTTTTTTTTTTTTTTTTTTTTTTTTTTTTTTTTTTTTTTTTTTTTTTTTTTTTTTTTTTTTTTTTTATAAATACTTACTATTTTATACTACTACTTACTATTAATAATTTATTCATTGTGTAAAATAAAATAATGTCCTTATGGTTTCTGATCAGTGGCCAGTAGCATCTGATTGGCCCGTTGGTCTAGTGGGCTCTCATTGGTCCGAATTGCTGTTTTCATTACGGTCCGTCTGTTGCCAGCGGACCGGGGGTGGCGCTGGTGTTAATGTCTTGAAGAGGGGGTTTGTCAAGAACTGCAGGGAGTCCAGGAACTTGACGTGTCTGCGCTGTATGAATTCTGGAACGGTGGGAAGATCGAAGATCTCGTGAAGGTCTTCTGTCTTCTTCTTCTTCAGGGATGTGGTCCTCGTCATCTTCTTCAGCATGGAGTCCTGGAACCGCTGCAGGTGCCGTCTGGTCCCATCTGAAAGGCGGGTGAGGAGAGGGGCACCGTACAGGAGGGCAGGTCTCAGCATGCTTTTGTAAATACAGAGTTTGAGGCGGAGGGAAAGTGCTGGAGAGGATAGGAGGTGATGGAGGCGATAGGATCTTTTTCTCACTTTGCGGTGTGTCCTGTAACAGTGAGCTGAAAATTTCAGCCCTCTATCGATAGTGACTCCCAAGTAGACGATGGAGTTGGAGGGGGCAATCGTGGTGTTTGCCACTCGCAGGGTCTTTGGCAGTCTTGTCCTTTTCCCACGCTGGTGTGAGAACACTACGCAGTCCGTTTTGGTTGGATTTACTTGGATGTTAAGTGAATCCAACCGTCGAATTATCTCTCCACAGACTGTTTCGGCCTGACGTAGTGCTCTAGTGGGGTTCATGCTGCTGCTAGTGATGGCAATATCGTCGGCAAAAGCGGCTACTGTCGCTCTACCGTAGTTTTTGCCAACCACTTCAGCAGTGTAGATGTTGAACAACACTGGAGATAGTACTGCTCCTTGTGGCACACCGCAAGTGAGAGGTACTGAGTGAGAATGGACGTCACGAACCCGCACAGCGAGACTTCTCTCACTGAGAAAGGAGACAATGACTCCATAGAGCTGCTCAGGGCATTCCAGGTCTTCGAGTTTTCTGCATAAGATCCCGTGGGACACGGAATCGAATGCTTTCGTGCAGTCTATGGAGATCAGCGCTGTTGCAGTATTCCTATTGAAGTTTGAGCACGCCTCAGTTTGTAGCTTCATCAGGTGGTGTTCAGTGCTGAGACGTGCTTGGAACCCCGTTTGTTCAAACGGAATGACTGAGTTCTCCTCGCAAAAGTCTCGTAGATAATTGAGAACAATTTTCTCGTAGACTTTTCCGAGGTGAGGCAACAGGCTGATTGGCCGGTAGTGTTCTGGCTTGTCTCCTGTCTTAGCCGGCTTGAGGAGTGGAAACAGTATTGCGTGCTTCCACTGAACGGGGAAGTATCTTAACCTCAAGCAGGAGTTGTACAGGTTCGTGAGGTGCATTATTCCTTTTCTGGGGAGCTGCTTGAGAAGGACTGTCTGGATCCCGTCATGTCCAGGAGCTCTGTTCCCCTTTGTTCTCCGTAGGATTGCTTTCAGCTGTTTAGGGCTGATAAACATGAAGTTGTTCTCCTGGGCCATGGACGGGGGAGGTTCAGCATCGGTGGTCCTGTTTCTGATATCCTCTCTGTAGTGCTCAGCAAGCAGCTCCGCTTGATCGACAGGGGAAAGGAGTCGGTCTCCATCGTGCAGGCGGATCGTTGAAGTTTTCTTGACTGCAGACCTGGTGAGTTTCCAGAACTTTCGGTAATCATTATGGGTTGCCCTCAGTTTGTCCTGCCAAGTAGAGGTTTTCCATTGGCGGAGCAAATTCTTGATCTGGGTGGTGATGGCGTTGAGGGCTACCTTGATGTCTGGATCCCGGTTCCTGTACCACTTATTTTTCAGATTCCGCCTGCTCGATATGAGAGCCATGATATGAGGAGGGGGTTTTTGAAGGTGAGGTGGGGAAGGACGGAAGGTAGGGATAGAGGAGTGGGCAGCCTCTAGAACGGTGTCAGTGAGGGTGTTGATGAAATCATCAACTTCCTCCGGAGAGCTTAGCGGTTTCACCGACGGTAGTCTATGGCAAATTTCGGCTTTGTACTTGCCCCAGTCAGCTTCTTGATATAGGAATTTTTCTGGGGCTGGCTCGTCCCTCCTTCCTTCTAACTCGTAGATCACTGGCCGGTGATCTGACGTTATGAAGTCAGTCACTGTGCATCCAGTGATTCGATGGGGCTGTCGTGTCAGAAGGAGGTCGATGGTAGATGGATAGCCGTTGGAGTAACAACGGAAGGTATGGGTGTCAGGGTGGACTACCGTGAAGGGAGTCTTGACTAACACCCTGCCCGCCGCATTTGTCCGTGAATTGTTCCATAGACTATGTCGGGCGTTGAGGTCTCCGATGACCCAGTGGTTGGACTTTGCCCCGCAGGTTCGCAGAATGTTCTTCAACTCCACAAGAGAACCCTGTGGACGTCGATATACCCCTGTGATGAGGGTTGGCTGCCTCATCAACACTTGAACAGTCAAGTGGCTGATACGTTTGTCCGTAACAGCCAGGGGTTCAGGCATCTTCTTCCAAGGTATACCGTGGCGGACGGCGATGAGGACACCTCCATGAGGGTCTCTAGTGCTATCTGTTGTCACGGCATACCCTTGAAGAAACGGTGGTGGTCCGAGCACTCTGGTGTCCGTGAATACGGCCACGGTGGGCCGTTTCAGTGCTAGCAGTGCTCGGATTTCTTCTATCTTCGGGCAAAGTCCGTTACAGTTGAAGTTCATGACTGAGAAGGAATTCATTGCTGATTCTTCTTCGTCATGATTTGAACCAGGAGGGTCATCTGGTCCGCTAAGGTCTGAAGAGTGGCCTGCATCGCGACTGCCCAGGGAGGAGGGATGTCACCCCAATGGTTGCTTGTTGTGGAATGAGGGTTGCATGGAGGTGCTGGGAGGGGAGTCTGCTGGGGTGGTAGTGGGGGGAAGGATTCGGGTGGTGGGGGTAGGGTGGCTTGTGGAGGGGGAACACCCTGTGGCGCTGAAGCAGATGTGGTGGCAGTTTGCTGAAACTCTCCCGCCTGTCGAGCTCTCTGATTGGTCTGTTTGGCGGGAGCTCTGGTTGGCTGCTTCCTCGCGGCTGAACGTTTTGCCGCCTGCTCTTCCAGGATTTTCCTAGTTGGGCATTGCCTATAGGAAGCCACGTGGTTACCATCGCAGTTTTTACACTTCATTTGCCCTTCATTTGGGCAGCTTTTAATATTGTGTTCGCCTCCACAGCGAACACATGCGGGTTCATACCCACAGTTGGTCTGGATGTGGCCAAATTTTTGGCATTTGTAGCACTGTGGGGGTGTCGTTTCTATTCTGGCCTTGTAGTTTTCGGCCGTGAAAAATACACGGTTTACGTGTCTTATGTTCTTTACATTGGTTAGTGTAACATTAACAGGAAATGTTATTATTATGGGGGCTAAATCGACCTTTTTGCCATCGGGCAAGGTCTTTTGCAGCCTTCTAGCCTTTGTTATATTGAGGTCTTTGAATGCCTCTATAACATCGTTTGTGGTGAAGGTTGATGGTAACCCTTTTAGAGTATAATTAACGAATTTAGGCTTTTCGCCTCTGTTTGTGTATGTATGGTGGCCTATTCCAAATAGTTTTAGGCCACGGAGAACCTCTGATCTATCAGACGTAGATTCTAGATGGATTTTGACACCCTTCTTGAACTCCCTCAGGAAATAATTTGTTATTTTTAACTTTTTAAGATAATTTATTACCTCATTTACGCTCCTCTCAGCGACGAAGATCGGCGGGCTGGGTGTACTCTTTGTGGTTGAGCTGGCTGAGTCAGTCTGTGCGTTTTGGAGAACTGAAAAGCTGTTCTGCGTTGTGGTCGGAGGCATCTTCTGTGGTGTAACCTTCTTCCCCTTTTTCCTCGGCTCTCTAAATTCCTCTTCGTTATCGGAGGGCGGTAAATCGGCTTTTTGGGCCACACTAAGAGTATTCCTAGTATTCACCATTGTTTATGATAAACACCACACTGAAATAATCACTACAAGAGTTTGAACAAAGGAACTGAAAAACGTTCCCGGGAACAAAGACCCGAGAACAAAGAACTTATGCACACAAAGGACTTGTGAACAAAGGAACTGATAGCACTGATAAGAACACTGAACTGACATGAACACTATAACAGTTGAACATGAACCTCTCCTCTCGAAAACATTCACTTGACAAAAGTGAACTCAGTTCAGAACGGACGGACCGTAATGAAGACACCAAAACAGCCAATCAGGTCAGTGATGTGCTTCCAGCCAGTAAAGTCAGTGATGTGACTATAGACATCTCAAGTTTTTATTTAGTGTTAGTTTTAGTTTTTAGATTTTAGTTTTATCTCATTGAACTCAAGAATTGGGTGTGCCCCAACACTCATATTATTAATAACTATTATGACAATCAAAACACTTCCAGGACTCACCAATTCAAGTTCGGCCTTAGAATGTATTTCTCAATACAGTAAAAGGCCAACTTATTATCTTTCTGCCCCCTTACCAACACATCCTTGTTTATTAATTCCACAGGGGCTAGGAACAAAAAAAAAAAAAAAAAAAAAAAAAAAAAAAAAAAAAAATGTATATAATATAAGTAATATTAGTACAGTGCAAAGAATATGGTGTTAGCATCCTTTATATTTTAAACAGTGGTCAACTAATGATCTTATAGACATCTAATTTTAGCAAATAATACGTAAAAAACTAAATTTGTCCCTGGCCTGGAAAAACAATAGAACATAGATGTGTCTATCTATAATCTACTTATTTTGTATCTAATGTTTCTGATAAAGAAACTGTCGGCAAATTTTCGATCCGAACACACCAACAAGAGAAAAACGTGACTTTTTCTTTATTCAAACCAATAAACAGTAGGTTCAAGTGACAAATGTTATTTTTTAAAAATATTCAGTATTAAATCTCTGATGAAACTGTCGTTACTTTTCGACCCGAGTAACATGATATAGGTAATATGAGTAATAGGATATAGTCCCAATAATTAGGTAGTTGTTCACTAGTCGCAACATTAAATTTTTTTAATTTTTCCATCTGATAGTTTAAGTTAAACCATTTTCCTATCTAACCAACTTCTGCGAAAAATCGACGACGATGAGCTTTGCCCCGTGAGCAATATGTACGAGCTTTTGAAAAGAATAACATCGAGATGAGAAAGCGTCTTATGGATCACAAAAATAAATTTTATGAAAGAATCCATTTTTTCTTATATCGAGCTCACAAACTTATCTTTCATATTCTACGTATCTATAATCAAAGTATCTATGAATGTGATTTACTTAATTCGATGGTTGTCGTGAAGAGAATTTTGTTCCATCCTTCGAAGTGTTAACATAGCGGTGTTATTCGTATCTATTTGAAGTGCCCGGCTTCCTTTGTCAACAAGATTTTCGAAGGATTGGCGGCCACCTTTGGGTAACCAGCTCTCGAAGGATAGCCGGATCCCTAGAAGAGTTTGTTTTCACAGTGCCGCTATGGATTGCCAGTTTAGTTTGGGAAGTTAATTTTAATTTTTGTAGTTAAAATCATTGTTTATTAGCCTCTTAAGTTTTATATTTACTAGTTCTGTTTTTATTAACGTTTGCAAGTAATTTAAGATTTGTGTTGTTAAATCGTTGCTTATTAGATTTTCTTTTAATTTTATATTTATGGCTTCTGTTTTCCTTCTTGTTTGTAGTTAATGTTAATTTGTTGTTAAATCGTTGCTAATTAGGTATTCTCTTAGTTTTATATGTATTGGGTTGTTTCACATGAAATGTCCGATTTTATAATATTTGAAATACATAGAGGATTCTGCGAGTCTCTGTTGTTTACTTCCAAAGTTCACATATCATAATCAAGCAGTCACTAATCCTCTACTTTTCTTTTATAAACATTAGCTTCCCAATCAATTACACACTGTTTAGTATACCTTCAAATATGAACATGGAAACACGCGATTTTCGTGTAATATTTTTTTATGAGTTTAAACTAGGTCGTTCGGCAGCTGGATTGCTTATGACAATCAGCGTCGGTCAGGGCAGTGGTTAGACATCGACGAAAGCCCAGAACAAATGCCAAAACCAAATTTGCACCCGAAAAAATTGATGTTTACAGTATGGTGGTCCATGGCTGGAATCATACATTATTCCTTTTTGCCTAGAGGTGAGACCATTACCTCTACAACCTACTGCAATGAAATTGGCCAAAGGCACGAAAAATTATTGAAAAAACAACCTGGATTGGTAAATCGGAAGGGCCCTATACTCCTACACGACAACGCTAGACCCCACGTTTCAAAACTTATCATGCATAAATTGAAAGAGCTGGAGTACGAAGTTCTTCCGCTCCCACCATATTCTCCCGACTTGTCTCCAACAGATTATCACCTTTTCAGGAATTTAGACAACTTCTGCAGAGGAAAATTTTTTGCAAATGATGCTGAAATCAAAAGTGCGTTTTCAGATTTTGTTTCACTTCAAAGCTCAGAGTTTTTCAAATCCGGGATAAAAAAGTTGTTGTCACGTTGGGAAAAATGTGTAGAAAAAGAAGGTAAATACTTCGAATAAAATTATATTGTTTTCATATTTTATTTTTACTAAAATCCCTTAACCTTGAAAAAGGACATTTCATGTGAAACAACCCAATATTTGTTATGTTTTTTGTTTTGTTTTTTTCTGGTTTGTAATGTAGGTTAGGTTATCTTTTGAGTGAATGAACTCATTGATACAATCTTTTTTGGATCTAAAGGTAAGACATAAATATGAACATTGTAAAGTAGAAGTGATAGAACTATTATTCACAGTGATAACTAGGGCTCGGATGTTTATGCAATTAAAAATTAAAAATATGTGCATAAAATATGCATTTATTTTTGATAAATATGCAGGTAAAACAAAATAATATGCACAAACAATTAAAGTATTTTATAAGATATTATAATAAAACTAACTGAAAAAAGGTTATAATAAGTAACTTATAAAGTTATAAGAAAAATTGAAGAAAAGAAGTTAATTTATAAAGATAAGTTATTCATTTGTAAAATTTTTGGCAACACCATACATCCTCAAATTTTCAAAAGTAAAACAATGCCGGTCAGAACTAAAAATTTTTATAGTTACTAAATGATCTATCGACGTCCACAGAAGTCACCGGAGCACGTATAAAAGGTCTAATACAGAAGGGCTGAGCGGCGTATCTTCTTTCCCAATGGTTCTCTTAAGAATGTTATTGATCATTTGTAAATTTTCAAGTCCCGGATTTTTTCTTACAAACATCCTCTACTTTTTAACGGATTTTGGAACTGTAAGATCCTCGAATATTTTTTTTAGTTTTGTTATAGCATCCTCTACCATTGCTAAGCTTTCTGGCAGCTATAAATTTTGTTTCCAGGTTTTTGATGATTTTAACTAAAAACTCAACGTTAGTCGGAATAAAGCATAAATTATTTTTCAACGAAGTCATATGGAGTAAATTTTGGGCTTTTAGAATTAACACCACTGCTGTATCGTCCAGTTTAAAACATTTTTAATTTTTTCGAAATTTATTGAGTAGTAACTGGCTGCTTCTAGCCATGTTTCCCATCTTGTGGTATTTGGTTCAGGAGGTAAATTTACTTCTGGGTAGGTCTGTTTTAAAAGTTTTACACGACTCGGCGATTTCGGAAAGAATTTTTTCACATTGGAGATGAGCCCAACAACATCTTCAAATTCATTTCTGATTGTTTCTACAACTCTGTGAAGAGCATGTGCTTGGCAGGTTACGTGAATCAAATTAGGGTAGAATATTTTCAACGATTTGGCAGCCTTGGCCATATATGGTGCAGTGTCAGGAAGAAAAAGAAATACCTTGTGTAGAATTCCGTTCGACCAAATCAAGGACATCGAACCATTAAAGAATCGGGCAATTGTCTCATTGTTACATTTATTTAAGAGTTGTAAATTTACAAGATAAGGTTGAGATGGTTGTTCAGAGAGCTTTCCGATAATAATGTTTGCTACGTACCTCACAAGAGCGACAGTAGTTTCGTCCACAGAAACACAAATTGGACCGTCTTTGATATGGCCGCGGATTTTCACTATTGTCTCCTCGTAAATATCGGAAAGATAATTTTTCGGAATAGTACTGCCGTCGGGCATTTTGAGGCCAGTGTTTGTTTCCAAAAAGTGTTTTAAATCGGGGTTGTTAATTATATAAAATGGGATATCAGCACTAACAAATGCACGACAGTTAAAACCACTACATTGCAACTTGTGCAATATAAAGCCGCGAAATCGGCTCGAAAAGTTTCGTTTGGGAAATCTCGTAAATACTTGTTCACTAATTCAATCGTTTTACACTTTAGTTTTGGCATCTTTACCAACGCGGGTGACGCTGTGAACGATGCAAACTGAAATAAATGCGTTTGCGTAATTTGTTTGGGAGTTTAAGAAAGGGGAGAGGATTATCAGCATTTCAGCAGTAATCTGCTATGAAGTAAAAGCCGTGGCTTTTCGTGGTATTCTGTGTGTCTGATGCATTAATTCTTTATCGGCTCTAAACTTTATTTTTTCAAAAAATGAAACGTTTGACGCAATATAATATGAATATGCAATTAAAATATGCAAAAACCCCGAAAATACGCATAAATATGCAAAAACAACCGGAATATGCATAAATATGCAACATAAAAGCTGCTTTAATGGAACCGTTTTGGTCCAAAACATGTTTCATAAGTCATAATAGTGATATACGAAGCATATATTAAAATATGCAAATGCATAAACATCCGAGCCCTAGTGATAACTGTCAAGTAATTAGTAAGATAAAATTTTAAGTTCTTGGTAGGTTAAGCTGTTTGATTTTTTGAAAAGTTTAGGGGTTAAGAGGATGAATTCTTCTAATATTAATCCTGCTAGTGGAAACACAGAGGTAATGGATCAAGATAAAGGACATAAGGGACAAAAACAGAGGGCTAAAAGGGCCAGGAAAGGTTCCCCTGATCCGAAAACAACCGAACATAAAGATAAACTGATTCATGATGCTAGGCGGATTCAGGAAAATCTCTGAAGTTACATGGTCAGAAACGATAAGAAAACTGTTATAAATGTTCGTGAACACATTAACAACAAAATATAGTCTTATAGAAATCGTTGAAGAATTAGCGGACAGAGAAAATGATAACAGTCTTAGTGAAATCAGTTCTATTGATCAGAGGGCGGTAAATGAAACACTTTCGTCGCAGAAAGTATATGAATTGATTACGAAAATCATAATTGAGACCTCAGTGCCAAAACTCATACAAGCGCTTTCAGCATCGAGTACGTCACCCCAATGCACACAGCCTGAAGCAGAAGGGGCAACGGAACCTCAAATCATGGACTCAAACGGAACCTCCTTGCCTACCGAGACCTTTGAGCTTGTTAAAAGTAAAAGAAGGAAAAAAAAAAAGCAAAAGCTGCGAGAAGCAAGGTACAAGCCAACTAAAATAGCGCAAATCAAGACATCTCATAAGGTTCGAACCAGGCGAAACCGAGATCTATGGCTGAAATTGCTAAGTCCCTGCCAGCTAAGCCGGCCCAGATCCAAAAATCGACTTATGTCACAATCAACGGCTTGGGTAAAAGTCCAGTAGATATAATTAACGGGTTGCCATCACCGGAGGAAATAGGAGTAAAAGCTGCTATAGTCCGAGCGACCAAAGCCGGCACAGTGCTAGTTCGAATGGATGATATTAGCGACGCTACCAAATTTGGATGCCATTATTATTGGATTATTGGATGCCAAGGACTGCGAGAAAAAGGCCTGCAAGCCAAATTAGCCCTCAGGAAGAAACCCAGAATGGAAGTGCATGGTGTGCCTCACTCCTGGATTTCAGATGATTTAGTAACGTTTTTATGGGGAAGAATGCCCGAGAAGCCGTGCTCCACTCCTCTTGTCAAGAATGATCTCCGTCCACTTTTCTGCTCAGTAGCTAGAAATGGCTTCACCAAAAATTGGGTGTTGGAAGTGCATCCAATGGTCCGTTTCTTGCTTCTGGAAAAGGGTAGGATAGAGGGAGGATGGTGGACGATAACCTTTAAGCACTATCTCGACGCCACTCGGTGCACAAAGTGTCAAGGTTACGGTCGCACAAAAGCCACTTGTACAGCTGATGTACCAGTTTGCATTTGGTGTGCATGTAGCGATCACATAATAAGGGATTGCTTGAAAAATAAAGAGCTGAAAAGCCCTACATGCATAAATTGTGAGCGAGCAAATACTCCTGTTGGTCAAAGGAAGCACAAGCCACGCAGTCGGGAATGCCCTGTGCATCTAAAGTGGTCTAATGAGGTAGCGAAAAAAACCTTCTATGAATAAAATCACCATCCTTCAGCTTAACATGGGTCGTCGGCGTCCTGTCGCGGATGAGTTGCGATCCCTCGCCCTACACTATGACATTTTGGCGATCCAGAAACCGAGCTGCCATGGGAACAAGGTTCTGGATTTGGCCTTACGTCGAGAATAATAGCCCAGAGCAGTGGAGAGAGGAGGCCAAGAGCTGCCATAGTCGTTATCAACCCGAATCTTGATGTAATGGGTCTTGAGCAGCATACCAGAGCAGATAGTGTGGCTTGTCACATCAGGTGGGGTAACATTGCTTTCACCCTAGCATCGTTGTACCTTCCCGATGGAAATAATAATCTTGAAGATCTGAGACGAGCTCCGACCACAATGCAATTGCATTTGACTTAGTACAGTATGTTACCACATCTCCCATAAAGGTTACGTTGCTCGAAAAAGAGAATGGAGTATACGAAAGGTATCGTGCTACGATGAAGGGAAAATTGATTGATGAAGAATGGGACCCAGCAGAGACGGATGATACAGATCACCTGGACTATAGAGTGTCTAGGCTCACAAATGGAGTCTAGGACTCTCCAGCACCGGAAGGCTAGAGCTCGAACAGTCCCATGGTGGACACCGGGTTTAACCTTAAAGAGAGAGGTGTACAAGGCTCTGCGGTTGTATTAGAGGTGTAGTTGCAACGAGAGGCGCACTGTCCTCCGTGAAGAGTACAGTTCTAAGGCCGGAGTATATCGAAACCAGGTGCGCTTACAAAAGCGAAAGTCTTGGGACAATTTTTTTACTGAGGGAGAGTCGGCTAAGAATCCCTGGGATATTCCTTATAGGACAGCCTTTGACAAGCTTACTCCACTACAGGTGATTGCATCATTGAAGCCAGGAGACAAACAGGCAGTAACACCAGAAGATTCGGCAAGGATATTCATCCAGGCGACATACCCCAGGGACAACCCATCCGAAGACAATGATGAGGAAGCATTTATGAGACGTACTACTACGTATCCATCTGGTACTGATCTGTGCCCACCATGGGACATATGAGATCTTCGGAATAGCGTGGACAGTCGGAAAGTGGGAAAAGCACCAGGATTAGATTGTATAGACACGGCTATACTCAAGGATAGTATTCCCCACATAGAAGATAGGCTATTAGCGGTTTTGAATGATTGCTTAGACAAGGGATACTTCCTGAAACTATGGAAAACTGCTGATAGACTTCTCTATAAGGGAGGTGGCAAAGACAAGCGACTAGCGAAATCATATAGACCTATTTGCCTCCTCCCTGTCATGAGCAAAGTGCTGGAAAACTTGCTGCTTAAGAGCCTGCAGCCAGTTCTGACAAGAGCTAGCCATCCACGGCAATATGGATCCACTAAAGGCAGGGGAACCGCTGATGCTTTGTTGAGGGGACGTCATGACGTAGCTGAGAGGGCAGATCGGTACGTCATGTTACTCCTCTTTGACATATCCTCTGCCTTTGATAGTGTGTGGTGGCCAAGCGTACTTTACTAGCTCCAGAGATACGATACTCCTAGCAATTTGTATGCACTGGTAATGAGCTACCTCCAGGACCCACGTGCTAAAATACGCGGAAACTTTCATGAGTATGAAGATGTAGTCGAGAGGGGCTGTCCTCAAAGCTCTGTCCTTGGTCCGGCCCTATGGAAGTTAGTCTTCAATGATATGTTGGCTATACTCGAGGAAGAACGGTTCCCTGATATTGCCTATGTCGACGATCTGGCTGTCGTGGTGTCTGCTAACAGTTTAGTCCAATTGAAGCAAGAAGCTGAAAGATGTGCTGGCCTAGTTTGTAGAAAACAGAAGATGAAAATGGCGGCTGCTAAAACACATGCTATTCTTCTGAAAAGAAATAAGTCTAGGCCTTACCCTATTATTAGAATTGAAGGAGAAAGAATACGTCCAACTGAGACTGTCACCTACCTGGGTGTGAAAATAAGAAGAAATTTTGACGTAATGCCTCATTTGGAACACCTTGCCAATAGGACGGCCTTAGCATTGAACGGACTCAGTAGGTTGGGGTGGGGCGCCTTGTGGGGCCTCAGATACCCAGCTACGATGTCAATATATACTTGGTATCCTACGGTATGCATCTCCCGCCTGGTAACAAAATCTCTCACGCAGACAGATGAGTAGGCTGACAACAATTCAGCGTAATTCTCTGCTGTGAGTCACCAGGGCATACAGATCAGGGGGTCCAGGTCTTAGCAGGAAGTGTACCTCTTGATCTTGTACTGCAAGAAGATGGTTCGGTGGGACTACCAAATAATATCCGGTCTTTGATCGACGCAAATCCAAGGAAATGGTTGGAGATTATCCGGGAGTACACGATAGAAGAATGGAACAGGCGGTGGGTGACAACCCCGAAAAGGGCTACTCTTAGAAAATATTTCCCCACTTTAAGGTCACGTCTTGAAGCAACTTGGGTCCTCCCGGATTACTGGATTTCACAGTTTCTCACAGGGCACGGGGGCTTTTGAGCCAAGCTCCAGAAACATGGTAAAAATATTGACACGCTTTGTCCAAGCTGTGGTGTACCGGAGACCGCTGAACTTGTGGTAATTGCATGCACTGCCTTTGTGGCATTGAGAGCCAAGCTACAGAGAGAAACAGGGATCTACTTTCTAGTGGAGAGTGATTTCCCTCAACCAGTATCAGCGGACAACTACCCGTATTACAAAAGTTTTGTGTATGGTTGGAAAACTGAAGTGGGGGTAGATCACTTCAACCTAGGAAGAAGGGGCCACGCCTCAGAGAGACCACTGGACAGAAATGAATCTGACGACAACCCCATCACCAAATAAAGCCTATGTAAACATAAAGGTAAAAAAACTATAAAAATTCAAAAAAATTTAATATAGGTATGTTGTTATTTTAATTTAGTGTGTTATAGTTATTATGTAGTTATTATTAGTATTATTATGTATTATAGTATGTTATAGATAGTATGTAGTTAATTTTAATATAGTATGTTGTGTTAAATATAGGTATGTAATTGTTGTATTAGATATAAGGTATGTTGTATTAAACACAAGTATGTAGTTATGTGATACGTTTAATGTATTTTAAATATTAAATGTCATTTTAAATGTGTAGTGTAATCTTGAAATGTTAAATGTAATATTGAAATATTCTGTTAAATGTTTAAGAAAATTTATTCTTGCAATGCTAAAAGTAATATTGAAATGTTATGTTAAACTGTTAAAACCAACAGTGATGGCTACAAGCCATCACTGCAAAACCCGTGTAGCCGAGGGGCAAGGAAGGGAAATGATTAAAAAATAAATACAAATAAATAAATATATAAAAAAAAAAGGTTGTCGTGAAGAAGAGGATTGGTCAAATTAATTAGAAAATGAGTTGACTATCCACCTTTTTTGGTCCTTTATATAAACAATCTATAAATATAAACTCCTTTATTTAAACAATCTTCATATGTTAATAAATAAACAAAGTGTATTTTGTTGTACTCCACAGCTTAACTTGTGTATATGTGTTTTTCCACCAGTAACCTAAGTATTATACATAAATAATTTACTTTATATGGTAAATCATTAGCTAACTTCTAGAACTGATATCCCTATATAAATTCCATTCTAAATGTTGACAGATTTAGCGTTCTCGGAAATAACAAGCTAAATACTAACTTTCAAATATAAATATTAACTTGTAAATAGTTTACTCCAGAGTTTATTATTTCCCTTTTGTCCTTCAAAAGAAGTAAATTGTCATCCGGATAAATTTATTCCATTGCAAATGGGGATGGAAGTGCAATGTAATCAAGTAAACAAATACAATATGTGGATTTCCCAGGGTTTTTCCTCGAGGCTGCCGAGCCACTGTGGAAAGTTTCCCTGTTTACTGTAAGGCTCTCATTACCTGATTAGGGTCCCTGCTTAAAGATAGGTCTCCATTCTGTCAACACATTTACAATATTGGTCTCCTAAGCCGCAGGAGGAAACATGGGCAGTGTTACTGGAGTTGAAGGTAATGCAGATACGATTGAAGTGCAGATACGACTAATTAGAGAGAAAATATTCGTTTACTACGAAAATGAAATTAACAGGAAAACATGTAGTCCTAGGAACCTAAGTCCTTTTCTGACTACGTGTTTACCCTAATTTTTGTTCATTAACCGACTTAAAAAAGGAAGAGCTTTCCAATTAGACTGTGGTATGCGATTATTTTATACATTATAAATCGGTTTTGATGATTCTTTTTTTGATCGGTATGTCATGGCTTCAGGGGTAGTCACTTATAATATTTGTTGAAATCAACACAGTGCTTTTTAAGAAAAATCAACAAAACCAATTAATAAGAAAAATAATCGACAGTCGGAAAACACTTATTACTGTTGTATATTCTTCCACAATAAACATAGTACTCCACGGTTTGGGCCTAATTAGCAACATTAGAAATAGAGAGTATTATATTTTATAAAGTGTTATTGTTCATAGAACGATTTGCTTCAATGACCGTGATATACGATAAATGTTTTGTATTTCGGGGAAACTTGTAGTGATTAAAAATAAAAGACTACAGAGCAAAAATGAAATATTTTTAAATGATACCAAATTATATTGTCACTACTACCAAACGCAATTTCATCCTGCCCACCAAATATCATAAACAAACTCGTGAATAATCTCTGTATTTATAGTCTTGAAATTTGATAATTATTTTTCTCACTACTAATAAATATCATACGTGTGTGGCTGTCTTCATCAAACAACAGAGTGGCTACGACATGTATAAAGGACGTCAGATGAGATTCCAAAGATCAAATATTAAAAAAGAAAGAAACGATGAAATGGGTGGATCACCATTTGAGGTTGCTGGGAGTCAAGGCCCAACTTGGGCTGTATTTCAAAACAAATAAAGAACCCTGAAACAGAAATTTCGGTAAACAAAAATCTATCCTCCTCTTTTGACCTCCTACTTTCAAATATATTCTTATGAAATAAAATCACCTAGTTATAAAAGAAAAGTAAGGAAAATCGGCCAATAACGTATTCTGATTACTCGATTTCCATCAGGCTGTGAGTAACTAGTGATGTTGTGAGTAACTAGACACTATATTTGCAGTTGCAAAATATTTGCAGTTAGAAAATAAAACCACGATTGTTAACGATTAATTGGTAATTTTTACATTTAATTACAAATGTAGTTAGTAGTTGCAACTGCAACTAATCTAACGTAGTTATTAATGTTAGTTGGTGATGATAACTAAACCTTGCTCAAATCTGTTAGTAGTAATTATATGCTTTCACTGTATTTAGGGAAGTGAGTAAAGCACTGTACTCCAAACTCCATAGCCGCGTTTGGCTGATGGTAGAAAATTTAAATTCTACCATTTGAGATGACGATCGACTTTAGGGTTCGGAGACCTTTTTATAGCACACTCAGAAACGACAAAGTACCTTTAAATTGGGGAAAAACCTGAGGTAGTGTGTGATTGCTGACAAAATCACCTTCTACAACCTTATGTTTCGAAACAATACTTCCTTACTAAGAACTGAATCAAAATACCCTTCATGAGCTGTAGCGATACAGATTTTTTTTTTTTTTTCATTATAGGTTAAATAAGTTTACTTTTTCTTTATTATAAATAAATGTCAAGGGGACTCGATGGCCGAGCGAGTTAGGGCGAGAGTCTTATCGCGCTTGTACCCAAAAAATCGTGGGTTCGAATTCCACCTGGGCGTGTTAAAATTTATTTCATGGTGAGCCCACGAAATGAATCTTCCCACCCTAGCTACAATAGATTAGTAACTTGTAGGATAACCTGTTCTTCCTATCCTAGTTGATGTTAAGGATGTTAGGTCCCAATAAACAGACAACAACAATGCATGTCAATGTATTTTTATTTTTGCATCATATAAACTGCGCAAAAATGAATAGGGATATGCCTTATTTATCCCTTATCCGGTCATTTAAATTAAATCACCCAATATATTCAATATTAGTAGGATAAAACAAAATAGAAAACACAAACCAAAGTCAAAACAATTGTAATTGTAGTAAACATGAAGATTTATCATTTTGTAAATAAACAGCTTTTCTCGTATTTTAATCCAGTTGTACTTTCAATAAACATGGAAAGACATCATCTTGAACCCGAAATTTGCGAAATTATTGTGAGAGTGCGTAATCACGGTCTTGTCGGTGACCGTGATTACGCACTCTCACAGTTGATATTGCAGAAGCGGTTGGCGTTTCCCAGAGTGTCGTCTCCCGGGCTTTAGCTCGATTCCGAGAGACTGGGAGTGCCAATAGAAGGCCGGGCAGTGGACCGCAACGTATTACAAATGAAAGAGAGGGTAGAAATATTGTTATCACTGCCAGGAAAAACCCTTTTCATAGTGCACGCTTGATCCTCAATGAAGTTGAAGGTGTTTTACCTAAACTTATATCAGCACAAACGATTCGTAGTCGATGACAACGCTCGACCTCATAGAGGAATACTTGTTCATCAAGTTTTAGAAAACCTGGGAATTTCCCGCCTGCCCCTTCTCCCATTGTCTCCAGACCTCAATCCTATTGAGCACATGTAAATAAAAATAATACAAAAAAGGTAGGCAAAGTAAACAACACAAAATTAGCGATATCCCTATTCATTTTTGCGCAGTTTATTTCTTGAGGTATTTGTCAACATCTATGAAGATGTACTCATATTTCCAAAGTTAAATAAGTTTCATTTCTTTAATTACTGAACTTGACTCCATCAAAACTCTACGAACTTAGGTCAAATTCATGACGATTTCCTAAAAAATAAAATAAAACTCTAAACAACAAAATGTACTTATACTTTTTAGTAAAACTCATTTATGTTTTATAAACTTTAAGCAGAGTTTAAATAGCATTCAGTATTTCCAAATGAAGTAATGCAGGATTCGGTCTTACTTAATGAGTGGAATCTTTCCTATTTTCTTGAGTGGTTCTCCAAGCAAAGTGTTTTCCTAATTAAAACTGAGCTTGATTGACTCGCCGGGTAACAAGGTTGTTTTTAGGAGAACGCTTATAACGATTGACTCGGAAAACCGAAGTAGAAAAGAGGTCATAAACTGTTTTCGCTTTCTGTCCAAAATAAGAGATGTGTTTTTTAAACCTTTAAGGATTGACATACAGAAGATGTTGATACATAGTCGATGTCAATACGTAATATTTAACAAGCATTGGTTATGCTCATAATAAACATGTTTACCTCCTGCAGTCTCTTATTTCCTTTTGCATCTTCACTATTTACGGAATCATAATGAGACCCATTACTCACAGGCACTGCATCTTTTGTACAAAATTAAATACAAAAATGAGTTAACAGAAAATCAAGCGATATTCACTATTCTGGTGTGTAGTGTTTAGTTGAAACACTAATTACCCATTATAGTTTTCTAATATATATTTATATATATATATATATGTGTGTGTGTGTGTGCGTGTGTGTGTGTGTGTGTGTGTGTGTGTGTGTGTGTGTGAGATGTCCTTTGATGTCTCGGGAAATCTACAAATACATTATTTAATTAATACAAATACATTTTAAATTAAATCTTAAGATGTCTATTTATTTCTGATAGGCTTATTAAAAAACCTCAGATTTGGATTCATAAGCACAAGCTGTACTAATCATCATGACGTTTTACAGTAGCTGTTATTGAGCCTAGTTTGAAGAGAGCTCGGGAACATAGATTATATAGTACGTGAGTGTAGTTGGCGTTTTATTTATTTTTTATTTTCATTACATTTCCAAGTCTCATCGAGAGTGTCAACAGATATCATTGGTAAGAGACCCATAAATATAGAAACCATCTATAACATATCCTGAAAAGTTAACACACCACAGCTAGGTAGAAATCCCCCCCCTCCCAGAATAAGATGTAATGATACACATATTTGTTTTCTAATCCTCCAAAATTTTTATTTATTTACAAACAAATTGCTCAGTGCGTAAGGCACTTGACTACCATGCTCCCGGGCCCGAGTTCGAGTCCGACTGAAGGCAGAAAATTTATTTTCTGTTATTTCGGGAGACCCTCCTGGGGCACACTCAGCCTCCCAAAAAGTGGGTACCCTTAATTGGGGAAAAGACCTGGCGGTTGAGCGTGAATTCTGGCCAAATCACCTCCTTTCACAACCGTTGGCTTAGAAACAGTACAACCTACTTAAGTGCTGAACCCGAGACCCTTCATGGGTTGTAAGTGGTACAGGTTTTTTTTTTTTTTTTTTTTTTTTTTTTTTTTTTTTTTTTTTTTTTTTTTTTTTTTTTTTTTTTTTTTTTTTTTTTTTTTTTTTTTTTTTTTTTACAAACAAATGAACAAAGTGTTACAAAAGGCTTGCTGGCGGCCGATGAAAGCTGGCATGGAAGTCATTCTTAGTTGTTTGAGGATGTGGGTATTTTTGGCCCTCTTTAGACTTGTACCACGGATAATTCGCCGAAGGACTGTGTTCTGGAAAGTCTGGAGTGCAAGTAGAGTAATTCTGTACATATGATGCAGCAGTGAAGATCTCCGCATATACAAATCACATTAAATGAATGGAGAACTTTAAATTACAGTGAGAGGAGGAATTGATGACATCTAACTATAGAATATTGGCGATCAAGATGACGTATTTTAACATTAATTATAGATGAGACCGAGATCCTTTATTTTATTTTTTTATCAATCTTTTTTTTTTAAGTAGTCAAAAAATAATCTATCAAATTTCCGAAATATTCAAATTATCAAGAGTCACATTATCGAGGTTGACTGCACATGGTTCCCTCATAAAGATGGATGCCTCGTTATATATACTTATCATATTATATATATTTATTAAATTTCTTGAATAGTCAAGGAGATGAGCTAAAATTATTTTAATATTATTTTTTCAGCTTAGATAACATTAAGTCTCCATCTCGAAATGACATCATGTAAAGAACTCTACACTTATATTACTGGAATATACTCATTGAGATAGAAATGATGAGTCTTGACTATTTATGCATACTCAATAGGATGGACAATTTCTATTTTTAGATTAGCAAAACTCTAAATATTGGAATAAATTGAAATCTTAAGATCTTAAAAACGATAAAGATGAATAAATATATTTTTTTAAATTGAAACTCCTTTGTCTAATAGATAATTGATCGTTGTTAAGCCATTGATAATGGGCTTATTATTCAATAAATACACCCTTCATCAATGGATTTAGATAAAGTCATACAATTCCTTTATCAATGGCTACTTTGACGACACCTGCAATCCTTTTCATTGCCACCTGATCTTCAGAAAACTTCAGTTTCTCTGGTGTTAGAACCAAAGCAGGGTCAGCTTGGGCTAAAGCAAAAGGAAGAATTGTGATAGCCATGCTAAAGCCAAAGGCACACTCTGGAGCTGAAGGGCACGATGAACCTAAGGTTGATGAAAACAGCAGTTCGGAGATGTCAAGTAGAGGAGAGCCCACTCGACACATCTGCCAATCGAGAATAACCACTGAGGTAGGTGAGCCTGCCTGAAAAACATAATTGATCATATCAGTTAAAGGTGTCAAAGAAAATACTCCAATGCTTTTGATGTGTATAACTGCCAACCTTCAATCCAATAAATAAAAAAATATACGTTTAAAAGACCATGAAAACTGGCACAAAGCAGTAGTATTTTATATTGTGTATTAGCCGCATGTAAAATTCATGTTCCTCCTGTTATTTTTTATCCAAAGTAGAATTTTACTGTTCTATTGAATGTATGACATAAGGAAGGGGAGGGGCCTTTCTTAATGTACTCTGTGTTTAATCCATCATTACGTTGATATCATAAATATGTTGTTATGTTCATAACTTAGAAGCTAATCCTGAAAGAACAGGGTCCGACAAACGCACAAGTCAATAAACCTGAAAACAATTCATAAACGGATTCTTACATTCGCCGGAAATCTTCGGAGGTAATTGATCTGGGGCGCTTAAACGAAAACTCATCCTATCACAGATTTCATTCATAAAAAGAACTTTCATATTTATTTTTATAACATTCTCCTCAAAAACCTTCTTCATTTTACGATATAAATATACCAAGAGATTATTTTCCTCCTCCTAAAAGTTTAAAGACATTAATTTTCTTTAAAATATTCATTAGTAATTGAAGCCATTGTTGAAAAATGGTGTTAACTCACTTTTTTTCCAAGCACTATATTTTAACATGGAACATGTTTCACCCGTGCCAATTGATAGTCACAAATAATGTGTGAATGTAATCATATGCCATCTATATTACTTATTGCCCACATTTGTGCCAGATTGTAATAATTACTCAATAAAAGTTCTATAAAAAAAAAGAAGTGAAATAGAATAATAAATGAACATTCTGTTTCATTTGAAGACTATTTATAATATTTATGGCTTATTTAAGCGTACTAAAATTTAAACACTTTTGTTCATTTCTTTTCTGGCTATTTTTTTCTCTACTTTTAGAAAACCATGTCCATTTAGTATTACAACAACGATTTCATATTTATTGAAATCTAACAGAAGTGAACCTCAATTTCAAATGGGATATAGTGGTTTACACATTTATAATATCTAATTTCCTTTTTCCTAATGAGAGAAAGTTAACACAAGTTAACAACATAACCTTTAACAAGTATTTAGTGATTTATATACTCATGGTTTGTTATTTCCACTTTCTTAATGTGGGAAATTGTAACCGTACATAATGTGAAAATGGATTTTTTGTCATATATATTACTTATTGCCTTCAGGTAAGACAGATTGTTATATTAATTTAACAAAACACTTATAAAATTAACACGAGAAAGTTTATCAGAATTTTGATATTTTTTTTACTTTCATTTCCTAAGTAAGAATGCTTATCAGAAGTTAACATTACTATCAACATTGATTTAGTATTATTTAAATTGGGATATAAATATATTTTGGGTGAGAGCACTGGTTCAATGTCGTATGGTTAAGGAAAACCTTCATTTATATCACAACATAAATAGGAACACAATTATTTAAAGATATTTATTTTGAATTAAACAGTATGCGGTAGTCTGATATCAAAAGTAACTACCCCAAATTTTTTCCACTAAATTTATTCCATGTGACTCATGATTTGTCATTATTAAAAAAAAACAAAAAAACAATCGCTCTTTTGGCACTGAACCACAGCGATCACTTGAACCAATACTGTGCAACATCTTCACCCTCAAACACCCCGAGGCGGTAGTGGCCTCCAGCCTACACCCTGGCCGAGCACTCGACATAGCCCTAAACACCATAGTTGAGGCTCTGCAGACCTGTGGTATCAAGGTTAACCCTAAGAAGACCGATACCATCATGATGTCCTTTGCCAAAAACAGGCAAACCCAAAGATTACCAAAGCAACCATCTCCAGCTCCGTCCTTTATCTTGAGGTCAACTTTGACCGTCACCTCACGTTTACCAACCACGTGAAAAGCAGGATCAAGCAGGTCGGGGCGAAAACCTATCGCCTCTACCTGATCTCTCCCCAACTATCCCTGCGCCTCAAGCTCCAGATTTATAAATCTATCATTAGACCCACCCTCCCCCATGGGTGCACCACTGCTACACCATATGTACAATAGTACTCTCCGTGCACTCCAGACGTTCTAGAATCCGTCCTTCGGCGAATCGTCGTTGGTATCAGCCTAGAGAGGGCCAAAAACACTCTCATCCTCGAACAGCTGACGATACCTTCCATTCCGACAGTGGAGCAAACGTGGAAAAAAACCCTAAAATCTTATGATTTTTTTTTTTTTTTTTTTTTTTTTTTTTTTTTTTCATTATTTTTGTATACCTAAATAAATATAGCATAAGGTTGTGGGACTGATTTTTCGATTATTTCATTACCAGGGTCTGTACACGGCCTTGATAGTGCCCTTTTTTGGAATTAAGAAAATAACACGGTTTTGAAGTTCTGTTAAAAAAAATTTTTATGAGACTGAAGTTTTAGCAAAAAATTTTGTATAACCCTTTGAACTTCACTATTGATGTTTACTGGTTTATGGACGATTTTTATTTTGCAAATGTAGTCACAACCTTGACTGCAAGGAATTTTCAAAATTAGCTGTCTCGTAAATCTATCTTATCTATCTTATCTTATCATTTCTGTTAATCTTTCAAAAAAAGCTACACCGAATTAGGCTCTCTTTAGGGGTTTAAATTGAAGTACAGGTACCTGAGAAACCGACTTATAAATATAAATCCCAGCTTCGAGCATATTTGTTCTAGGGATTCATATATATATATATATATATATATATATATATATATATATATATATATATATATATATATATATATATATATATATATAAAAAATTTTCTTTTCTTTATCCATTGTAAAATGATCTGATATGATTTCTGGTTTTTTGTACAAAAATAACTAACACATAACTCTTCTTGAGAGAATTAGTACCAGAATATTGCAGAAAGATTAATTTTCAAAAATATCCCTTTCAATAAAAAAAAAACAAAAAAACAATTGAAAATAAAAGTTTTGGACTTTGAATGATCAATAAATATATGGGTTTATTATTTGTATTACTCAGTTCTAATTGTTGTATACCTTAGTTCTCTTATGAAGATTATCATATTTATTTATTTTATTCTTTTTTATCAATGGCTAGGATATTCTACCACTGGAATCATTTTCGCTCTATATTTATAACTAAATTCAGAGATTTAAAATCAAATTATTAAAAAAATGTTATAATAAACATTACAGAGAACATTATTCCAGAAAGTTCTCTCGAACAGCAACAAATGAAGATGCTTTTCATCTTATGGTGACTTCTGGACCCGTGATAAGTAATTTAAGATCGGATTATAAAAAAAAAAAAATCCTATTAAATGATAAAGATTCTCATTTACGGTTATAGAAAAAAGGAACAATTCGAAATATTTCATTTCTTTACTTTTATAGTTATTATCTTTTATTTTTGTACCTAATATAACGAGTGAATATATTTTTGTAATTATTTTTCAATTTTTTTTTTGTTATCATTAGTTCATTATAATACGGAAAACTATGAAGATCACACTTCTTTGTTAATATAAGATTGATAATTGTAAATAACTGTCCAGTCCATTCAATAGAGTTCAACTGAAATTACTTTGTAAAACTTTTTACATTTTTCAAATTATAAAATACAATAAAAATAATAAATAATAATAGAATAAAATATACAATTTTTTCAAAAAATTTTCATTTATTTCCAAACATAACTTTATAATGAATTTTAACCTAATTAAAGGGATGTTGAGTTTGTAATAGAGCTATATAGTAAATTTCATTCAATTTAGCACATAAAAAGCATATATAATAATAAAAAACCTGTTTTTTTTAATTTATATATTTTTAAATTTTTAAACTGAAAACATGGCTCAATTATGATGATCACATTGCTCTGGTTATATTATATTCAGCAGTACATATAGCATATAAATATACTCCAAACTTGCTTTATTAATTTTTTTTACTTATTGTTCTTAAATGTTGACCCTTTCTGATCATCTGATGAATTATGATTATGATTTCATTCAATTCAGCATTTAAATATATAATTCCGAAATTTCAAGCTTATAGCACGAACAGTTTAAAAAATATGAGGTTTTTTACCCATTTTGGGCCGTTTTGCACCACTGTGCGCCGGCACGTCAAATTCTTTTGAAGCATTGCTCCAACCCATTCTTCAGGGACGTATCCCCGCCTCCCAGGCCTGCGAGATGGCAAGGTTCGAACCCCTTAGCGGACGTAATCGCCGAGGGAAAAGGTTCAGGCTCTATAGTTTTTTTGTTTTTTTTTTTCATAACCCCTATATATATGAAAGAAAGGTAGCTTTGTGTAGTGTACTCTATATATATATATATAAATATCAAGTTACTAACGCTCAACAAAGAAGCCTCGGAAATCAGACTGTCTTACGGAAACGACCTGGAACTCTCACAAAGGTATTTAAATTTGGAACATGGAACGTGCGCTCTCTTTATAGACCAGGTGCCCTGACTGAACTGAAAGAACAACTATCCCAACTTGGCACAGATATTGCGGCCATTCAAGAAACAAGATGGACGGGATGTGGTAAACTCAGCAGAAAGGATTTTGATTTTTACTATAGCGGAGGCGAGAAAAGACACGAATTTGGTACTGGATTTTTGGTTTTAAAACGCACGAAATCGTCAATCCTCGATTTCCAGCCGATAAATAATAGAATATGTACTATGAGGATTAAGGGGAAACGCCACAATATTACCCTGATAAATGTACATGCACCTACTGAGGAAAAGGAGGAAGAGGAAAAGGATAAATTTTATGAAGAATTGGAGAAAATTATTAGAAATGGCCCTTCCTTCGACATGAAAGTAGTGTTAGGTAATTTCAATGCACAAATAGGACAGGAGCTTGCTTTCACCCCTACCATTGGAAGATACAGTATGCATCCAGAGACAAATGACAATGGTGAACGATTGATCAGCTTTGCGGTGTCCAACTCACTAACTGTTATGAGTACAATATTTCCTCACAAAAAAAAAAAACACAAGGAAACTTGGACCTCACCAACTGGCGTTGCAACACAAATTGATCATATACTGATCTCATCCAGGCATTTCAACTCAATAAACGATGTTAGGTCATATCGTGGACCAGATGTAAATTCAGTTCACTATTTAGTTGTGGCAAAGATGACCGAAGGAGTGAGACCCTTGCGCCGTAGGAACGAGAACCAGAGGTCCAAATGGGACAGAACGAAGCTCAAGGAAGAGAAAATTAGAAACTCATTCCAGTCAAGCATGGAACAAGGAGTGAAGAATATTCCTGCAGTTGAAAATGAAAGAGAGGTGAAAAGGGAGTGGGACTGCCTGAAGCAGGTCATAGCAGATTCAGCGGACCAGTATTGTCAGAAGGATAGGAGAACCGATAACACCTGGTTTGATAAGGAATGTGAAGAAGTAGTGGCGGAATGGAATGCAAAGAGATCAGTTTTCATGAGCCGAGATACTAGACGTAGTAGAAATGAGTACAAAGAAGCAAGAACTAAGGCAAAAACGGTACTTAAGAAAAAGAAGAAGCAAGCGCTACTAGAAAAGGTGAAGGCAATTGAGGACTCTATAAGGAGTAGTGACACAAGGAAGTTTTTTGAAGAAGTCAAAACCATAACTACAGGCTTCAGCAACAATTCAGCAATTAATAATGCTGAGGGAAAGCTACTAGTTGTGGACCAATACATACAAGAAAGATGGAGAGACCACTTCAAGAAACTCCTTAATCCCATAACTGTGGATCAGACGATTGGTAACCCGCCAGAAGAGGAAAATGAGAGGGAGTCGTTGCCACCTGATAGCATTGATATTCATTTAATTTTGGATAAATTAAAAAACAACAAAGCACCTGGTTCAGATAGCATTCCAGCAGAATTTCTAAAGGCAGGAGGTCCACAACTAACGAAAGAAATTATAAAGATAATAGAACAAGTGTGGATCTCGGAGACGATGCCACAAGAATGGAGTAAGTCTATCATTGTACCAATTTTTAAAAAGAAAGGCGATTCGACTCAATGCAAGAATTATAGGGGAATCAGTCTACTAAATACGGGATATAAAGTGTTCTCAATTGCCCTGTATAACCGTCTAATCCCATACGTGGAATCGCAGCTTGGAGAGTACCAGAGTGGATTTAGGGCTAATCGTTCAACCATTGACCAAATATTCTCGCTTAGGCAGATGACGGAAAAAATGAATGAGTTCGGTAGCTGCATGTGGCTACTCTTAATAGACTATAAAGCTGCATATAACTCAGTCATCAGAAAAGAATTATATCGGGCTATGAGAGAGATGGAAATCCCAGCTAAACTGATTCGACTCACAATGTGTACAATGAATGACACGATAGGCAGGGTGAAGATTGGCGGAAAGTTAGGAGACTCATTCTCTATAAGCTCAGGACTGAGACAAGGGGATTCTCTTGCCCCGCTACTGTTCAACATAGTCCTTAACGCAAATATAAAAAGAGCAGGACTGATATCTCAGGGAACCATATTTAATAAAATGACACAGGTAATGGCATATGCTGACGATGTTGTCATTGCAGGAAGGAACCGACAAAACATCAAGGTATTTGCGGTACTTGAGATAGAAGGAAAAAGAATGGGTCTCCAAATAAACGAGGATAAAACAAAGATTCTCACGTTAAGAAGGGAGAATCCAGTGCACCCGCAGAAACACTACATAATGGGAAACTATAGATTTGAGTGCGTTAAAAGTTTTAAATACCTAGGAGCGATGATCAACGACTCCTTAGATAAAGAAGAAGAAATAAAATGTCGAATAATGGCAGCTAATCGATCCTATTTCAGTCTATCTAAACTATTTTGAAGTAGACTGCTCAGTCGCACAACCAAACTCAGACTTTATAAAACACTGGTCCGACCCGTCCTGACATACGCATCTGAAACCTGGACATTGCGTAAAGTATCAGCTGAACGTATTGACAGGTTCGAAAGGAAGATATTGAGACGCATCTATGGACCTGTAAAGGAGGATGGTTTGTTTCGACTCAGAAAAAAACAAAGAGCTGTACGTACTTTATAATGAACTGAATGTTTCCCAATATGTGAATATACAGCGAATTAAATGGCTGGGACACATAATCTGAATGGACGAGGAGAGGACAGTCAGAAGACTGTATTACGGAAGCCCCGATGGAGTGAGGCCTCGTGGAAGACCGAAGGGAAGATGGAAGGACAGCGTCTCCGAGGATCTGAAGAAAGCAGGAATATCCATCAGACGTGCCACTGACAGGGAAAACTGGTGAAGAGCCGTTGAGCTGGCCAAGGACCGCTTCATGCGTCTGTTGCGCCGAGAATGAATGAATGAATATACAGAGAGAAAGAAATGATGCCTTCTTCTGTAACTGGGTTACACTCTAAGGCAGGTTTTGTTTGTTATAAAAAGAGGTAATGTTTCTTAATTTATAGAGATGTTGGGGCACATCTTTGTTTGATTTGTTTGTTCATCTGTAAACAGAAAATAAATCCATTAGTAAAAAAATACATGATATTATCGTCCAACTGTCTGTTGCCATCGGACGGGAGGGGTCAGTATACAGACTCTACAGACTGGGGTCAGTATATATATATATATATATATATATATATATATATATATATATATATATATATATATATATATATACATGTTGTACTCTCATAAAAAAGAAAAAACGGTAACCTAATGGTAAGTACTGCACGTTTTAGTTATTTCGTTATTATATCTAATTAAAATATTTCTTACTGAAGTATTGTAATGTTTCTTTTTTCGATTTTCCTCCTATTAATTGATGATTAATTTAAAGGACATCACTGTACCATTGTAGTGTGTATTAAATTTCAAGAAGCTTACAGTTATTAATATACTGTTTGTTTGTAAGTACTCCAATGTTTTTAAATGTTATATCTAATCACTGTGTTTACCTGATATTTGAACAAGAAGTTGCTATACCAAGAATCACCATGAGTTAGAACGAGGTCTGTCCCACTTCTTTTCGTTGCCAATTCTTTTGTTCTAGAATAATCGAAAAGTTCTAGCTTCTTTTTGTAGTTCTCGGGCAAGTATCTTTCTGCAGCCAGTATCTGAAAACAATATTAAAGCATATTTAGTGTACAGATTTGGAAATAATCTGTTCACTAATTATCAGAACAAAGATATAATTTAAAGCGAATGAAACTTTGTTTTTAATGTTAAATTTTACAAGTAGAAATGTTATATAGGCTATAATTGTAAGCTAAATCTCAGCTACATCATTAATCTCTCAAAAAATGGTTTGAGAATCAGAAGTCAATATTCCGCCGGATCACAAAAATAACTATAAATTATCACTAGTCAAAATTTTTAATTTTTATTTAATAAATACTTAAAAAATAAAACCTATTTTCTCATATTGTTAGTCGTGAACAAAGATCCTACTTGATATAATTCACTATACTATACTGTAAATCGTACTTGAAGTACGAATCAGTTTTACAAAATGAAGAGAAAAAATACTATTTGCTTTTTTATTTATTTAATAGTTTGTGCCTATATCACAATTGTGAATATAACCAGTGTGATTTAGGCACTCAGCGAAATCGTTTCTTTTTTGTTTCATTGCATTGATTGAAAACAAAATATTGAAAAATAAAAAAAAAGTAAAATTGGTGGAGAGTCAGGAGATGTTTGATCCATTAATATTTTTGTTTTCTTTTACTTTTATTATTCAATGCGGTCGTAAGGGTTCCTTGTCAGTTGGTCTCTGAAGATCTATGTAAAAGTACGTTGCCATCAAGATTTTCCTTTAATTTTCCTTTAAGTTATAGTCTTAAAACTTTAGAAATTTAATTATGTGGGCTAGTAATAAAGTAATAATAGTAGTAGTATAGCTTTTTGGCTAACATAATATTGTAATGCGTAAAACCAAAAGGGTTTCAGTAAGCTATTTTACTTAAAATTTCAGTTTCTATTTATTTTAATTTTAACGTCTTACAAGATATGTATTGAATTTGTAAAAAAGATTTTTGTATAATCTGGCTAAGTCCTGTCAACGTCTCAGAGCTGATATGAATATCATACCAGTATAGGAGGCGTCCAATTTCAAAACGCAGCAAAACCAGATATCTAAATTTTTCACCAGAAGCCAAAAACCATATCAATATGATGCCCAATTGATATGAATGTAATTTTTCTTGTATAATTAGCAGAAAAATAGATGGTTTTAGGTAGGCAAGCGTAATAAGGGCCCCTGTTGACTTGCTTTTTTAAAAATTGGTTTTTGTTCTGTACTTACTCCGTTTTTCATCAGTTTTGGGGAATTACTCCGTTTTGCAATAGTTTGAGACTTGCTCCTTCTTGATAATGAAATAAATACATGTGCTGAGTTGATTTAGAGAATTGAAATGATGGATTAAAAAAATTATTTTACGTTCAAAAATGTTTCTTATTAGCTTGGTTAACAATAGAAACGGATAGTAAAGTAATAAACGATATATGTACATACATGGACTAGTCTTTACTAGTCTCTTATGTCGTACTGGAGCGACTAGTTAGCACTGAGGTACAGTACTAAAACATGTTTGAGTATAAAAATAAGTTAACATTTATATACAGAAAACAACAGTAATAGAATAAGATATTAGGTAAGAAGAAACATTGTTTTAAATATTTCGCTGAACCCTAAAGTGGGATGGTGTTTGAGATAAACTCATGTTCTGTAACTGCTTTAATTGTATTGTCAGTTCTTTTTAATGTAGTATTTTTTAACGTTATATTTTATCATTTAGAATGTTTCTTGTCCAGAAATATCATTCACAATTTTTTGACTTACAAGGACAGGACACACTCAGTCTCTCACGGATCTTGTTGGCAATTTTTTTGGAGGTTCCTGTTCAAAAAATATTAGACACGTATTTTGCCGTTCCCACCAATGGGCTCTAGAAGCCGAGAAAAAAAAAAAAAAATAGCACTAAACTAATTAATTTTATATCTCGAGTTTAAAAAATGATATCGGCATGATTCTTGAACCAAGATTTTTATTTTTGATTGCGAATTTAAGGAAAAATACAGCTATATATATATATATATATATAAATATATATATATAAATATATATAAAAGTATAAAGGAAAAATAAAGCTATATATATATATAAAAGGAAAAATAAAGCTATATATATATATATATATATATATATATATATATATATATATATATATATATATATATATTTTTTGAAGGTGCTAAAATGGAATTCTTGGGCTAAAAACATTTTCTATCACACTTTATGGTGTAAAAGCTAAAATGTTTCAAGTGAAGTACGTTCAATATATTTTTTTCACAAGAGCCTACATCGGATTCGAATTCAGCATTCAAAAGAACCCTGAAATACGAAATTTGGTCCAAATAGAAAAATATAAATGCGCAAGCTACAAAATTTGCCATATGAATTTCGCTTAATCGGTTAAATGTATTATCAACTTCATTTTATTCCCCAAAATAAAGGGAGGTAATACGCTTGAAATGTCTTTAGTTTCATCCTATCTGGTTTCAAACTCAAGTTAAAAATCAAAATGTTTTTCGGATTTTCCAATTTTTTTTAATAGGTTTTTGTTTTATCGAATTTGGCATTTATATACATCAAAAGAAAGCTGAGGCTCTGTTCTTTCCAGCGATACCAATCAATGAATTGCGTAACGAAGTAATGGTGATTTAAAGGGAAGTAACCAATAATCGGTTTAAAAATTTCATTCCCCTGGAAGAGGGTAAAAATTTTTTGTTTTTATTGAATAAACGTTTTTCAGTGTTTTTGAGGGTGCTGGATTAGAATTTGACGTCAATTTTCGTGTGAAAAAAATCTATCTACATAAAATTATTAGATTTTCAAGCAAACTACTTCTGCTTGAAAATCTAATAATTTTTTTAGAATTTAATTAACCTAAACCAAAATCTATGAAGCCGCTGTATTTTTCCTTAAATTCACAATCAAAAATAAAAATCTTGGTGCAAGAATCATGCTGATATTTTTTTTTAAACTCAAAATATAAAATAAATTAGTTTAATTTATTACTCTTGGTCGGAATGGCAAAATACGTGTCTAATATTTTTTGACCAGCAACCTCCAAAAAAATTGCCAACAAGATCCGTGAGAGACTGAGTGTGTTTCCCCTTGTTAGTTGGAAACGATAAATGGGATATATTTACAAGTGGGGATGAAACTTTTTAAAGAAAATGTTGAAATCATTTTAATTATAAGTAAATAGAATATTATGAGTCAACTAACGGCATTTTTGAAGCACTGAGTCAACACCCCTTCATACGGTGCGCCAGCACAGAAACCTTCTTCCAACTGCGCTGCTAACCAGTTAAACAGCTCTGGATTTTCTGTTTTCATCTTCCGCGAAGTCTGGTGAAGTTTTTCAAGCTCCTTAAGCACTAACTCGACTTCCATCTCGTTCAATTCTGTTCCGGAGAGTGGGGGGCCGAATCCTTCAACGGAAAGATCCTCTATAATAAGAATGGCCGCATCTCCTAGTTTACCGTCCCACAGGTATCTGGGAAGCAAGGTATTTAACTTACTTTTACTTAAATTGAGTTAGAATTAATTTTAAAATTATGTTTACTTATTGGTCGTGTTGGACGATAATGATCCACAGATTTACGAATCAATAAATTAAAAAATATTTGTGAAGACTCACTTTCCTAAAAATGTATAGAAGGCATTTGTTTGAAATTGAAAGACTTCCTAACATTCTATGTTTCTAGAGGTAGCCTTCGATTCCATATTTATTACGACATTATATTTATAAAATTATGTATATTATGTGCTTAATTTTAAAGAAAAGCAGCATTTTATTAATCACAAACCTAATATCCACGCTACGCAGCGATTTCAAGATATAATTATAAAAAGCAATCATCAAGCAATCAGTCATCAAGCATTCCTCTTTATCCTGAAAATTTTATTTATTCAATGGAAATTAGCTTTCTTGGGATATATTGACTTATTACGACCAACTGAATCACAAGCTCTTTGAAGTCTATGAACATCTGATGACCAACATCCTTGGTGCCCGTTCGTTTGAAATAACTAATCTTTAAACAAAAAAAAAAAAAAAACAATGATTAAGAAATGTGATTCATAATGACAGCAATAACAAACGACGTAGTTTCTTCCTAGGGATTAGTTGCGGAATGCACTTTGAACGAAAATAATGGCTGGAATAACGCCAAAACGAGTAATCCTCCAGGGCAAAGGAGGAAGGAGTTAAGGGAAATATTTACAACAGTTTTAGGTCTATAATGTTCCTGTCATCCATTTAAGTGTTTTAGTTAAAACTGCAATTCCATACATTGCATATTTTAGGATTGAATTAAAAAAAATATTGAAGAGTGAAAATCACATCAAGATCTTGTCTGATAGATATCCTGATAACAATTTCATGACAGCATAGATTAGAAATATAAAAAAGACAACTGAAACAAAAAGTATCTTCTTTATAACAATCATGTAAAATCTGTGATAGCTAACCCACTCGTAGTAAATAGAAACTTTAATAGAAACATTGGCAATTGGAAAGCTATGTAGTATGATATTGGTATATTTTAGTGGTTACTAAGCTTATTGATTAATCTGAAACTTCTCCTTTTCTTTAAGAAATAACCATCAACTGATAAAAAATTAATTTTTTAAAAGTCCCTCAAAAAAGTATTTGTTTACCAGTGACATAACTTTATTATCTCTGTTTTAAATGACTTACCTAGGAATCTCCGGAACTTCGCCGAATGCATTCAGTTGTGGGTGTATTTTTGTGTAAAAAAGAATCTCGTTAGAGAATTTCTGACTGGAATTGATCTCACTGCATGGAATTTCTTTTTTAACGAAGACAGATAAAATTCTGCTGCCTTCGGAAATCCTGGCTCTCAACAGGCTACCGTGGAAGTTGGAGCCATCCTCCAGGCCAGAACCTAGAATCTTTATATTCGCCTGAAAAAATATAAATATCTTATAATATATATCATATTTAAGAAAAAAATAAAAATAAATCATAATGGCCGAATGGATGGTACACAAATCGTAATTTTTTGTTATGTTATACAATACAGTTATTGTTATTAGAGATAGGAAAACTAGTAGGTAAAGCCGACTAATTAGCTGCTTCTGTAGTCGGCGAATAGTTGGCGATTAGTCGGCACAAAGCGCCGACTAGTCATTTTAATTCATTTATATTTTTACGCTTGAAAATAGTTTGATTAAAATCAAAATATGGCCTTAATTCATTATAATTTTTCCAGGTATAGGGAATTTTTTTATGATAAAAAGTTGTATTTAAATGAAATTTACAATTGTAACATATTTGATATTAATAAATTATAATTTATGTTTTGAAAAATTAAATTTCAAACTGAGCCAATAATTTATTACGTACGTTTGTACGTTTGTGTATGTATCTTCTTATGGTTTGCTCGTTATATCTGCATATTTGAGAGGATCTATTAGAAAGGAATGAATGGGTTATATGAATGATGTAGGAGCGAAAATGGTAATTGATAAGCTTGTATATTAGTCCGTTATGAAATATAGTGTCGAAAGGAGGTGGAGTAGGGAACTCTTTTTTTGTAATAAATAACTTCATAAGAGATATTATTAAAAAAAAAAAATTACAATTACTACAATACTGAATAAATAATTTACGTATCCTACTATGTTTATAAATTTAATTTACTTTTGGTTTTTTGTGATAATTAATAAATATTAATTCTTAATTAAATGTAATATAAAGGTAGTAAATTAAAAAAATAAATTCCTATTTTAAGCAATTTACATACGTTATTAGATAAACTATTTTTGTGTTTTATATATATATATATATATATATATATATATATATATATATATATATATAGTTATAGAAACCCAATGGTATTAAGGGATAATAAATAAATGTACACTATCCCCTCTCCTAGATAATTGTATAAAAGGGGCACCCCCACCTTCGTCCGGTGACACTCTGCTTCTACACGTTGTGATGACAGTTTGTTCAACACGAAGTCCTTGTATTAGGCTATAAATTGTGCTTTTGCTTGATATAATGTATGTACTTCTCAATAAAATCTCTTTTTAAAAACTCAGTCCCGCGAACCTTTTATTTAGCTGGCGCCCGAACGGAGGGACATTTGGAAGCGTTAACGTAACTTCGCGGCAGTTCTATCTTATTTCAGGTACAGAACAGCGAGACCTCTTTCCACTGGCATGAGAAGATTGGGAGCTGAGTACTAGTACATCAGCAGATCTTCAAGTCTTTGGGAGCGCTTTGGTATTCCAATACCTTGACCAAAAGGACCTTCAACCTCTTGCTAAAGAATCGACGGGAAGGAGCTAAAGGGAGCGTCATCAAGAAGACATCGAAGACAACGTTGTATCAAGAAAAAGTATAATTAATTTTATTTTTATTTTTATTTTTAAGTAATTTTGTAATTTAAATATAAGTTAGTAATAAGTATAATAATTTAAATTTAGCATTTATCTTTATGAATGATTTGGAAGAAAAATTAAGTAACTTAAAAATAACAGGTTCAACGTTAAGTAAAAAAGAAAATAATATGGCTCTAGAAATTAAAAATCATGATTTAGCATTAATCCCGGAATATGACGGAAATCCGTTACAACTAGTTGATTTTATTAGAAATAGCGAATTTTTATATAATTTATACTGTAAAGATGATAATACCCATAAAAATACAAACCAAGCCAAATTAGTTTTAACAATCTTAAACAAATTAACAGGGAAAGCTAAAGTCGCCGTATATGACAAGGAATTTAATACAGTAAAGGAAATAATAAAATTCTTAAAGAAAAAGTACCAAGACACGAGAACTAGAGAACAATTAATTTCGGAAATTTTAAATACGCGGACTTACCATAATGAAAACCCACTCGATTTCTTGGAACGACTGGGCCAAAAAAGATGCGATTTATATGCGCGAATTTACTCCGACAATGAGATATTAGATAAACAGGACGAAATGTATAGGTATGACAAACAGATATCCCACCACGCAGTACATAGTTTACACCCAGCACTAACGGACTTTATTTACCATATAAAATTCGATTCGTTAGAAGATTTAGAAGAAATACTAAGAAACAGCGCGGCTCACATCGTACATAGAATTTATGGCGATAAAAAACACCAAAAAAAACCCAGTTCAAAATAGTTACAAAAAGAAAAATTTTGAAAATAATTACAAAAATAAAGAGTACCGACCAAATTTTAACAACCACTATGATTATCAAAATTACCGACCCCATCAGTACCACCGCGAGCAATATACGTCGTATAATAATCCCCAACATTACCGACAGCAACAGTATCAGTATGAGCAAGGTCCAACCTCTAATTCTTATAACAATAACAACCAACATAACTTCCGGCCACAACAGCGAGCTATTGAATATACGACTCCGATTTATAACCAACCGTGGGACCCCCAGTAACAACATAGATTTTTTAATAAACCACCCTCTAGAAATATTAGGCAAAATTACCAGCAACCTCAAATAGATTCTAACACCGTTTCGATGAAAACTGTTTCTAATAGGGTACATACAATTGAAGAAGAAAAAGACGAAAAAATTAAATTATTGTTAGAGCGGATTGAATCTTTAGAAAAAAGACAGGATCATTTTTTAGAATTAGGCCCGAGCACAAGCAGACCTCCGGACCGGATATAAATAATTTAAATTCTAAACAGACCATTGATAACCAGGATAAACAAATAGAAATTCACGACTTAAATTTAAATAACGACTTACCGAACTTAATTGACAGTATGGGAAATAAATGGCTAATTGATACGGGTGCCACAAAAAATTATATACACCCCGATCACATTCCACATTTCTCGGAAATTTCTAAAGAGGATTTTGCAATTCGAACACCTACGGGAACGGCGGAAGGATCACAAAGCGTGGTAATTGACCTAATGCCCCTGATAGGAATTAATCAAAAAGTCAAATTTTTAATATTTCCATTTAGCGAAAGGTTTAATATTTTATTGGGCTACGAGACAATGAAAAAATTAAAATTAAAAATCAATTTAGAAAAAAATGAATTAAAATTTAAAAAGAAAAAATTCAAATTAGAGAATGACTTATTTTTTATTAATGATAAAAACGAAATTAAAAACTTAATTCGCCACGAACATATTAGTCCGGAAATAAAGGAAGAATTAATCGAAATTATTAGCCAACATGGCGAAGTATTAAAAAGGGACGACGAGAATTTAAAATCAACAGGGTTAATAAAACATAAAATAATAACAACGAATGAAAATCCAATTTATACGCGTAATTACCGTTACCCGGAACAATTTAAAAAACAAATTAATGATGAAGTTCAAAAACTATTAAAAAGTAATATCATAAGACCTAGCAAATCGCCGTAAAATTCTCCGCTTTGGATCGTACCGAAAAAATCAGACGCGTTGGGACAGAAAAAAATTAGAATGGTGATAGACTATAGGAAACTAAATCAGGCTACAGTAAAAGACAAATTTCCCCTACCGAATATCGAAGATTTATTAAATAGACTAAAGGGATCGAAAATATCTTCCACCACAGACCTCGCGTCGGGATTTCACCAAATTGAAATGGATAAAGATTCAATATCTAAAACCGCGTTCTCCACCGAAAATGGGCATTTTGAGTTTCTACGTATGCCTTTTGGCTTGTGTAATGCACCCCCAACCTTTCAGAGAGCAATGACGATGATGATACAAAATATTCCCAATTCTATGATTTACATCGACGATATAATAGTCTACTCAAAAAACGAAAAAGAACATTTAAAAGATTTAAAAAGAGTATTTGAAGCCCTAAAAGAACATAACCTATCAATACAATTAGATAAAACGGAATTTTTTAAAACAGAATTAAACTTTTTAGGCTACATCGTAACCCCAGACGGATTAAAAACAGACGAGAAAAAGATAGAAGCAATTTTAAATTTCCCCATTCCGCGTAATGAAAAAACGACGAGACAATTTTTGGGCATGACGGGATACTATAGAAAGTTTATTAAAAATTACGCAAAAATTACCAGACCGATTTCTAATTCATTAAAAACAAAAATTTATGGCACAAAGGAAATTAAAGAAGCATGTCAAACCCTAACGGAAATGATGAGTAACACACCAATTTTAAATTATCCGGATTGGGAACGACCATTTATATTAACTACAGACGCCAGTAATAAAGCCATCGGAGCCGTGCTCTCACAAAAAGACGAAAATGAAATAGAACACCCAGTAGCATTCGCGTCCCGAGTATTACAAAATGCGGAATTAAATTATAGTTCAATAGAAAAAGAATTACTAGCGGTAGTATGGGCAACCCAACACTTTAAGCCTTATTTATACGGTACAAAATTTCTTTTATGCACGGACCATAAACCTTTAACGTGGATTTTTTCAATGAAAAATGGTGACACGCGCATAATGAAGTGGGTTTGGAAATTACAAGAATTTGAATTCGAAGTTAAACACATTCAGGGAAAAACAAATTACGTGGCCGATGCACTTTCCAGGGGAAGCGATGAATTGAATCATAATAGCGACGTTGAGGAAATGGACGTCGAAGAATTATTAAATCAGGAAATAGGGAACGAAAACAATTCCGAGTATGACGCGATAATAGAGGACTTAGAAGTACCGCCGGAAGATGATTTAGAGACAATCCATTCCCAGGAATCTAGTAACGAACAAGTACGAATTTGTGAACCCGAAAAATGTATATAAACATAGAAAAAAATCAAATAATTATAAAAAGGGGAAATACAAAAATTAATTTCACTAAACCATTTGGGAAACGCCGATACGAATTAAACATTTATGCTAAATCCGATATCGCTTCATTATTAGAACAGATACTCGAACCTAATAAAACATACAGGATAATTTGTAAATCACCTAACGAAATAACCGAAAATTTATATGACGATTATTTTAGAACAATACAACAAATAATAGAAACGGAATATCCATCGGTTAAATTGAAAAAAAAAAAAAAAAATGTAAATGACGTCGAAAATCCGAATGAACAAATAGAAATTATAGATAATTATCATTTAGGCAAAACAAAGCATAGGGTTATAAACGAAACATTCGAAAAACTTAAAAAAGAATATTATTTTCCAGGGATGCAAAATAAAATAGCGGAGTATATTAATAATTGCGAAACTTGTAAAGTTACGAAATATGACCGAAAACCTATAAAGACCAAATTTCAAATTACACCTACACCAGAAAGACCGTTTCAGGAATTAATGATTGACATTTTTAATTTTAACAACGCAATAATTTTCACAGCAGTAGACACATTTTCGAAACATTTATTTGCTCAAACCCTACAATCAAAGAACGCAATTAATATTTGTAACGCACTGACTAACTATATGACATACTTTCCCACACCTCTACAAATATCATTAGACCAAGGGACGGAAATGAAAAATAATTTAGTAAAACAGTTTTGTGAAGAAAATAATATTATCTTACATTATACTTCAGCCAGCCACTCAAACTCTTTGGGATTATTGAACAGAGTCCACTCTACCCTAAACGAATTATTGAGAATAATAGGAAAAGAAAAAGATAAATGTTCGATGCAACAAAAATTAAGATTAGCGGTAATAGCGTATAATAATACCTTAAACAATAAATTAAAATTAACTCCTAATGAAATTACTTTTGGAACCTCCAGATTAGAATCAAACGAAAACATCGACCTGACGGAACAATATGTATTAAAATATCATAAGGACCAACAATTATTACATAAACTAATTAGATCTAAAATAAATGACGAAAAAGAAACAAGGACTGAAAAATTAAATAAAAATAGAGAAGACCCTTTAGATATTCAGAAACAATTAGGGGATACAGAATATTTGAAAAATACCCAAGCGAAAATAAAAAGTAGAGACAAATTTAAAAAAGTTTTTTTTTTTTTTTTTTTTTTTTTTTTTGATCTTTATTTAACGTCGCATCAACATTACAAATTTAAGTTATTAGCGACAACTATAAACATTATACAAAAACTTTAAACATCACAGTGACTAATTTACAACAAAACAAAATATATACATAATTGAGATATTTTACAACATTTTAAAGTTAGAAATAACTATATGTCAGTCCAGAAACCAGTTCCCTTGATAAATTTTAGCACTGCTTTGAATTTCGAAGTGTTGTTCAGGTCTTGAAGATCGTTTAATACTTGATGTCTTCTCCTTAGTTCACTGTATAATGGACACTGAATAAGTATATGGTTAACTGTCTGCATGACGTGGCATTCAGTGCAGGTTGGCGGCTCTAAGTTCTTAAAATGAAATACATGAGTGAGTTTAGTATGTCCTAATCGCAGTCTAGTTAGTATCACTCCTTCTCTTCGTGTCATCCCTTCAGATAGATCCAACTTCTTGTTTGTCTCCTTCACTGTTTTTAGCATACTGCGCTCTTCTTGTAGCCATTCTATATCCCATGATTTCTTCAATGCCGTTTTGATTACATTAGTTAGGTCGTGAGCTTGGAGTACCCTTTCTGTAACATTTTCGGCCAGTGCCGCTTCTTTTGCGAGTTTATCTGCACGTTCATTTCCGTCTATTCCTATGTGTGCTGGTATCCACACAAGTTTTATAGTGCTTCCAAGTTCAGTAAGCTTCGCATGTATGTCAAAAATATTTTGTATTAGCTTATTCGATGTCCATTTGTCGTCAAGTGATTGTATTGCGCTGTATGAATCAGTAAAAATTAATATATTTTTTTCTGTGGAAGTGACAGTAAACTGAAAAGCTTGATGTATGGCATAGACTTCAGCTGTGTAAATACTAGTTCCACGGGTTAGGTGAAATTTAAAGTTGTGGTATGAAGATGTAGTGAAGCTGCAACCTACTTTTTCCATTTGCTTGGAACCATCTGTAAAAATGTGAAAGAAACCGGGATGCTTGCTGCATATTTCCTTGAAATATTGTACAAATATATATGGTGGTGTTTCCATTTTGTTCAGTAATAAGAGAGAAGTATCTGCTACAATAGAAGGCATATTCCAAGGTGGGGAGCTGTTGAAGTAGTAGGGCAGAAAGTTTGTCGGAATTTCGATATTTAAATTTTTTAGATAGGTTTGGATTCTTGTGTCAAAAGCTTTACAATTTTGGTAATTTTGTGAGGTAGAGTTACCTACACGGGTGGTGATGCCGAATGGGTGGTTGGGAATAGTTGCTACTTTAAGGGCATAATTTATTGCTAACTGTTGCCTTCGATATTTAAGAGGGGGTTCTCCTGCTTCACTCAGCATGCTTACTATTGGGCTGGTTCTAAACGCTCCAGTCGCCAATCTAATTCCTTGGTTGTGAATCGGGTCTATAAATTTCAGAATATAAGGTTTTGCCGAATCGTAAACTATTGAACCGTAGTCAATTTTACTCCTAATTATGGCCTTATAGGTATTTAACAAAATCTTTCTTTCAGCGCCCCATTTCTGATGTGAAATCACTTTTAAAATATTCATTCTTTTCAAACAAGCATCTCTTAAATATTCTAGATGACGTTTCCAGGATAGTTTTTTATCAAAATGTATCCCTAAAATTTTTAGAGAGTCTGTTATTTTAATATCAGTACCTTTTAAAGTTAGAGGTGCTATCGGACCTTCCGTTCGTCTCTTTTTAAATACCAGAGTTTCTGTTTTCTCTGGGGAAAAATTAAATCCAGATGTTTCTGACCAATTTTCCAATCTATCAAGAGTTTTATGGACTAAATTTCTTGTAAGATTCAAATTTTTCCCACTACAGCATAATGTTAAATCATCGGCGAAAAGAAATGATTTTACAGGTGATTGAATTGATTTAACAATGTCATTTATAGCAACAAGAAACATTGTTACACTAATGACAGAGCCTTGAGGGACTCCATTCTCAATTTCCACAACGGATGACATAGTTCCATTTACTCTCACTTGCATGAACCTCGTTTTCAAAAAATTATATAAAAATTTAAGCATGTTACCATCCACTCCGTTTTCGGACAAAATTTGAAGGACACGATGCCTCCAAACCATTTCGTACGCCTTCTGGATATCAAGACATACAACGACTGAGTATTGTTTCTTCTTAAAAGTTTCTTGGAGTTCTGTCTCGAGCTGAATTAGAGTATCCGTTGTTGATCGATACCTTCTGAAACCGGATTGAGCATTTGTAAAAAAGTTTTTATTTTCCAAAAACCACTGTAGCCGTTTATTGATGATCTTCTCCAGCAGTTTACACATAGTGCAAGTCAACGAGATAGGGCGATAATTTAACGGGTTGCTTTTATCTTTTCCAGGTTTAAGGATAGGAACTGTTGTTGCAATCTGCCAAATGGATGGAAAAACATTTTGAGTCCAGATGAAATTAAATATTGAAAGAAGGTATTTTTTTGCTTCAGTTCCGAGATTTTTTAAAAATACGTTGGGTATACCATCAGGACCAGCACTAGAATTTTTAGTGTGTTTAATAGCGTAATTTAATTCGTATTCGCTGATAGTGGAATTGATAGGACGGTTGTTGTTCGAAGAGTTGAGATCGAAGTTGAGTGTTGATCTTTGTTGTAAGAAATTTTTGTTGTAATTTTGGTCACAAGAATTTTTAGCGAAAGTATTAGCAAGAATATTACCGATTTGTTGACTATCAGTTTCTATAATGTTTTGGGCGTCTCGAATTCCTGAAATATATTGACTTTTTGAAATCCCTGAAATTCTTCGAATCTTATTCCATATTTCACCAGATGATGTTTGACTAGTCATGTTTGATATAAATTGTGACCAAGAGTTCCTTTTGCTCAATTTCAATGTTTTTCTAGCTATGGCACGTAATTGTTTAAATATCATTTGATTTTCCAAAGTTTTATGTTTTTTGTATCTATTAAATGCTCGTTTATATGCTTGTGTTGCGTTTTGGCAATCTTTATTCCACCAGGGAACTGTCTTTTTATTTTTACCACCCTTCGTTTTTCCTAAAACAGTCATTGCTGCTGAATTTACTACTGCAATGAAACTTTTTAAAACATTATTAATATTTAATTGTGAAAATAAATTTTTGGCAGGTAACGTTTCGATTAACATTTCTACCCTAAAAGTAAAATTTTCCCAATTAGCATTTTTCAAGTTCCATCCATCAACAGAGCTTGTGCGCGGAGCAGTAGTCAGGTTTTTAATTGTGATTGGGAAGTGGTCGCTACCATACAAGAAGTCTAATGGTTCCCACTGCAAAAATAAGGCTAAGTTCGAGGTGCAGATTGACAAGTCTATGCAACTGAAACCTCCTGTACTGGAATTTAAGCGAGTTGGTGCTTTAGAATTTAGCAAAACCAAATTAAAATTTTCTAATAAATTATTAAAAATTTTTCCTCGAGAATCAGTCTTGATGGAACCCCAAACAGTGCTTTTACTATTCATATCTCCTACTAGAACATAGGGCTGTGGTAATTGGGCTAATAATGATTCTAGTTCAATTAAACTAAACTGGTAACTATTAGGTAGGTAAATGTTGCATACACATATTTTATATGGCACTTCTACCTGAACCGCAACAGCTTCTATTTCCGTGTTAATATTAATATGTCTGAATGGGATAGAATTTTTGACATATGTGGCAACTCCTCCACTTGAAAACTGAGTGTTTCTATTTTTATAAACGGCATTGTAATTTTTTAGCTGTCCTTTCTTATTATTATTAAAATTTGTTTCTTGAAGACAAATTATATTTGGTTTTTCGGACTGAATTAATAATTGTAGTTGTTCTAATTGAGGAAAGAATCCATTAATGTTCCACTGTAAAATCATAATATTTTAATTTGTTTTGTTTTGTTTTTTTTTTTAAATAAATTAGGTTTCCATGTCTAGAAGGTCTGGTCGAGTTTTCATTTTATTTATTATTCTCATTAAACGATTTTTTACAGTTCGATTTTCAGCTTGTGAATATATTAACCTCAAAGTTGTAAATAGATCTTGAATTTCACATGTGTAATTTTTTATAATTTCATAAATGTTATTTTGACCATATGTTTCTGCAATCAAACTTAAAATGGTGTCATGATCTATTTTTATGTTTAAAGAGGGGTTAGATAAAATTTTCTGAATTTCATTCATTACATCGTGGGTTTTGTCTTCACTGGGGGATCTTGATCGGCTCTTGTTTCTTGAGTTTTTGTTTTCTGTTTTACCACGAGTTACACCTCTGTCCGCTAATTTTTCTAAGCATATTTGGTTTATGTTTAAAAATTTAGAATTTTCCAATAAATTACTTGAATTTTGTGCTGGGATACTTTGATCTATTTCAAAGTTTGAATTTTCTAATAAATTACTTGGTGATTCTGAACATAATGGTTCCGTTTTTCTAATCTTATTACATTCATTGGAATCTGTTTGGATTGAATTTGAACTGGACAATGGTCTTTTGTTACTTTCTTTAACATCTTCCATATTATTCTCACATTTTGAACTTATGTGCCCTATTTCTCCACATAAAAAACATTTAATTTCATCTCCGCTTAATATAACGCGGAACATTTCTCCTTCAAATTCTATTAGTATGTTAGAGGGAAATTCTGACGACTGTTCAGGTTTGATGAAAACATGTCTACGAAAACTTAAAATATGCTCATAACCTTCATGTTTTATGCCGGCTCTCAAATAATTCACAGGGGAAAGTAAACTTAAATTATGTTCTTTTAATTTATTTTCTATCACTTGATGTGGAATGAAAGGTGGGCAGTTTGAAATAATTATCCTTTTTGAGGGGTTAACCAATTTTCTACATTCAATAAATTTGTCTTCTATCTTGATACCATTATATTTTTCAACGAATTCGTCAACTGTTTCTTTTCTATTTAAAAATATTGCTATCCTATTGTTTGAAATACGACTTGAAAAAATAATATTTTTGGGCCCAATTAATTGTCCAACTCCTACAACATATTTGATGATAGGTATATTTTCCAAAGCCGGGAAAAATAATCCTTGTTCTTTTTTAGGTGTCAGTGTTGTTTTAGCCACATTTGCCCATGTTTTAGAAGTTGATGTATTGTTTGATGCCTTGCTGTTACAGGTTAGGATAACGTCTAAGCTTCCCAACTAGTATTCACCAAATTAATTGGTGATAATATTATATAATTAATAAAATCAAAGTAACTCCTACCTCACAGACTTCTTTTTCATTTATATATCTTCAATAATAACAACTTATAATCAATTTGAACCAAGGAACTCGTGCGTCCAACTTACTAGCCCGAACGTCGTTATGGTTACTGAAATTTAAAAAAGTAAATGTAGTAGTAAAAGACAAAAGACCAATTAAAACTCATATCGACAATATTAAAAGGCCCAATAGGAAAAAACGGAAAAAGAAACAATCTATTTCGGACGACGATAATGAATCCATTCGCGTGAATATTTCGGATGTCTCGGATAATTACGATTCAGACAGTGGTTCTGATTAAAAATATTTAATTTTATTTAAACAATATAAAAATGTTTTAAAAAATCTTTTATTTTAAATATAATAAATGCAATGGTATTAGGAGTAATATTTATGTTATATTGAAGGAATTATCTGTATTAAATTGACAATGCTGTAGTTATTTTAATAAAGTCGGACTTTTGTATTTTGCTGTGAAATATTATATTCCATGTTAATAATGTAAAAGATCATTCAAAGCATTATTTTATTTCACGATAATATTCTGTTTGATTTATTTTGTAATTAATATTTGAAGTCACTATCATAAAAATTAGGATACTATTATTTTGTCTTGAAATATTATTTTGATTGATCATTGAAAAAGTATGTATTTTATTTTGAAATTATTATTAATTGTAATTATTGTAAAGGAGTGTTTGAATTATTATTTTGATTTAAAATATTATTATTTTAATTGAGTAATTTTGAAGCTAAAAGTATTATTTGTAATAGAGAAAACTAATTCAAAGACTCTTATTTTATTTTTCCTTTTGTTTAAATAATGTATAGTTATGAATTGTTTAGTATTAAGAAATATCCTGTTATCTTTTAGTTATAAGGAAAATTGTACTTTAGCATGTAAGGAATTTTGTAATGTATAAACATTTTATAGTTTAAGCTTATTGTTAATATTAAGAGATGGGCAAGGTTTAATCCTTTTATTTTGCAAGTGTACAGATCCTGACTTCATAAACAGGAAGTTCAAAGTCTAATCCTTTTGTTTATAGGAAGCTGATAGTTGTATTTCAGTACAGAGTTTAATCTTTTTATTTAAAACTATAGATAGTACAAATCCTAAACTTAGTACACAAGTTATAATCCTTTTATTTTTGTATAAACTTAAATTATAAGGTCCAATCCCTTTTGTTTATAGAATGTTATCTATTGCAATGTTATGACTTGGTGTAAAAGGTATTGAGAAATGTATAAGGTCCAAACCTTTTATTTTTATTGTATAGAATCTTACCTGTTTACACTAAGATATTTGTTCCATCGGAGACCTCGGAACTTGGGGGGGGGGGGGAAGTTATAGAAACCCAATGGTATTAAGGGATAATAAATAAATGTACACTATCCCCTCTCCTAGATAATTGTATAAAAGGGGCACCCCCACCTTCGTCCGGTGACACTCTGCTTCTACACGTTGTGATGACAGTTTGTTCAACACGAAGTCCTTGTATTAGGCTATAAATTGTGCTTTTGCTTGATATAATGTATGTACTTCTCAATAAAATCTCTTTTTAAAAACTCAGTCCCGCGAACCTTTTATTTAGCTATATATATATATATATATATATATATATATATATATATATATATATATATATATATATATTTTTTTTTTTTTTTTTTTTATTGTTTCCGTTCCATAGTAACCCTATGGAAAGGTCGTTTATTTTGATATTTTTACAGATTCCATGCGCATTTGCATACTACCTGTAATTCACAGGTGCAATATTATTTTTAATTGTGATATATTACAAATTGTAAAAGTTCTATATAGAAATTAGAACAAACGGGAAAAATAAAAAAAAAAAAAATAAAAAATAAAAAATAAAAAAAAAAAACATGAACAAAACAGAAGAAAGAAAGAAAAAAAAAAAAAAAAGTATAATGAGTAGACATGTTGATTTTCTGATGTGTCTTCAAGTTTTTTTTTTTTTTTTTTTTTCTTAGTTTTGGATGAAGGGTGGTCTTCTTTCTTCACTTGTGTGGTCCAATTGATGTAGCAAATTTCACTAAAGGTTTCTTGAATTTTTTTTACAGTTTCGCTTCTGGATAAGGCCATGTGTCCCCATTCATCAATACTGTCTTTATCAGTAAGTATCTATTGTGTTCGTAAAGGGGGCAGTCATATAGTAAATGATGAAATGTTTGTGGAGTCTGTCCGTTGCATTCACATGTATCTGTGTTTTTCAAGTGAAATCGTTTCAAGTAGTGATTAGTTTGTCCATGTTCCGTTAGCAGTTGTGTAAATTTGTGATGTGTACTTTTTGGTGTATCGTGATTTTGTAGTGTGATGTTTGGGATGTATTTGTGCAAAGGTCGTCCTTTTGTTGAGTTGTTTTAAAGTTTGTCCCATTCAGTAAGTAAGTCTTATATATATATATATATATATATATATATATATATATATATATATATATATATATATATATATAATAAAAAGAATTTACAATGGTATTGTAGATTCGTCAAAGAAAGTCCATTTCGTCATAATTGAATTCTAAATTTCACAATTCACTATCTAAGCTAAGTAACATTTCTTACTTTTTCTAAAAAAAAGAAAAAAAAGAAATCCGTTGCACACTTACCTATTTGAAAAAACTATAAGATAGACAATAGCCTGTAGCTATTGTAATGACTGCTATGAAGCTATAAACAAAGCACCTCGAGCATTGCCGATACTACCCGGATTCTAACGAAAGCAACGATCAGCTTGGCCTTTATGCCAGCATCTTTAATTATCATGCAATAAATCTGAAATTTAAAAGTGGGGTCACCTGTGGTGTAGTGGTTAGCATAGCAACCTACTAAACCCAAGATCGCGGGTTCGCAGCCCGGCAGATGACCTTAGGATATTTTAAAGGGAGTAAAAAATCCTTAGCTATGCCGTCCTTCGGAAGGGACGTAAAAGGGGGGTCCCGAGCCTGTGCGATGTCAGGTACTCGTTAAAAATCCCTATCCTAATTATACCTGGATAGGCAAAATTTAGGACTCCCACCGTAGCATCGTCCGATTAGCCATAGCAGCATAAAGTGACGTTAAACTAAATAAACAAACAAAAATTTAAAAGCACAAAAACACTGTAACTTGTCAGGGAGCTTCCAGAAAATAAAAAGTGTCGCAAAAAATAATTATAACTCATCATGCTCAATGCAGAAACGTTCTAGAGAAACTATGAAATGTTTAATCCTAGAAGTGAGCTGAGTCGATTCAAGACAATATACTAATCCAACTTTAGATCTCTTTGATTTTTAATGAATCATCATGAGCTATTGTGGTTTTTCAAACTCACAAAGCAACGTTTATGGACCGAGGTTTGGCAACTCTTCCCACGATCTTGAAATGATAACTTTTACTAAAGAAATAATTCACAAAAAAAATATTTTGACAGAAACAAGAAGCATTTGGCGAGAGATGAATCGCCCGAGACCGGATGCTAGGAAGATACTGTTTTAATGGTTGAATTTTCCAGGAAGGGTATATCCCATTGACAGATCCAAATATTTGTAAACTTGTGTTCAAATTTTCCAGGGAATAAATTTACAGATTTCTGTTAAATGGTGTTTTATTACTAAATATCACGACCTAAGGCAATATGTACTGAACATTGATATGTATATATTTTTATACAGAAGACGGATAACAGAAAAAATCGAACTCGACCTTGCAAAAAAAAATATATTTGTTGGTAAATTTGAAAGCATTGTTAGAAACGGAAATGACCAGTAATAACGTAAAATGATAGAAGTAGATAAAATATGCTACAAATAAAAATGTTTTTAATTTTTGGGCTAGAACACACTGAAAAACATATTAGGAACTGAATAAAAAACTGAATTCGAAATCTGGATGTAGCAATACACAAGTTTTATATGTTTCTTAGGAAATTGAAACCGAAGTTTGCTACCTGGCTTTACTACGAATAAGTATACTATTTTTCTGATTTTTAAAAACTATGAATTTTTCGATAGTAATAGGTTAGGTTAGGGTTTGTGTTGAAGCGTTTAACTGCAAGGTTTTTTACGCCATTTCCTTATTGTTTGTTATTCAGATAGTTCTTGTTCACTGTATTTTGTTGCTGTAGTATTTGCCTATTTATTGGTATATCTTGGATGCAATGATCTATAGATTTGTACATGTACAATTATTTAGCTTAAATTGTGCTTCAATTTTTTTTTTTTTTAATTTCCTTTTTTCCTTTATTTTTTTCTTTTTTTATTTATATCTGACTTCTTTTTTTTCTATTTTTTTTGTTATCTATTTATATATTTATAGTAAAATAAATATTTCCTCTTAATTAGTAATAAATACATACATCGAGATAGCCTTCATAAAGTAAAACATAGACAAATTATTTACATTGTTATATATTAATTATAACTAATTAATTCGAATTTGGTGATCAAATTTTGAAATCAAAATTTTCTTTGGTCATGTTGTAGAGATATTGTTATAATGTTTTCAGGATATTGTGGATATTGGATTCTTTAGGAACTTGAGTAGTCTACTTATTGTATCTTCGCAGTCATTTAGCGTTTCTTTAAGAGATCATTTGATGTTGTATTTCAACATAAGCTTATCATAGTCCGGGCACTCTTCTATAATGTGTTTTATTGTGATGGGTGTTTGGCATCTTTTGCATATAGGTTCTGGCTCTTGTGTCTTGTAGATGGATATGTGTCAGCCGTGAATGGCCAATCCTTACTCTTGTAAGAGCCGTTTTCTTCTCTTCGAGTTGATCTCACTGAAGTCTTCCAGATGTTTGTATTTGGTTTTATTTCTTTTACTTTGTTATTGTTAACATTATCCCACATACTTTGCCATGCAGCTTTGGCATCCATGTGGAACAATTTTTTAATATCAGCTTTAATGCAAATGGGAACAATGTCTTGATTACTGAGTGTGGCTTCCTTTGCAAGTTTATCAGCTGCTTCATTGTATTTGATGCCAACATGCGATGGTGTCCAGAGGAATTTAACATCTTTTTGAAATGATTTTAGCATAGCTAAGTATTCATGAATTTTTATTACTAATGGGTGATCGCTGTATAACTCTAATAGACTTTGTAGTGCAGAGCATAATACATATTATGTGCTTGTCTCCCTCTTTGGTCATTATATTGTGGAGGGCATATTTTATGGCGGCGAGTTCTGCTGTGAATATACTGCAATGAGGTGGTAGTTTATATTTGAATGCTTCTTCAAGTGTGACAACAGCCGACCCTATATTAGCATTCATTTTGGAGCCATCAGTGTAGATGAATGATGTATTTTTATTTTTATTTAATATTTCTTGAAATTTATGGTTTATTTCATACGGTGGTGTGGTTTTCTTTCTGAACTTTTGTAGTGCTATGTTAATACAGGGAACTGCGTACGTCCATGGTGGGGTGAGGATATCTTGGCTTTGTATACTTTTTTGTTCTATTTCTTCTATAGTTCTTCTATATCTTATTGTTAGAGGGGCTGGTTTTGTTGGGTTATTGATGTAAAGTTGATATTTCGGTCAAAATATGTATTTAAATGCTGGGTTTGTTGGTTGTGTTGCTATGGTTGCTATGTAGTTCACTGCTAGTTGATGTCTCCGGAAGGTGAGTGGTGGCATATTTGATTCAGCGCACAAGTTAAGAATTGGGCTCGTCCTGAAGGCTCCCGTTGCTATCCTTATTCCACTATGGTTCGCTGAGTCAAGCTGTGTTAGTAGGCTGAATCTGGCTGAGGCATATGTATGGCTAGCATAATCTAATTTTAATCGTATTAAGCATTGGTATATTTGGAGTAGCCTTGATCTGTCCGCTCCCCAGCTAGTACCTGCCAACACTTTCATAACATTTAAACGTTGTAGGCAGCTATCTTTTAGGTTCCTGATGTGGTGTTTCCATGTGAGTCTTGAGTCAACTATTAATCCTAAGAAGGTGCAGTGGTCATGAAAGCTTAACTCTCTATTGTATAATGTAATTTTTGGAGGAGTGCTTGGTTGTTTTTTCCGGGAAAAGAGAACACAGTTAGTCTTTTCTATTGAGAAATTGAGACCGGTATTTTGTGACCAGGTTTGTGGTTTGTTCAGAATTGACTGTATAGTGGTTTTTGTTCTGTTTGTGGCTGTATATTGAATGAGGATGGCAAGATCATCTACAAAAAGGCTTGGTTTGAAGGATCGATGAGTGAGTGCGTTTTGTATTGAGTTAATGGCAAGTAGAAACAGTGTTCCGCTTAGGACACTTCCTTGTGATATTCCATTCTCTACAAGTGCTTTTTTGGAAAGATAATCTGCGATTTGCACTTGTATAGATCTTTTCCTCAGAAAATTTTGAATGAAACGTGGTAGGGCTCCTCTGAACCCCCAGTCATACAATTGTTTTAATATGGTTGGTCGCCAGACTGTATCAAAGGCTTTTTCAATGCCAAAGAAAATGCCTAGGCATTCGCGTTTACTGATGAAGGTGTTCAGTATCTCGGCTTCTAGTGATACGAGATGGTCAGCAGTCGATCTTCCTTCTTTTTGTCCACATTGAAAATCAGTCAGTAGCCTGTTCTTCTCAAGATACCATAGAAGGCGCTTGTTTATAATTTTTTCTATTAATGCATAAGCAACTCGTTAGATACAGGGCGGTAATATTCTTCTTTCAATTTGTTTTTTCCTGGTTTTAAGATGGGTGTTATTATAGATTCTTGCCATTTTTCTGGGAGTTCACCTTCCAACCATATTTTGTTGTAAAATTTTAGGAGGTGTTTTCTTTGGTCTGTTGGGATATTTTTTAGCATGGAATTATGTATAGTGTCTGGACCAACAGCGGACATTCTTAGGGAAGATATCGCCGTGTTAAGTTCCCATTCGGTTATTGGTAAGTTATATGCTTGATTGTTGTTATTTGAATTGATTTGAAAATGGATTGGTTGTTGTTCGCTGATTTTTTGTCGGAACTGCAGATTATAATGGGTTGAAGATGATGTTTCTGCGTAGTATTCTGCGAATCTTTCAGCTAATACTGAAGGGTTATATATGATATTCTCTTCTATTTCGAGGGTCGGTTGCTCGTTCGAGTATTTCCCTCTAATGGCATTGATCTTCCTCCATACTGTACGAATTGGTGTGCTGGTGTTAATATTGGTTACAAAATTGTTCCATGATTGTTTTTTCTTGTTTCTGATAAGGTTTTTTGACTGGGCTTTTAATTTTTTGAAGTTTATAAAATTTACTGTGGACGGTGATTTTCGGAATTTATTTAAAGCACGGTTTCTTTTTTTAATGATTTCTTTACAATCATTATCAAACCATGCTGGCTTTAGATTAGAGGAAGATGGGTTTGATTTTGGTATTGAGGCATGTGCTGCTTCTATTATGTAGCCCTGAGTTTCCACTAACATGATGTAGCTGTTGATTTTGATTAATATTTCCACTAACATGGTCTAGTTTTATTTTGTTTTGAAAGAGGTCCCATTGTGGTCTATTGACGTCCCATAGCCAATGTCTTTTCCCGGTGGTGTGTCTTCCCAATCATTTTCACTAGGATTGGGAAGTGTTCAGAATTGTGGAGGTAATTTATTACTTTCCATTCGAGTAAACTGAATAAGGTTGGTGTACACATGGTTATATCTATTGCTGTGAGTGATCCATTTTTAGGGCATAGGTGTGTCGTCGATCCTGTGTTAAGCAGCAACAAGTCGAAATTATCTTGGATTCGTTTAATTATGTTTTCTCGTGAGTTGTTCGTTCTGTTTCTCCAGCTTTTGTGAAATGCGTTGACATCTCTAAGGAACATAAAAGGCTGTGGGAGCTTATTGATGAGTTTTGTTAATTCATATTCATTAATAGGTTCGGTGGGTGGTAGATAGATGTTGCGGATATTTATTTTTATGTTCGTGTTAACTGTTGTGATAATTGCTTGAATGGGAGTATCTATTTTTATTTCCTTTGCGACTAAGTTGTTGTGTATTGCCGTTAAGACTCCGCCACAGGCTCAGTTATCTGTTATTTTATACGTTCTAAATATTTGGTAATTCTTGATTTTAAATTGTCTGTGCGGTTTTAGATGCGTTTCTTGAAGGCAAACTATTCCAGGTTGATGTTCTGTTCTGAGTAGCTTCAATTCTTCATATTGTGAGGTTGTGCTGTTAAGGTTCCATTGGATAATATTCGTGTAGTTATTCATGGGATTTGGAGAAGATAATTGTAAAACATAATAATTTTTTTTTCTACTACCCATGTAGTTATATATGTTTAGGAATTTAGTGTATCTTGGCATACAATGATAAATAAAAATAAAAAAATAAAATATAAAATATAATAGGTTGTATATTCCAGAACATATTAAATCATTAATCCTTATTCATTTATTATTCTGTTTCATTTTATTTATTCAATAGTGTAATATCATTGTCAGTTTTAACACTGTTATTTTAAAATTTATTATTTTCTGTCTTGTAAATTTCCTATATGGACTAATAATTCTTATTACGATATTTTTATGAGTTTTTAGAGATATAAATGCATTTGGACTATAATTAATTATCATAGTATGAGTATATATATATATATATATATATATATATATATATATATATATATATATATATATATATATATATCATTATTTATTTTTATGACATAGAATAATATATTTTTAGATCTATTGCGTTGGTGAATGAATCTATTATATATGTGTTTATATTTTGTGTATTTAATAAGTTGGAGTGGGTTATACAATGAATTAGAGAGTTGTTTATTTTCGTTATGATAGCTAGCGGGCTTGTTATTGTTTGTGGTTAGAAGGGATCTACTCGAACTAGAATATTTGTAATTAGAAAATTTTATGATTTTAATTAGATTCATTAATTTTATTTTCTTTAATTCTTTTTTTTTTTCCCTTAGATCATTATTCTTATTTTCTCTACTTGACAGTAATTTTCTATCTTGGGTGTAGATGGGTTTTGGCTGATATTTGTTAGTTATTATTTTTAGTCCTTTTTGTTTTCTGAGTGAACTATTACTGATTCGTGGGGTGATAGTTGAAAATGTCATTTTATAAAGTGAGGGTAAAATGTAAACGGAAAAGTCTTATAAGAATAAATTGATAAAGAATAATTTAATTAATAAAAGGATTAAATAGATTAGGATATATTAATAGTATTGTAGTTTTAAGATAATGATAATATTAATTTATTAATCATGAGATCCAATATAAATTTCAATTATTAATAGATTTTATATGTAATTTTTCTTGATATAAATCAATATTATAATATATACATATAATACAATAATACATATAATACATATATAATACAATATTATAATATATTTAATAGATTTTAGTTTTAATACTAATTTTTATCTATTCTTTCTATGCTCGGATTTCGAATCGTGGCTTTGGTTCGAGACTTACTCCTTGATTTTCTTTCTCTAACTATAGTCCACCCGCCCTGTGGGTCATCTTGGCAACCGTAGGGGGGAGGGGGAGGTCATTCCGTTAGAGTTTTCTTTTTACGAAGGTGAAACCTTCGGTTCGATGGGGGTTTCCGGAATTTTTGCATAATTTTGCCTGGAAGGTTTTAAGGGGGGAAGTGGGTTGGATACCCGGGATGTGGAAGGGGACGGGTGTGGGATGGGTTGAGGGAGCGTAGTGGGAGGTGGGAGTGTGAGGGGGAATCTCGGGTATCATTCATAATCGAGTGTCCAATAGGTGAAGGTTTGTAGTTAGTAACTGGCTCTATTTTTTTTTTTAAAAATAGAGTGATCATCTCTTAAATCGTCTGTTTGTACACTAACTGATACTTGTGTTTTTTTACAATATTGGAAAAAACTTACATGCATTGTTTTTTTTTTTTTTTTTTTTTTGCGGCTATATAATTAATTTTTTCACCATCTTGGACGCTTTTAATTTCTTTTTCTTTTAAAAAAATAGGCAATTTTTCGAAAAAGAGTCGTGTTGACCCTGGCAGTTAACACATTTTATGGGACTATTACATTCAACCCCTCCATGTTTAAGTTTACCACAGTATCTGCACAGTGGCTCTTTTTTACAAAATGTTTTTGTATGACCAAACTTAAGACGATACATAACAACGTGTTGGGTTTGAAATAAATTGCTTAATAGTGATATTGTCGAAGCCTATTTTTATTTCTGTGGGAACAGTAGGGTTATTGAAAGTTATGAGGTAATTATGACTGTTATGTTTTTCGTTATTCTTGAAATATGTCAGTCTTTTTACGTCTTCTACGTTTTGTGATTTTAATTCTTCCTTTATTTCGTTAATGGAACAACAATGTAGATCTGGGCACCATATAATTCCTTTACTTTAGTTTACCATGCGGTTCTACTTTAACAGGAAAGTTCTTGAGTAGATTTTCACATTTTCGTAATTTATTCCATTGATTTTCTGAAATAACTTCAACTAGAAGAGTACCGTCTCTTAACTTTTACATCACCGATTACATTTTTAAAGCTTTTATATATTAAAAATGGCGATAATTTTTGAAAATCTAATGGATTTCCATCATTATCACAACCGATTCTTTTTACAATTAAGAATCGTTTATAATTATGTTGTTTATTTTCATTATTTAATGGGAAAGGTTCCTTAAATTTAGTTTTTTTCCGCTTAGCGAGCGAGGATTCAGCCATGGTTTTTACTTACTTTTATAGTAAGTAAAATAAACAAAACAAAACAAGTATTTAAAATAGAGAATGAAAAAGAAAGCCTCCTAAAAAAAGAAAAAAATTGCTAGGAAAATGCTACTTATCGCTAGTTGTAGATACTTAATCCCCAGGAGCTCACTAAATATACGTCCTCATAGCACCAAGTATCAACACTATCTCTCTCGATAGTAATAAAATATACTTTTAAAAAAGACAAGATCTTGATCCCTTAACAAGTACTATCTATTATAGCGAGCTTTAAAAAAACAGCAGTTTTTTTGCCTAGTTTTTGAATAAATATTCATGCAAATAACAAGAATTTAATGCACACGTGATACTTGAATGTGCATTACATTTTCTCCAAGATGTGCCTCTAAAACGTAATCTTGTCGTAATTAAATGTAATTTAAATTCTTATTTGAAATTACCATAAACGTTAGACTACCACTATCAATGTACATTACTTCATTCAGTTTCACAATTTTATACTATTCTTTTTCATTCAGTATATTGAACTCAATCTGTTTTTCAATGCACTCTATCAAGGTAACCGATTATTGGCAAATCAATGTTGAATTACCATATTTGAAAAATAAATAGCAAACAATACATAACCTAAAAACTGAAAAAAATGGGAAAATATACGTAATTAATTTTTCATTTGAAGCCGACCTACTACAAGGTCGAAAACTTCGAATTCGTATTTTTCACCTAGATAACATTTACAATCATTGAAAAAAGCACTTTTAGTTCAACGTTTTGAAAGAAAAAATGTTCACAATTTTGTTCCCAAACCAATTTGTAACGCCGATTGACTGTTTAATAAATAGTTTTTTTTTTTTAAATGTCATAATCATAATGGAAATACTGCTAAGATTCAGTGTTATAAATATAATATATAATATAATATAATATACTTATTAATTTTGAAATTAATAATTATATTTAAAAAATTATAGTATAAAAACACGCTTTTATAGCAAACCTAACTAAAAAGCTAACTAAAGTGTAGTTAAAAATTTGTAGCAGTCAGACCTTTAAATTTTTTGAGTTCTAAAACTTTTAGTATATAACCTTTTTTGATTGAATTAGCCATTTATGCGTTATAGACTCTTAAGCATGACCAAAACTTATAAAAGTTAGCAAAATTCTTCGATGTATGACAATCGATTGTGGCTTAACGCCTTGATCGAATTCAATTAGGGTACAATTTAATAAACTTTAACTTTGTAAATAAAACATTTTTCGATTGAAAGCATTTTTCTATGTTTTTTTTCCAAATTCTTAAAAAAGCTCAAAAAGTTTGGGGGTTTTACCCCCCCCCCCCCCCCCCCCCCCCCCCCCCCCCCCCCCCAAACATTTTCCCCTATTCAAATTTAGTTTCATTTTTGATATTTTATTCTCAGGATCTATCTGAAATTTTTTTTTTTTTTTTTTTTTTTTTTTTTAATATATACATTTATTAAAATTTACAACTGTACAAAAAATATACATCAAGTAAATGTATTGACAACGATCACAATAACATGTAAAAACTTGAAAAGGACTACTCATAGCTCTTTATTAAACATTCTACACTAGAAGGTCTCTAGACAATCTTCGTATCAGACGCCTCGGAGGATTGTCAGGAATGGAGTGGGAAGCAAGTTGAGAAACTAACGGATTTGAGTGGTTATGGAGCTTACTATGAAAGGATAGGTATCTGGTGTGGGCTAAATCAGCAACATATGGAACATTAAGATCTGGATAAGTTTATTGGTGACAAAGTAAGGAGCATTGAGGATTTTTCGAAGGATTTTGGATTGTAAGGATTGAATACGAGATGAATTGAATGGTTTAGTGGAGCCCCAAAACTCAACTCCGTACGTCCAAATAGATCTAATATGAGTCTTTTGTAATTAGTTGGGAGCTTTGAACGTTTGTCCAGTAAATGTTGAAATAGTCTGTAACGACGTACAGAGCTGACTGGAGATGAGTCAAGCGGAGCAGTAGGAGGTGTTTTGATAGTCATAAGGTACGGAGCCAGGTGGAGAGAAATTCCTACTCCAGTGTCTATTACAGATCCTAGGATTCATCATAAAACAATCCGGGTCCTTCTCGAAAAGCCTAATGTGATTACTGGAATTTATAGAAGACCTAGGTCTTCTGTAAGGGAATTCTCTCAGCTTTTAAATGAATGCGCTAAGCGATCGAACCATTGGATCGTTGGTGATCTGAACGCTTGTCATCCATTATGGAACAATTCTTCGTCAAATGAAGCTGGAAAAAGGTTTTAAAAAGTCCTTACACCGTCGTTCACCCCAATAGTCATACCTTTAGACATAAAGCGAACGCGGCGGTTAGGTCTACAGTAGACTTATTGCTTTCTAGGCAGCCCCATCGATTCTCTCATTGCATTGCGTTGTATTTCATCACTTCAAATCACAGGCCTGTGCTATATCAGATAGATGGCATGATGCCTATTCCAGCCCCAACGAAATTTAAATACCAAGAGGCGGATTGGGATCTATCTAAATCTCAAGTCTACCATGAATTATCGACTGTCCCTACCCTCCGCACAAAAGAGAGAAATCGATGATTATATAGTTCTTCACGGCCACCATACGGCAAGCCGCTGAAACGGCCATACCGAAGTTTCGCCTACTTCCACCTGCTTTGCGAACACCGCCAGACCACATTTTGACACTTATTGCTTTACGCAATAAGTGTCAAAATGTGGTTGCCGTTTCAAATCAGTCGTCAATTCTCTCACTACCCCCAAATCCGCAACGTCATGAAACAATGGAGGACTGCTCTTTGTCACGAGAAATTAAGGGCCACACACGGTGGCCAAAGATAATTTTGGAGACTGTTGAAAACGTCTACTAGTCTCTTTCTAGTTTGTTTATCGAGAACAAGTTTGTTCGCGGGAAATAAAGCCCCTTGTCATGATGGGATACAAACAATATTGTTAAAACAATTGCCCGGGAGAGGTATAGTTCACCTGACCAATCTTTACTACGGTACTTTCCAGACGCATGGAAACAGGCCATTCTTCAGGCCGCTTTTGAAACCCGCGAAGACTGGCACTCAGGCAGCTGATTACAGACCAGTAAGTTTACTTCCGCACATTTTCGAAAAAATTATTCTGAATTATTTAAAAACTTTCTGTTCAGAAATCGCAATTATTCCACCCGAGCAGACCGGATTCCAGGCCGGCCTAAGCCCGGAGCACCATCTGGCGAAACTACAGGCGGAAGTAAGCCAACACATTGATAAAAATGAAGTGACTGCAATGATATCAATTGACTGCACGGAGGCGTTCGACTCAGTGTCACATGGGTTCCTATGTAAGATACTGCAGTATCACGAATTCCCGGAGCAACTTTCAACTTTAATGTGGGCATTTCTTAATCAGCGTAAAATCAGGGTGCGATTCGGCCCGGCATTATCCAAAGAAGTCCCTCTCACATGCGGCGTCCCTCAGGGGTCTGTGCTATCTCCAGTTTTGTTATCAATATACACGGCTGAAACTGTTGGAGCTAGGTACAGAAAAGCGATTGTGGCGGCCTACGCCGATGACATTGCTATATATAGTAGTTCATTAAATGCCACGAAGGCTCTACGGCAGGTGGAGGAGGTTTGTAATGAAATAACGCAAAAATTGGAAGGATTAAATATTGCAGTCAACCCCAAGAAGACTGACTGCATTATCTTCTCCTTTCAGAAAAATAAGCGTCCTCTTCCTAAAACCTATAAGGTAGCAGGAATCGCTAAGAGGCCAGCGGGCAGTATAGTGTATCTGGATGTCACTCTAGACAGGCACCTTAAACTTTCAAGCCACTGCAACAGAAAACTTAGGTTGGTGAGAACAAAGTCATACAGGCTAAATCACCCGCTAAGTACACCAAACCTCTCGCTCCGCCTCAAACTAATGATTTATAAATGTTTGCTGAGACTGGCTCTCCTTTATGGAGCTCCGATGTTGGCAAACATATCACAATCGACATCAAAAAGACTCCAACAGTTTCGGAACGGGGTATTGAGACGAATCGTTCGACATACAACGTTATAAAGGACTAAAACTGACATAATACACAAAACACTAGACTTACCAAAGGTGGCAGAATATATTACAAGGAGGCATATCAAATTCTTTGATAGCCTCAAATACTCGACTAACCCACTATTCAACACATTAACGCCAACTGAAAAACCATAGATGTGGAAAAATTACGTTTAAACACTTGACTAAGATGACTCAACAGACCCTCTTTCCCAAACACCTAGTGAGCCCCATCACAAGTTCAAGATCTATTGTATTGCTGTACCTAATATAATCATAATTTTCGTACTTTAAACAAAACTCCCTTAAAATGCACCAAGTGCAGAAAAAGGGATAGATTTAAATAATTGTGATTGTATTATAAATCAATAAAAATAAAAGGGGATTAGAAAAACAAAACAAAAAAAACACCTTTTGCTAGTCAGATCCCCCATTGTGGGATTGTTTTAACTTGACTAAGTGAGAACATTAGAATAAAGTGCAATTATTGTATTGTTATTGGTCCTTGAAACGTGTGCAAATTTTCAAGTTAATTAGATTGCTGGAAATTGGTGAAAATTACGATGAAAGATTCCGTTACATACAGGCGAAGTTAATAAAAGCGCATTAAAAAGCCAGTAACAATCTCCTTTCTTCCCCTCAGATTACAAAGATAGAATAATTTCCAATTTCAATAGACAGTATCAATTAGAAAATATCAAATATCTTCGTTATTTCAAAGACCCATTTATAGTTATAGTTGAAAAGAACTATCAAGATAACCTATCCTTTTTCCATGACTAGAGTAGGTAAGTTTTTAGGGCTTAGCGATAATCAGGTACACAGAATAAGAAGAAAAAATAAAAATCAAATAGAAATAACCTTTAAGACATGATTATGCTAATAGGTTTCCTGAAAATCCTTTTATAGCTAGAAATAATATCAGAGCATTTATTCCTCTTCAACACGTTCTCAAATTTGGAGTTATAAGAGACGTTCACTCATCCATAACAGACGATGAGATATTAAAAAATTTATCATCTTCAAAGAAGGTCCTAAGAGTAAGACGTTTAAACAGAACTATAAGAGATGAAAAGGGAGAAATATCCAGAATACCTGCCGGATCAGTACAAATTGTTTTTTATTCCCAAAGACTGCCGGACAGCGTTGCTTTATACTTGGCCCCACGAAAAGTGACCCCTTACGTTACTAAGCCACGTTTTTGTGAAAAATGTCTACGATATGGGCATATGAAGGATAGATGTAGAGTTCGTGAAAGGTGTATGAACTGTGGAGATAACCAACGTACTTCTCAAAATTGCTCCGAGTTAACAAAATGTATCCACTGCAAGTTCAACCGCAAGCCAAATGATAAAACCTGTCCTGAAAAACTAAGACAAGAAAAAATTAAAGAATTAATGGCTATTAAACCGATTAGTTATAAAGAGGCCTCCGACACATTCCCTATCCAGAAGAGTAATACATTTTCGCTGCTGGATTTCCCACAATTTGAAGACAACTCACACCCTTAAAGTGCATCCCTTTAAAGAAATCCTCGAAGAAAAAATATTCAACCTCGTAGCACAGAGCCAAAAAAAAACCGAAAGGCGGAAGAACAAATTGAACCGACTGATTTTTCAGACAATTATGCTGCTCCTTGTAAGTCAAAAACCCTTAATATTTACGAAAACCCGCATAAATCCACACCCGACTCAAAATACGTAAACATGCTAAACGCCTTAATACAAAAAATTAAAAACATAGAAAAGGAAGAAGATACTGTTAATATCATAGGGCAAACATTTTATAATTTTGTTCAAGATAATAAAGGAACAATCAATATTATTGCAGTACGTAACAAAGCAGAGAATGAAGATATGTGTACAGAATAGAATGAGTGCCAAATTGCTCATCAACTTGGAATCAATTAATAATTATTGTTTGTTTTATTTTGTATATCTACTACTTATTTTGGCAGAAACCAGTTGGGTTTCAATTTTTTTTTTTTTTTTTTTTTTTTTTTTTTTTTTACATTCACCTAACCTTTACTCATGACTACTTACACAATATTCTCAAATAAATTAGATTTTCGAATTCTTCAACATAACTGCCGGAGTATAAATAACAAGTTTCAAGAATTAGAAATATAAATAAATATCATGCAGCCTTACTTCAGGAAACCTGGTTCAACAAGCAGAAAATATATAAAGCCAAAAATTTCTCCATTATCAGGAAAAATAGGCAGGATAAGTATGGCGGTGTAGGAATTTTCTTACACAATAAACTGAAATTCGAAAAAATTTAAATCTCTAATATCGGCCCGATTGAAGCTTTGGGTATAAAAGTATTAAATAAAAGTCCAAAATTAATATTGGTTTCTGTATATATCCCTCAGAAAAGCAAACCGACTGCATCAAATTTGCAATCCCTATTCTCTCTTGATAGTATATTCCCTGGGCATTCTATCATCATAGGAGGAGATTTCAACGCACACTCGTCTTTTTTCAGCGCAGGAGAAACGGATTCGCAAAGAAGGGACCTTATTGTTCAAGAATTATCCCAATCATCATTTATACTTTTAAATGAACCTAATGTAGTAACTAGGATAAGCTCCCCACGAGTCAGACCATCCATTTTAGATCTCACTTTTGTCTCACCTGATTTGTTCAACAAATTATCATGGACACTTTCCTCTGAAATATTAGGTAGCGACCACTTTCAAATTATTCTCCAGTTTAACAACTTATCCGTCAAGAACAAATTTTATAATAAAAGAAACTTTAAAAGAATGAATGAAAAATTATATATTGAATCTCTAAATAAACTAAATGACCATTCCGAATTCCGAATACCAGATATACAAATCATTACAAAGTTAATTAATCTAGCTGAAGAAACCTCCATTCCTCGCTCAAACCCTAATACACAGCCTCATTTCCTTCGAAAGTGTTGGTGGAATGACACACTCAACACAGCCTATAAGGAGAAATAAATGCCATTAAAATTTACAAAGCCAATATGATAATTGAAAATTATAGAAACATGATATCGAAGACAAACAAGGCGAAATCTTTAATCAAGAAAGCCAAGAGGGACTCATGGAAAACTTTTAGAGAAACTATTACTCCCCAACAAGCCGGTAACATGTTGCATATAATAGCAGCTATGAGGGGCAAAAAAATAAATAAACAAAATGTGGTTACCAGCAGTCAAGCAGCAGCAGCATCTTTTCTGCAACAGCTGTGCAATATATTCGAGCCAAGCCATCCACCAATAATCAAGCAATCTACACCATGGCCTACAATCGATCCACTTGAGGTACGCATGATGATATAGAAGGATCAATACAATTAGGATTGATGAATTAAATGCCACTTCTATTGAGATTATTTTATTTGAAAACTAGTTTCGAATGCTAAACATTCATCTTCAGTTCTAAAACATACAATAAAATTTTTCAACACATCAGTACTATGTTACATAGATTAAATATACTAAGGTTTTTAAAAAAGATAAGACAAGAAATCAAGCATAGGCACTCACCTTCGAGGTAACTAAAACACTGAATTTGTGAGAAGTAAAAGGGGGGGGGGCAGGTAGGTTAAGTTTTAGATTTACAACGGGGTTTCCCTTATGACTCATTGGGTTTTTTTTTTTCGTTCCTATGGGAAATAAATTTAAAATGGGGCTATTGGATATGTTAATCTGATCATTTAAACAAAAATCTGGATCGGTTTTAAACGATTTTATTATTTCTAGTGATTCAAAAGTATTTAATTTTAGGCTATTTTCTACTTGATGTAATATTTTTTTACTCCCGAGTCTTTATTAAATTTGTGGTTATTTTCATTTAGATGGATAGCGAAATTGGAATTTTGGGTCTTATTAGTGTATGCTCTTATATGTTCATTTACTCTTTGATTTACTGATCGTCCGGTTTTTCCCGTGTATTTTGCTTCACAGTCATTACATTTTAATTCGTATACGCCGCTTTTTTGGAAAGGGTCTATTTTGTCTTTCGGTGAAGGGAAGTATGATGACAATGGCTTATCTATTTTAAATGCAGGGTTTAAACCTAATTTTTTTAATTCTTTCCCGACTTTAACGGATATTGGGCCGTAGTATGGTATCAAAATATATTTTTTAGGGGTAGCTTTATCCTCTGGGGGTGTTTTGTATATATTATTCATAGTTTTTTTATGTATTTGTTTTCTTAAAATATTATCGATTGTGGTTTTACTGTATCCGTTGTTGTTAGCTATAGTGTGAATCGTTTGTATTTCTTTGTTAAAATTTCGTTCATTTAGCGGTATATTTAAAAGCCGGTATATCATGCTATGAAATGCTGCGAGTTTGTGTGTTAGTGGTCTCCTGGCATTGTTGTCTATAACTACATCTGTGTGTGTGGGTTTCCTGTATATATTAAATTCGTGTTGTTTATTGTTTATGGAGATTTCTATGTCTAAAAAATTTAAAGTTTTATTGTTCTCTAACTCCAGTGTGAATTTAATTGAAGGGTGGATTTTCGTTTATTTCGTTTAAGAAACTATTGATTTGTCTGGTCGTCCCAGACCATAGGCAAATTATGTCATCAACATACCGATACCAGTATATGATGTGTTGAGCTAATTTTGAATGAAGGATTTTCCGTTCTAATTTATCCATAAAAAGATCTGCCAGAAGGGGTGAAAGAGGGGACCCCATTGGTAATCCTTCTTCCTGTTTATAGAATGTATTGTTAAATTGAAAATAATTATGTTTTATGCAGACTGACATTAAATTGTAAAAGTCTAATTTTTCTAGTGGTTGAAGGTTAGACCGGAAGATTAGTTTTTTTTCTAAAATTTCTATTGTTTCTGAAGGTGGGATACTGGTAAACAGATTTGTGACATCGAATGATATTAACTTTGCATTGTCTGGAACATTTACGTTTTTAATTTTGTTGACTAATTCTATTGAGTTTTTTATTGTATTTCGTGGGGAAAAGGAAATTTTCGTTTTGAACATGTTGTTTAAATAATGAGCAAGTTTGTATATGGAGCTATTAATGTAGGTAACTACTGGTCTTATTGGAATGTCTGCTTTATGTATTTTGGGTAGGCCGTAGAGACGGGGCGGCAAGGGATTCATTTCTATCAAGTTGTATTTTATATTATCAGGTATTAAAATACTATTATTTATTAACTCCCGAACTTGACTGTTAAATTTTTTAGCGGGGTTTTTTATGGTGGGGAAGCTGTTTTTTTGGATGAAGTCATAGATTTTATTTTTGTATAACTCTTTTTCTATAATTACTGCGGTGTTCCCTTTGTCCGCTTTTATGATTGTAAGGTCGTTTTTTTTATATTTTAGTTGATAAAGCGCGTGCTATCTCTTGTATTCGGATGATGTCTTTATCTTATTGTTCTGGGCTTTTTCTATTTCTGTTTTTAGTATGTTTGCGCATATTGATTTCGAAAGTGGGTTTTTGTCGCATTTTTCTAAACCGGATTCAATGTGGACAGCAAGGTTTTCGAATGTTTGTATAGTCACCGGTGAATTTATAGAATGTTTTAAACCTTTGTTGAGCAAATTATTTTCATTTTTAGTTAATGTTATGTTGCTGAGGTTGAGGATACGTGGGGAAAATTGGTTATCGGATATGGGGTTTTTTGGACTGTTAGATGGGCGATTAACGGGGTTATTCTTGCTAGACAGCAAGTTATTAATTTTCTTTTCCAATGTTTTTTGTTTTTTGGTTACGAGATATTCAACTCGCGTCCGGATTTGATTGTCTAATGACTCAAACTCAAGTGGGTGGAGTACAGAAGTGAGTTTATTGTGGAGGATATAAATATATAATTTTAAATTATCTCTCACTGAGTACCAATGGCTAATTTCAAATCTTACCCATTGACGTCTAGCATGGTGAGTGGCTTTCGACGCTGCTCTTGTTTGTGCTCCGCTTCTTAGTTGCACGTATCTGGGTATGAGGTCTTCTCTTGAGCACGTCTGGTTAAACCAAATATTTTTGTTAGCGATGGCGTATTTAAGTCTAAGTTTGGAAAACCAATAAGCTGCATCCTTCCGGCTTGCAGTCTTCAGTTCTGCAACAACTTTTTCTGATAATGTGTTGAATCTTGATATGCTGAGTTTTGATCGATTATACGTAGTAGCCTGGCTGGCTTCAGAATCACTTGAGGTACGCATGATGATATAGAAGGATCAATACAATTAGGATTGATGAATTAAATGCCACTTCTATTGAGATTATTTTATTTGAAAACTAGTTTCGAATGCTAAACATTCATCTTCAGTTCTAAAACATACAATAAAATTTTCAACTTGTTTGTGCTCCGCTTCTTAGTTGCACGTATCTGGGTATGAGGTCTTCTCTTGAGCACGTCTGGTTAAACCAAATATTTTTGACTCATTAGACAATCAAATCCGGACGCGAGTTGAATATCTCGTAACCAAAAAACAAAAAACATTGGAAAAGAAAATTAATAACTTGCTGTCTAGCAAGAATAACCCCGTTAATCGCCCATCTAACAGTCCAAAAAACCCCATATCCGATAACCAATTTTCCCCACGTATCCTCAACCTCAGCAACATAACATTAACTAAAAATGAAAATAATTTGCTCAACAAAGGTTTAAAACATTCTATAAATTCACCGGTGACTATACAAACATTCGAAAACCTTGCTGTCCACATTGAATCCGGTTTAGAAAAATGCGACAAAAACCCACTTTCGAAATCAATATGCGCAAACATACTAAAAACAGAAATAGAAAAAGCCCAGAACAATAAGATAAAGACATCATCCGAATACAAGATAGCACGCGCTTTATCAACTAAAATATTAAAAAAAACGACCTTACAATCATAAAAGCGGACAAAGGGAACACCGCAGTAATTATAGAAAAAGAGTTATACAAAAATAAAATCTATGACTTCATCCAAAAAAACAGCTTCCCCACCATAAAAAAACCCCGCTAAAAAATTTAACAGTCAAGTTCGGGAGTTAATAAATAATAGTATTTTAATACCTGATAATATAAAATACAACTTGATAGAAATGAATCCCTTGCCGCCCCGTCTCTACGGCCTACCCAAAATACATAAAGCAGACATTCCAATAAGACCAGTAGTTACCTACATTAATAGCTCCATATACAAACTTGCTCATTATTTAAACAACATGTTCAAAACGAAAATTTCCTTTTCCCCACGAAATACAATAAAAAACTCAATAGAATTAGTCAACAAAATTAAAAACGTAAATGTTCCAGACAATGCAAAGTTAATATCATTCGATGTCACAAATCTGTTTACCAGTATCCCACCTTCAGAAACAATAGAAATTTTAGAAAAACTAATCTTCCGGTCTAACCTTCAACCACTAGAAAAATTAGACTTTTACAATTTAATGTCAGTCTGCATAAAACATAATTATTTTCAATTTAACAATACATTCTATAAACAGGAAGAAGGATTACCAATGGGGTCCCCTCTTTCACCCCTTCTGGCAGATCTTTTTATGGATAAATTAGAACGGAAAATCCTTCATTCAAAATTAGCTCAACACATCATATACTGGTATCGGTATGTTGATGACATAATTTGCCTATGGTCTGGGACGACCAGACAAATCAATAGTTTCTTAAACGAAATAAACGAAATCCACCCTTCAATTAAATTCACACTGGAGTTAGAGAACAATAAAACTTTAAATTTTTTAGACATAGAAATCTCCATAAACAATAAACAACACGAATTTAATATATACAGGAAACCCACACACACAGATGTAGTTATAGACAACAATGCCAGGAGACCACTAACACACAAACTCGCAGCATTTCATAGCATGATATACCGGCTTTTAAATATACCGCTAAATGAACGAAATTTTAACAAAGAAATACAAACGATTCACACTATAGCTAACAACAACGGATACAGTAAAACCACAATCGATAATATTTTAAGAAAACAAATACATAAAAAAACTATGAATAATATATACAAAACACCCCCAGAGGATAAAGCTACCCCTAAAAAATATATTTTGATACCATACTACGGCCCAATATCCGTTAAAGTCGGGAAAGAATTAAAAAAATTAGGTTTAAACCCTGCATTTAAAATAGATAAGCCATTGTCATCATACTTCCCTTCACCGAAAGACAAAATAGACCCTTTCCAAAAAAGCGGCGTATACGAATTAAAATGTAATGACTGTGAAGCAAAATACACGGGAAAAACCGGACGATCAGTAAATCAAAGAGTAAATGAACATATAAGAGCATACACTAATAAGACCCAAAATTCCAATTTCGCTATCCATCTAAATGAAAATAACCACAAATTTAATAAAGACTCGGGAGTAAAAATATTACATCAAGTAGAAAATAGCCTAAAATTAAATACTTTTGAATCACTAGAAATAATAAAATCGTTTAAAACCGATCCAGATTTTTGTTTAAATGATCAGATTAACATATCCAATAGCCCCATTTTAAATTTATTTCCCATAGGAACGAAAAAACCCAATGAGTCATAAGGGAAACCTCGTTGTAAATCTAAAACTTAACCTACCTGCCCCCCCCCCCCCCCCTTTTACTTCTCACAAATTCAGTGTTTTAGTTACCTCGAAGGTGAGTGCCTATGCTTGATTTCTTGTCTTATCTTTTTTAAAAACCTTAGTATATTTAATCTATGTAACATAGTACTGATGTGTTGAAAATTTTATTGTATGTTTTAGAACTGAAGATGAATGTTTAGCATTCGAAACTAGTTTTCAAATAAAATAATCTCAATAGAAGTGGCATTTAATTCATCAATCCTAATTGTACAATCGATCCATTGGCAAAACATATCCAAGAAACAGAGCTTGAAACAGCACTTATGGGTAAGAAAGGCACTGCACCAGAAGTTGATGAAATTAATTATACTATGATAAGGCTCCTCCCCAACCCTATTCTAAATAAATTACTGGAAGCATTTAAGAAGGTTTGGCAAAAAATGGAAGTTCCTCCTGAATGGCGTATAATTCAAATCGTACCTATTCCGAAACCAGCCTAAGACCCATCCCTAATCTCTTCCTACAGACCTATTGCCTTAATATCTTGTTTAGCAAAAACTTTTAATATAATTATAAAATCCAGACTAGAATGGTTTTTAGAAAAACAAGAAACTCTTAGCCCATACTGTTTTGGTTTTAGAAAAAGTCAATCTACAGCTGGTGGAATTTGGTATCTCACAAATATAATCTATAAAACATTTCAGGAAAAGAAAATTTTGGTAACCTTAACTGTGGATATAGAAAAAGCATACGATAATGTAAAGACTCAAATTCTAACCAAACAATTAAAGACCCTAGGTATTCCTGAAATTATGATAAACTCGATATCAGAATATCTATCCATCCGTACATATACGATACAAACGGACGAAGAGCCCGTTAGTTTTAATTCCTACAATGGTTTACCACAGGGAGATGCCTTAAGCCCAACCTTATTCAATATATACACGGCTCACATTCTTAAAAATCCACCCCCAGATTGTCATTTGATTCTATTTGCCGACGATTTCCTAGTTTTTACGGTTGTAAACAATCCAGAGGAAGGGAAGCCAGTCATGAGTAGAGCTCTTGAGTATTTAAAAGATGAGTTTTACAAAATACATTTAGAAATAAATCCCAACAAATGCACCTTAGTTCCTTTCACAAGAAAAAGAAAATTTGCATTAAACAGTTTTGATATTTCCAATAACTTATACACTCTCAAAGCACAAGATAAAGTTAAGTTTCTAGCTGTACTGTTGGACAGCAAATTAAATTTCAAAGCACACATCGTGAACATAAAGCACAGGGCTCTTCAGAATGTGAATATTCTAAAATCATTAGCAGGAGTCTCGTGGGGATCCCACCGTATTATCCTGTTATTGTTATATAAGACTTTAGTGCGCTCCCTATTTGACTATTGCTCCATAATATACAACGAAACTAAGTCACTCTTCATAAATACCTTAAATACTATTCAAAACTCCGCTATAAGAACATGCATAGGTGCATTTAAAACCACACCAGTTAATGCGTTGATGGTTGAAGCAGGTTAAATGCCATTACCAATGAGAAGAATATGGCTTTCAAGGAAAAGCATTATAAAAGCAAGTGCCGATGAAAGAAACCCTATGTGCGAAGCTATTTCTGCAAAGAAAATTTACGCTCCAAAAATTTATAACCTTGTCCTTGAGATGCCCACGCTGCTTCGAGGAGTGCACATTACACGCGGCCCCCTAGATTTAGCCACACCTGTGCCTAAAGCATCTATTCTACTCTCCAGCAGATCAACGTTAGATGTACAAAATCCTAAAAAAACTTACTTTCCAGACGCCATAAGACAACTAACATTACTAACCATATCAAACAACTACACCGGTAATATTCAGATTTTCACGGGTGCTTCAAAAACAAAACTACAGACACCAATAGCAATAATAGATACACAGAAAATTTTTAAAATTTCTACTTCAATCCCTAACAAATTCAGCATCGCATCTGCCGAAATGTATGCTATTTACAGAGCCATAAACTACTGCGAACAAACATACACTGATCAAGACATAGTCATCTTAACTGACTCAGCTTCATCGTGCACCAAACTATAGAAGATACACACAAGCAAGATAAAATCCTACATAGATTTCAAAATTATCCAAACCACAACCCAATCGAAAAACAGGTTTTCTTTTCAGTGGGTACCTAGCCTAGGCCTCTCCGATAATGAAAAGGCGGACAGAGTAGCTTGAAATAAACAGATAGAAAAGGATAATGCTAAAGTCCCAACTCCAGACCTACTCAGAGCTATAAAGAAGCAGGCGATAAAAGAATGGCACGATAGGTATGACTGACAGTCACAATCTAAGGGCAGAGATTATTATCAAGTTCAGCCCAAAGTGAGCCTAACCCAATGGTTTCAAGCCATCCGTACCATTATTGATAGAAATCACATTGTAAGAATAACAAGACTCAGAACAAATCATGGCTGTACAAAGAAATACCTTAACCTGATGAAGGTAGAAGCCAATGGAAAATGTGAAACGTGTGACTTCCCGGAAGACCCCAGGCATATAATACTCAGATGCAAAAAGCTCGAAAAAATCAGGTCTGAATTAAAATTTAATTTTGATCCCCAAGAAGAAATATAATACTTAAAAGAACTGGACAGGGATAAAATAAAAAGCTGAACTATATAATTAAAGAAGAAAGAAGAACAAAGAAACCAATCATAACAAATATAATGAAACTAAATTGAACTTGGTTATATAGGATTTGGCAAAAAATCTTAAAACCAGAATGGAAAAAAAAAAAAAAGTCATTGAAGCGAATGAGAGAAGAGTTTTCAGGAGGAAGCCACTGTGAGTTGAGGATCCTTTCAAAGAGCATCTCTTTTCTCTCAAAAAAAGAATTATTTGAAAATTATTAATGAAGTAAACTAACAGCTGTAGAGATATGGCGGAGCGGCGAACGGGTGATTATTTACAGAGGGAAAATTAAAGGTTGTATAATACAATTTTTTTTTTAGTTCAGGAGCTAATAAAGTTAAAGAAAATAGTAAATTTGGTTACAAATGAAACAACTATTAATAATTCAATGAAGCGCGGAGAAAAAGCTTTGGCTATCACAGGTTGAAAAATCAGAAACCCATAGGGAAGTACTCAACAAAACCGTAAATTTCATCATCAGGCTTCCTGATGATTGTTCTTGATGACCACTAACGATAAGTAATAAATGGGGCTTTAACAGTAACTAAGTTCATAGCCGATACAAACAAAGATTTTATGAACCACTGGACACAGATTAGTTTATATACCTTATTGATTTCATTCCATTGCGTTGAACTGATGAAAATACCGAAGTTTTGTGGGAAAATACAATTCTATACATTATTTTGTCCTCTGATAAAATTTATTTTGGCAAAAAGATTCTTCTATATTTCTTCAATATTAGCATGATGAAATTGAACAATCAATTGAAACACTCAGAAAATATTCTATAAGTCTCACCTGATGAGTTAAACTCTTATTTCGTCCCCTCCCCTACATCAACTCCTCTATCCTCGCAGTTACCTAAGTCAGATTCTGATTCAGCACCTTAAAAAACATTGAAAAACGCTTATTCAATATCATTTTTTTCTCCCTCTTCGAGGAAAACAAAATTGTTTGTTTGTTTGTTTCGTTTAACGTCACTTTATGCTGCTATGGCTAATCGGACGATGCTACGGTGGGAGGCCTAAATTTTGCCTATCCAGGTTTAATTAGGATAGGGATCTCTGGACCCCCATTTTACGTCCCTTCCGAAGGACGGCATAGCTAAGGATTTTTTTACTCCCTTTTAAAAATCTAAATTTATAGGTATAGTGTACTTGCACGTGCGGTGCGGTTACATGACGCAAGATTGCTTTTTTTACCCCAGCCCAAAAAGTGCCCGACGGTGGCCCAATAAAACGTTTACACACAAAAAAAAACAAAAAAACTCGCAAATGAATTATATCTTTGGAATATTTGAGCCCCTGAAAAGTTTTAATTAGACACTAAGCCCGGACTACTGTTGACCAACACTTAAATCCATCTCAGACCAATCCCTTTATAATTACTGTTCTAAATTAGTTCAGTTGTCAAACAGAGATTTGGTTTGGTCAACAGTTGGGGCCGACAGACGCCTGAGTAACCAATTCTAACTTAATCTTTAATCATTAATTGGTAACGGCCGGTTTAAGCTTATTGAAAAATAGATAGCCGCTAGAGCTAGGGGTACACAATGATAATTGATATAATAGACTACTGATGATTGTAGAGGAAAATTGTTATGTTGCTAACCAGTGAGTGAGGTGTCAGTACATTTTTTTTTTTTTTTATTCTCGATACCGGTACCGATACCTTGTTTTAAAAATTAAGTTTTTTTATTTATTTTTTTTTTTTTTTACACGTAACGGCCACTTAGGGCAATGCGAATATCATTGGTTAAACTTCCCATCGCAATTTCATGATCCTCGAATGCATCTCTTTTTTTTCTTCGGACCACTTAGTACCCCTCTTTTTTTCTCCCCTAATACAGGTGAGATTTTTCAGTGTCTTTCTGTACGTGTCTCTGTCCAGACAGTCTGCATCCGAAATTTTAAGTTTCTTTACTTCCTCTCTCATTTGCTTCTTATACCATCCCATACTTTTGTAGCTAAAAATCCTGTTAAAGATCCTCTTGTTCAATCTTTTCTCCTTCGTCCTCCTCATGTGCCTATACAGCATCAGCCTTCTGATTCTTACATCAGTTTCCAGGTCCTTGATTTCTATGTAAATCTCTTTTATAAACACATATGTTTATGAATAAAAAAAATTATTAAAAAAAAAATAATAATAAAAATTCTATTAAACCCTGTTAAATGGATCCAATACTTAGGACTCCACTTAGACAAACGTCTAACTTAGAATCCACACACAGAACTAAAACAGTGGGCGAACAATCCATTTCGGCGGCCAAAATTATTTTATTGTAGAAATATGTTTTAAATGGCGTCCGATATACGGGAAAAATATTTTAAAACTTTTCATGAAAGTGGAAGAGTTCATAATAAATAACTGAATAGTCGACCTAAAATCCAAGGTGTACGGTTAAATGAGATGGCTGTAAATCCTCATTTGATGGTGCTATTTCTTTAATATAATATGATACAAATAAGCTGTTTATGTATATTAATACAGCAAAGTCATGTACGATCGATTATTTCCAAATTAAGCGCATTATTAAAGACTTACTAAAAATAAGTCTTCAAAAACTAAAAGTAAACTTTTTGGAAAAATAGCCAGTATTTAAAGGGACGATGGAGTACGATTTTGAAACGTATATCACGTCGATGTGTATTATTTTGTGTTAATTAAATCCCAAAAATCATATCCGTTTCGATCCGTGTGTCATTTATATCCCCCTCCCAATCGAAACCGTTCCTTTTTGTAAATTATTACTTCACACTCTTTTAGATCTGGTGGTAGTTTTTCATGTACATAATGTAGCTTCTGAAAATGATATATGCTCTTGATAATGTTTGTCACGATGTACAAACATGAACAACGCTTTTCGTAAATATTTATATGTTTTTACATACATTTTAGTATATGTAGATTAATTTTGAAAGAAAGATTTTTGACTTTTGAAAAAAAGATCCTGCGAAGGATATTTGGTAGACTATGTGAAAATGTTGTATGGAGAAGACTTAAAAATCAAGAGGTTTATAATTACTTTAATGAATTAAACATCGTCCAGGTCATTAAACTGGGCAGGTTGTGGTGGGGGCGGACACTTGGCCCGAATGTGCCTTCTTTGAAATGCCAAAGAAAATACTAACTGAGCCCCTCCAAAGAGCAAGAAGAAGAGGAAGGCCGACACTGAGATGGGCCGACGGAGTTGCGGCTGATGCAAATGAATTCCTGGGGGTCAGGAACTGGATGGCAGCTGCCCAGGACCGTGAAGATTGGCGGAGGCTTTTGATAGAGGCCAGGACCCGTCTCCGGGTTGTAGCACCATCATAAGAAGAAGAAGAAGAAGATTAATTTGAAATTTCTTTTATTTATAATATTTTTGAGTATTATCCTACTATACCGAAATAGTTTATTTTACACAAATAGTACCTACCATCAAAACAGAAGTCATTGATCATTAAGGTAGTAGGGCATTTTTTTTTTTTTTGAAGTATGCTGAAAAATTAACATCAAGTTTTTTTTTAATATTAGCTAATCCACTTTGTAGTTAGTTGCACTTCATTTGGAACATGTTTCGGCAATAAAATAATTTTGGCCGCCAAAATGCTTTTTTTGCATACAACGCGTTGTATATGTTTGTACATTATGACAAACATCATCAAGAGCATACATCGTTTTCTGAAGTTACATCACTTACCTGAAAAACCACCACTAGATCTATAATAGTGTGCAGTAATAAATTACAAACAGGAACGGTTTCGATTGGGAGTGGGATAATAATGACACACGGATCAAAACGGATATGATTTTTGGGATTTAGTTAACAAATAATAATACACATCGACGTGATGTAAGTTTCAACATCGTACTCCATCGTCCTTTTAAATGCTGGCTATTTTTCCAAAAAGTTTACATTTAGTTTTTGAAGACTTATTTTTAATGTCTTAAAATATGCACTTAATTTTGAAATAATCGATCGTACATGAATTTACAGAAACAGCTCATTTGTATCATATTATATTAAATAAATAGCACCATCAAATGAGGCTTATCAGCGATCTCATTTAACCATACACCTTGGAATTTAGGTCGATAATTCAGTTATTTATTATAAATTTTTTTTAAATATTTTTCCCGTATATCGGAAGTCATTTAAAACATATTTATGCAATAAAATAATTTTGGCCGCCTAAATAGATTTTTTGCCCACTGTGCGCCGTTACAGAAAACCTCAACATACAAACAACTATACACAAGTTCAAATCTTCTAATTAATTACAACAGACTCATTTACATGACTGTTATTAGACCTATTTGGACGTTGTCGAATAAATAAATATCGATTCTCGATATTACAAGAAATAATCCCTGTAAAAATAAAAAGGTAAAACTATTTAAAAAAACAATAATAATATACAAAGTCAGTTATCACAAAATTATCGTCAACCTCAACGGTATCCATCTGTCACTAGGAATCAACTTTGGACCATCGATTCTTGAACTCGACTCGTTTTACAAGAATTGGTAGAATCGAAAATCGACATTTGGTATCCCATTTTCTAAAACTGACAATGTAAATATCTGCTAAGAAATCGCTAGCACCTATCTACAAAGTACTTTTCTTTATCTAAAAAGTATGTCTGGAGATCGAAGAAAACAAAATAATTTCATTGAGATCTCATTTGATTTTCGATATTTCAAGTTTTGTCATCAACTGCTGAAATTCTTGAATCTTTTGAACTTAACAGTCTGGTTTAACGTTTCGTGGTTTGTTAAAATATTCAAGGAGAAATCCTATTTATTTAAAAAAAAAATTAAATAAACAAAAAAAACGAATAGATATCCATTGATCCACATTTACACATAACTAAATTAGCTAAGTTTTAGTTAATGAAGCAAGTAGAGGTTTAGACCAAAAATAACTATAGTTTTTTTCGAAAAATAATGATTAAATTAAAAGTTTAAAGGTTTTTTTTAGTCATAGTTAGGCTCTTCTAGCCTAATTGTTAGTACAGACGAACATTATAAATATAGTTTGTTTGTTTGATTTTGTTTTCATTATACTTTTAGGAGGTAAAGATATACTTAACATAAGCGTAATTGTAAAATCTAACAATTTCATTAAGTGTAATATTTTTTTCAAGGAAGAGTTTATTTTTAATTAATATATAGTCATTATATACCTTTTTACCGAAATTCTCACGTTGTGCTAAGTCTCTAAGAATATTTTCCATGTTGTGCGTGGAAAGCTTGAGCACTTCACTGGCTGTAGATCGCAGTAACACATTAACGTCAGAATAACTTAACGGAGAAGATAAACACATGATGGTGAAACCCTGAAATTCTTCGATAAGCGCAAACAAGTATTATATTTGCTTAAAATACTCTCAGCATTATTTAAATGAATGCATGTTTATAAAAGAAATAGGAAGGAAATAGAGATTCGTTAAAGAATAGTAGATTTTTGACAGTTTGAAAGGATACTAATTAAATAGTAAAATATTATAGGAGCATTAAGTTAATCATCTAGGCTTCAGGAAACGGCAGAGAATATCATTTATGCTACAATAAGCTTCAACATTTAGATTATATTTTGAATTCAAATTGTTTTGTTTTTTCCACAAAAAAAAAAAATTACAACTGTATTCATTATATACAAATATTTAAGGAAAATGATTACAATAGCATGTAAATAACTACTCTCTGACAGCACTTCAATAAAATATCTACATTAGAAGGTCTCTTGGCCATTTTCTTTTCGGACACCTCGGAGGATTATCGGGAATTGAGTGTGAGGCAAATTGGGAGACTAGTGGATTCGAGTGGGTATGGAGTTTACAATGAAATTATAGCTATCTGGTTTGGGCCAAATAAGCAGCATATGGAACATTAAGATCTTTGGGATATGTTTGTTACTGGCATAATAAGGAGCACTGAGGTTTTGGATTGTAAGGATTGGATACGAGAAGAATCAGAAGGTGTGGAGTCCTAAAGCTCAACTCGGTATGGCTAAATTGGTCTAATTACTGTCATGTAAATAAGTCTTTTATAATTTATTGGAAGCTTTGAACGATTGTCCACTCAATGTTGGGAACGAGCAGTTTCTTGCCTTTTAAGCCTGGTATGAATTCTAATTACTAAATTTTCTTACGTCAGCCTATCCTCCCACTTACATTGAAAATCTCTATAAGAGAGTGGTACAAACTAAAATTCAAATTTATTATAAAAATCCTATCCAATATAGCAATGTTGTTATAATTATGCAAAGTCTCATTATTTTACTACTTTATCTCATTTATTATTGATAATATTTTTGGTGGATGCACGGTGGAAGTATTTTCTTAATCTTTCTATTTTTCCATTAGAAAACTAAATATTTTATTATTTGTTCAGACTGAGGAATTCCAAACCATACTCCAATAGTCATAAATAACTTTAAAAACGTGACTTTTTTTATTCAAACCAATATAGCTTTTAAACGGTAGGTCCTAGCGAAAAATGTTATATATTACAAAAATATTCTCCATTAATTTTCTGATAAGGAAATTATCTTTGAATATGCAATTCGAGCAACACCAACAGAGCAAGACCGTGTCAAAATGAGGGTGAAAAAAAAAACGTTACACCGAAAAAGTATAGACCCCCCCCAGCCAAAAGACATATCCGTCTCAAATATTATTTAGCATTTATTTTATCAATCTGATGTTCAAAGTGCATTAAAAATTTGGTAAAATTATAAAAATAATTTCAATTATCTTACTAGTAACGAAGCCCTATATCCCCAGCAGTTTTATTATGTCCATTACAGGATCGAGTTTGCCAGACATGAGAAAAATGCCTTGATATTGCCAATGTCGTTGACAGCAATTCTTTTTGCGTCTCGTCTGCGACAAATGTGTTAGAATTGCATTAAGGGTGATGATATTGTCAACAAACAAATGAAAACAGAAGCCGTACAGCTACAAATCGTTTTGTTCGCTTAGGGTAGGGTTGACAAGTGGAGCTCGGAGAAGTTATCTCCCCTTTGTCCATTTATAAAGACATCACATTTGGAAAACGATGACAATGTTTTGGATCAATAACCAAACCGACGGTTCTTCATCATTTTGAATTAACTAGAGAAGACAACATTAATAGACCACTCACTTAGAACTTTTTTTAGTGAAGCTACCACAAAAAATATTAATTAAATACATGTTTGAGGGCTTATGTGAGAAGGTCCTTGACATCTAGTGAAAAAATAGTAGTTAGTGGGAAAAGCAGTACATGTGGACCAAAACTAACTTTGTCACTTTGCTCTCAAAACTGCATAAACTCTATTGATAATGGATTGAGACTACTGTAACAAAAAAATGCAAAACCCCTTCATAGCTCCTCCACAACACAAAGCATCACTGTTTTCCCAAAACAATCACAACGAACAGAAGTGCAGTGGTCCTTCCCAATTTCCTTGCAGTTTCCCAATTTCTCTCAAAAGGCCGCGAAGCACTGTTTTTCTTCTGACATTATACCATCGTTTTGAAAATTTAAATTTTAAAAGGGGATTAGGTTCTACTGTACTTTAAAATTCATCTCATCAGAACCAGCTGAATGATGGTTGCAGTTAACTAAATAAATACTAATTAATGTATAATTTTAATATTGTTATCTTATTGATTATGAGTATCTTATGATGAAATTTTGGACAATTGACATTCCAGCAGAGGAAAGTTACATCTTCTATAATCAATATCGACGGCTGTCACTGACAATAAGTGAAGTAATGTATATGGATTACATTTAGATAATTCGTTCTGTATAAATCTGAAGTTGTACAGAACAATCAGAATTCAGACGGGCACGTCGGAGACATGGTGAGATCATATCAGAAAAAGGGGAACGGTTACAGGGGGTCGAAGCCCGGCCGTTTGCATAGGAACTGCCATTAGTATCTGGATGATGAAAATCTGATGCAAGGTTTGTTTTCTTTGTCTGATATTGTAACGTTTTTCGTTATCCTTATATCTCTCCCAATTTTAGCAAAAATATGTTTGTAGTGAAACACTTATATGAGAATATGATAATTTTGTTTTTATTTAACCCATTTATTTTAAAGATTAAAAAAAATAATGCTTTTCAATTTATTTCAGGGAAAATCATAGTACGTCCATTTTTTTATATAAACTAATAGGTAATGTTGAATAAGGTTACTTAAAATGTATGTTAATTTCTGTTGTCGAGATTATAAGAACCAGCTCACTGCTAGGCAATGTAAAATATAAAATTAATTATTTAATTACAAATTAACTTATTAGTTTCTTAATGTTAAAAAATGCAAATTTTTATATGTTTGAATATGATGAAATCCTCTCTTCCCTTTAGCTTACATTGCAATTTCATTACTTGAATAAGCTAGTTTGATAAACCTTGCAAGGTGTTACTAGAGCTTGGCCTGTTTTATGCGGCCATATAACGGATAACGGGGAGACCTTCGACGACCACCTGCCAACTCGTTAGCCCTCCTAGACCAATAACTCTTTAAGACCTTCCAGGTTTCCCAGACAACTAGCACTAACTCCAAACCCTAGGATCTCCTAGTCTCTGTTATTGCCACTGTTGCCAACTTACAAGACGTTAGGGAACTTTCAGGGTTATTAAATATCGAGCCGTAATTTATGTGATGCTCAGTTTTCTTTCGTAAGTTAATTTCGTAACGGACTCAGTTTTTCAACTTCCTTGTGACTAAGCATTCAGACAGTTATTGCAATGTTTATAAGTAATTTATCAACTTATTTGTCTCAACAATTTTAGATCAATTACCATTTATTAATCATCTTTGTTCTAATAGAGAATATAAATCTAAAATTACAGAACGTTCGATGAATTCAATTAAGTCATATTTTCTTACATAAGAATAATTTTTGATACCATAAAAAAAATAATAGATTTAATGTAATACTTCACAGTAATAAGTAATCAAATACGTTTTCTCCTTTGAATAAGATTCAATATCATCTTAGCAGACAAATCCCTTTGCTTGTCAATCTGTTAACTTATTCGTATAATGAATCTAAATTTTCAACAATTTTTCATATTACTGTTCCCATCATACGTCCCCTATAAAACTGAATCATTTTTTTCTTGTCGGAAACATAAACGCTCAATCCCTAAAACCTACACGGCAGCTTAAAATAGTCAGGTGATCAGAAAGAGTCCAGATTTAAGGACAAAAATTCAAAAATATACAAAAAGCATACTGGGAGAATACGTATATGCCATATAGGCTGCAGAATCAAATAAAACCTAAGCCAGAATAATCTGATCATCAGTAAGGAGCTAATTTTTAAGTTTAAAATAATATCATATATAATATCGTTTCATAGGTTTTTTGTGGTGTTAAATTTAATATAATTAAATATATAACTCTAATACTGACCTACTTTCCTCGAATTAGGTTATAGTTCATTATTAGCTATTGTTGGTAATACGAAGCTTCTTATGATTAGTGTATTACTACTTTTACACACTTTTTATTTTTTCTATGTTTTCTATGCTAATTTTATAAAATAATAAAATAAATAAATATGACAATCGTCTGCAAAGAAATGAAGTAATGAGTGATACAAATATTAGCCCTATAACTTGGTCATCTAACGGGGAACAAGCAACGACATTGTTAAATTCAATTGATTTGTTTTTTTGAAGAGCTATAATTAAACTTGCTCCTATATCCTGGGACTGAGACTCATATCTTAAATCATATCTGGTCAGAAGACATTTAACAATAGATATAAAAAAAAATAATTAAATAAAAAAAAAAATGTATATAATAATAAAACAATAATAAAAACAACTGTTTTGGTGACGTTTCGAGACTATATTGTTCTCATAATCATGCCAATATTACTTGTCGATATAGTATAGGTATCTACAACTAAATTATAACAGTTTTCTGTACCCACACACACACACACACACATATATATATATATATATATATATATATATATATATATATATATATATAGTAAGCCATTTTTTACGACCTAGTCATAAAAAAAAATTTGTTTCTGTAGAACGAAAAATAGCAAATAAATTCATCACCTGAACAAGCGCGGCCGAGAACGGGATTTATACTTATAACATTGTTTCCTAGATACATTTACTTAAATATGAACCCTAACAGAAAGGCAAGTTCGGGGGAGCTTTTTTTGAAAGAGCAAGTGAAATTAAGATAAATTAGATTTACGGGACCGTAACTTCGAAAATTCCCGGCAGTCAAGGTTATACCTACATTAACGAAATAAAAATTCTCCATAAACAAGCAAAATTTTGGTGTACTATTCAGTCTCATAAAAAAATATTTAAATAGAACTTCAGTCTCAGACAAGATGGCCGCATCTACATATCATGTTTAATATCGCTCTGTGTTTGTGACATTTTTTTCTGAGTATTAGACTATGTTAATCGTTCATACCTGGCAAATAGTTATAATATTAACAATTTTCCAATTTGACAATAACTTTCAGTGAGGTGAGTGAAAACATTAGTAATTGTGAACTAATATAATATATATATAAGTGAGGCAGTTCAACTGGCTAGAGTGGCTTCGTAGCCCGTAATCCTCTCGCCTGTTTGAATACAGCACTTATCTGACAAGTTCAAGGGCTCCTCTGTTGATAGTTTATGTTGTCTCTAGTTCGTAATCAAACTTTTAATTTATTTATTTATTTATTTTTTTTAAGTTGGAACGTTTTAAGTTTGTTTTTTCTTTCTTATTTTATAATTGTATTTCACGAACATTTTATTCATTAGTATAATTATTGTAAATAATTATATGAATATTTTAGTATTAATTACTATATTCACTCTCTAGCTTTACAATTATTATTAATTAATTTATTATTATTATTTTTTTTTAATTTATTAATATATCATAATGGAAGTCGTTACATCTGGTGATGACTCAGAGACAGAGACCCCTTCTTACTCAGAATTCAGCGAAACTGAGTACCAATCTAGAAGAACTCTCCAGAAGCGCCAGAGAAACGCCGCCCCAGGTTCAGCGGGCAATTCACCAAACAAAAAAAAAAAAAAACAGCGAAAACAAAAAAGACAGGCAACAATACCAATAATCAATCTCATAATACTAATAATCTACAAACTCGCAGTAAATCTACTGCAGCCAAAAAATCTCACCAACCCATACTATCTACATCTAAACCATCTACATCATCTACCAGCAATAATAATAATACAAACCTGCATAATACATCTGATCCCGAACCACCTCCAATTTATGTAACTAAAATTGATAATTTCATATCTTTTTGCCGAGAAATAGCAGCATTGATCGGAGAGACTAATTTTAACTGCTTCTCTCGGGTCAAAGATATAAAAATTAAAACATCAAAAAAAGATGACTATAAAAAACTGGTCAATCACTTAACACTCAAAAAATACGACTTTCATTGTTACCAATTGAAAGAAGAAAAATCATACAGAGTGGTTTTACGTGGTCTCCATTCTACCACCCCAACGAGCGCCATAAAGCATGATTTGGAAGCCATTGGTCATAACGTGAGGCAAATTTCTAATGTGCTTCACCCGAAAGAAAGATATCCACTTCCATTATTTTTCGTTGACTTGGAGCCTGCTGGAAACAACGACGAAATATTCGATGTAACCAGGCTGGTATATTCGGTCGTGAGGTTTGAAGAACCGAGAAGAAGATCAACTATAGTACAGTGCACCCGATGTCAAAGCCTCGGACACACCAAGACATACTGTCATCATGAAGCCAGGTGTGTAAAATGTGCTGGCCCTCACGCAACTGAAACATGTCAGAAATCAAAGGATACACCTGCGATATGCGCACTGTGTGGTCTAGACCATCCAGCAAGTTACAGAGGCTGCTCAGTATATAAAAGTTTGCACAGTCAGAGAACCTCAAAGGCAACCTTCATACAAACAAGACAAGAACCTGAAATCGACAATCCACAACAATTACATAGAATTCAAGAAACCCAATCCAAGAGAATCGAACAGCTACAATCAACCTCAGCACCCAACCATCAGCAACGACAGGAAGCATCATACTCGGATAAAATCAGGTATCAACCTTAACGACAGGCGCCTCGAATCTCCCAATCACATCCCCAGATCTCCCAATACCATCCTCAACCCCCAAAACAGAACGCTCCTGTCCATAATTTACCCTTAGTAGTCAAATTACCGCCTCAGAAGCAACATCCAATTCCAATCCATCCACCTGTTCAAACCAGCTCTTCATCCCAAATACCTTTACAGGTTGATTCTGCTCCTACTACCCTGCGAGGCATCCAGCCCCTAACCACTACTCCTATTCAAACATATAATCCATACCAAGCTCCAGATTCATTTCCTCTTCCCCATCCAAATACCAATGATATAAACGCCATCCTTTCCTCATTCCTATCTGAACTAAAAGAAACTATCAAGCCCCTCATCACCCTTCTTACTAGAGCCCTTACAGAAATTCCATTTAATACCGCTAGATGAGCGCTAAGCCTCTGGCTGTCATTTTATGGAATGCAAACGGACTACAAAACCACCGAGACGAACTTGACATTTTTCTCCATGACAATGAAATAGATATTGCCCTGCTGACTGAAACTCACTTTACTCAACGTACATATTTTTACATACGAGACTATATCACTTATAGATCAGACCACCCAGACAACACCTCCCATGGCGGATCCTGCATCCTTATCCATAAATCAATACCTCATTCTGTAATCCCTTCCACTTCAATCGACACCATTCAATGCACCGCAATATCCATTTCAGCTCGACCTTTCCATGTAACATTTTCAGCTGTATACTGCCCTCCTGGTAATATTCTTTCTCATAATCTCCTTGATTCCTTATTCCGATCCCTCGGACCGCGCATTATAGCTGGAGGGGACTATAACGCCAAACACCAGCGATGGGGTTGTCGAACAACCAACACCCGTGGCAGTATCTTATCGCGTATTTCATCCTCCAACTGTTACTCTGTCCTTTCACCCTTGAACCCGACCTATTGGCCTACATCCCTCAAAAAACGCCCTGATATCCTGGATATATTCATATCTTCCCAAATTTCATCCTCCCAAACCATCATTAAATCCCTAGATGACCTTTCTTCTGATCATAGCCCTGTTCTGCTTCTCCTACATCCAAATCCCGTTCCAAAACCCTTTCTTCCTAGACTGATCACAGGACGTGTAGACTGGGACGGATTTCGATTTGATATTGAAAACAAATTGGACTTAAAAATTCCCCTTAAAACAAAAGAAGACATAAACTTAGCAGTTGACAAACTTACAACATCAATACTGTTGAATATTCGCGGTCTTTTGACCTTTTAAATTTCCCGGTTTTTGCTGTTCCTTCGATGGGGGCGCTCCTGGTGGCAGGATTCACGAATACTCACTCTTTTCTCTACCGCCGATCTGAGCAGATGCAGGAACTTCGGCTCTGCAATTTCTTTCATTTCCTTTTCCTATCCTGTTCACAATTATCTCTCACTTTACCTTGCAGTCAGCCGGTAAGTTCTCCTCTACATGCGCACAGTTCTCGCCGCCAAGGTAAGCCAAACTTTAATCATTTTCGTCCCATCACGGTTCTCCCTCATGAACCAGTCCCCAATTTCAAAATACAGTCCACTATTCTAAACTCATTACATGGTCCTCCGGCCGAATCTAAATTAAATTATCGTTTTTGGTCGAAAAGATTGCTAAAAGTATCGTTTTCTCTTATCGCTCGCTGCTTCATACTTGGTTTTTCTTGCATTTCTCATTTCGTGGGTGGAGGAAGGGGTCATTTGTTGGTGCTTAAAGCTTTTATTTGCTCTTATTTTCGTTGTTTGCCAATTATTTTTGGTTTGCTTAACAATAAATTGCGTTTCTCGGGTTAGCGGGTCGGAACTTGCACACACTTGCCGGTTCTTTCCTGCTCCAGCACACTTTGCACTTTGCCTATTGCGCATTTCTTGTGTTCTTTTGCTTAAATTTTTCGCTTTTATTAATTTCTTCGCCTATATTAACTCGTTTAATATTATTTGCTCATATTGCATTTTCTCTTTTTTTTTCGTATCTCCTTGGAGGTATAACCTGTACTTGCTCGCTGGAAATTTTTCGCTTTCTCGTCGTTTTCTCCTGGAACTGTTATCTTTTGGCATTTTGTGATTTCATAAGTTATGGATATTCACGTTCAAAGTCATATTTGCTCTCTTAAGGATTTCCTTAACTTGCTAGGGGATAAAGCCAAACCTGGTATATCGGCTACCGCCTTATCAGTCATTACAGAACGACTTAATTTGCTTGAGGCTGAAGCAAAATCCTTTTTTCAATCTGCCTTGGATAGTGCTGAGGACAAAAGTGTTATTGGGGAACTCCAGTCTGAACTCATGGACTTCACTTCTCAGTGCTTGGAATTAAGCTTGATTATCTCTCATTTGACTCCTTTAAATGACAACTGTGGTAATATCAGTCAGGATTCCCAGCTCAATAGTGCAGCAGGTAATTCTTTATTGCATTCTCTTCCAAAAATTCAAATTGACAATTTTAACGGCAAGGGTGATTTTGATTTATTCAATTCCAAATTTCAAACTTTAATTCATCAGAATATAAGCTTATCTGTGGTTTCTAAGTTTCATTTTTTGATATCTCTGCTTGAAGGAGAACCTCTAAGGTTGATTAGAGCATATCCTATTACTTCCGAAGGGTATGATGCTGCCTTAAATCTTTTAATTTCTAAATATCAAAATAAAAGGGCTTCAATTAATCAGTGCTTGGACAAGATATTGGATATTTCTTCCATTGCTGCCAATGTAGCTTCCCTCCAGGGTTTTCTTGATACTTATCTTGTAAGTGTTCAAACTTTAAAGTGCTATCAAGTAGATATAGAGTCGGGGAATGCTGAGTTGCTGGTTAGATTACTTCTTCGGAAATTAGATAAAACTCTTCGCTTAAGATTTGAGCAGAATTTGGGTGGAACCTTTCCCAAACTGGATAAATTAATCAGTTTCATAAAAGACCAATTAAATGTTTATAAAAATTCAGAGCTCTCTAAACCTGCTACTGTTAGTTTGGTCCCAAAAAGGAATATGTCTTCCTTTCATACTGCTTTGGCGGACACTAAGCTTGTGTGTATATTTTGCAAAGGTGATCACAAAAAATATGCTTGCCCTCTTTTCTCAAGCCTAAATGTTAAGCAGCGCCATGAGAAGGTAAAATCACTTAAGCTTTGTTTTAATTGCTTGTCCAAACATTTTAACCATCAGTGTAATTCTGTAAACACTTGTGCCAAGTGCCATAAACGTCACCATTCTCTTTTACATTTTGATGAACCCAATTCTAATTCTTCATCTAATGCCCATAAAGCATCTCCAAGTTTTAAGCCTGATGGGCATTCCACTCTTCATGCTTCCGATTCTGTTGAAGTACATTCGCTTAATGCCTCGCTTGCCATGCCTACGAGTCCTGTTTCTCTTTCTCATAAGTCTAAAAATTTGTCTTCCACACCAAATGTCTCACTTGCTTGTGAACAGTTCACTTCAACTGTTTTACTCGCTACAGTTAAGGTTAGGATTTTTTCTTCACCTCATAATTACATTATTGTGCGTGGCCTGCTGGACCCAGCAAGTCAGGCTAGTTTTATTACTGAGAGATGTGCTAAGCTTCTTAATGTTTTCTCCCCTCAACCTTGTGACCAATTAAATGGTGTTTCTGTTGTTCCTGTGAAACCTCTTGGATATGCCAAGCTAGGCGTTGGTGATACTGATGGAAATACTATTAAGGATGAACATTTATTTATGGTTCTCCATAAAATTACAAATGATTTACCTAGTTCTCCTATTGCACCTTCAGTTAAGGAGTCCGTAGCCCAGTATCCCTTAGCCGATATTGAATTTGATGTCCCGTCCAGGGTAGATGTGTTGCTTGGCGCCGACGTATCTGCTTTTATTTTGGAAACCAGAGTTGCGTCTCTCGGGGAGGGTATGCCATTTCTTTATAAGACTTGTTTAGGGTATGTTCTTATGGGTTCAGCTCCTGCACTTGCTTCCACTCCTGGGGAGGTGACAGGTCTTATCACTTGCCATGTTTCTGATAACAAACAGGTCTCCAATCTCATCAAAAAATTTTCTGAAATTGATCAACCGCCTCTTCTCCCTCCTAGAAAAGATGATCTTCTCTGTGAGCAAATTTATTCTGAAACCACGACGAGAGATTCCGAAGGTCGTTATATGGTGCACTTACCTTTTCGCCCTACTGCATTGCCCCTAGGGGATTCAGCCAGTACTGCTCGCAAATGTTTTGTTTCGCTGGAGAAACGTTTTTCCAAGAATCCTGATTATTTCATGAAGTACCGGGAATGCATCGATGAGTATTTACGTGCGGGCCATTTGGTGCCTGTTGATAATCCAGATGTCTTAAAAGGTCCACATTATGTATTGCCACATCATGGAGTCTTCAAGCGCCACGGAGATACTGAGAGTATTCGGGTGGTTTTTAATGCCAGTCAGCCCACCTCAAATGGTTTGTCACTGAATGATGTCCTGCTTCCTGGACCTAAGTTGCAGAATTCTATTCCTGATTTGCTTGTGAGTTTTCGGATTTTTCCTTATGTTTTCTCTTGCGATATTCGCCAAATGTATCGTCAGATAAGTTTGTATCCACCTCATCGCAATTTTCATTTGGTTTATTGGCGTGAAAGCCCTTTAGAGTCTCTTCGTTTATACCAGCTCACCACAGTTACTTTTGGTGTCGGCCCTTCAGCCTTTCAGGCCATTCGAACCCTTCAGCAGTTGGCTTTAGATGAAGGTTGGAGGTATCCTCGTGCTGCTTCTGCACTGAAGGAGAGAACCTACATCGACGATCATCTAAATGGTGATTACACTTTAGAAGAAGCTCAGACGCTCATGTCGGAGCTTAAAAAACTCCTCATGCTTGGTGGTTTTGAGCTGCGTAAGTGGACCAGTAATCACCCCTCGTTACTTGCTGATTTGCCTGAGAATCAAAAGCTCTCCACTTCTTTGGCCTCATTGGTTGGAGTTCTGGGTGTCTCATGGGATCCTCAACTGGATAAATTTCTCCTCGAGTTTAAGTTGGATACATCGAATGATTCATGCACTAAAAGATCAGTCCTCTCTTTCCCTCTAAGGGTATTCATCGATTGGTTGGGTTTTCTGACAGTTCAGAGAAAGCTTATGCCTCAGTCATTTATTTGTGTACTGAATTGGGTGATGGCAGCCATCATGTCTCCATTGTATTTTCCAAAACTCGTGTTGCTCCCATGAAAGTTTTGACTTTGCCTAAACTAGAGCTTTGCGCAGCATATTTGCTTGCTCAAAATTTTGATTATGTCTTTAATTTACTCTCCAGAGAAATCATCATTTCAGAAAGACTTTGCTTTTCAGACGCTACAGTCGTATTGGCCTGGCTTCGTAGCTCTCCTCATATATTTAAAACTTTTGTGGCAAATCGTGTGGCTCATATTCAGGATCTTACCCTTATGAATTCCTGGTTTTATGTTCGCTCCTCGTCTAATCCTGCCGATGTGGCTTCCCGCAGTGCTCTACCTTTAGAGCTATTGAGTCATAAACTTTGGTTTAATGGGCCCGAGTGGCTTTCTGGTCCCCGTATAGTTTGGCCTGTTAAGTGTTCTGACCCTAAGTGTTCGAAGTCAGATTTTAGCCAAGAGTTAAAGGCCGTGGAACTTGAAAGCTTGGCCGTTACCTCTGTTCCTACACCTTTTTACACCAAATTTTCATCCTGGGTCCTTCTGTCCAGAGTGGTGGCATGGATATTGCGTTTTACTCATAACTTAAGAAAGCCTGTATCGGAAAGAGATTTGTCTCGAACCTTGAATATTTCTGAAATTACATTTGCTCGTAACCAAATTTGCAAAATTGTTCAAAAGGAATCCTTTCCCAATATTTTTGATTTGCTTTATTCTGGAAAAAATATTCCCAAGCAGTATGCTGTGCTCAGCCCTTTTATTGATAATGAAGGATTGATTCGGGTGGGTGGTCGTTTGGCTAACTCAACTTTGTCCCTTAGTGCCAGGAATTCCATTTTATTACCCAAGAGGCATCACATCGTAACATTGATTATTAGTTATTATCACCTGAAATATTTTCACGCTCGTGCCCATCTGTTGCAATCACTTATTGCTTCCTCCTTTTGGATAATTTGCGTCAATCCTTGCGTTCTGCACTCTCCAAATGTGTTACATGCTTTAGAGTCGAGCCTCGAAATAAGCCTCCCTTTATGGGTGACCTCCCTGAAGACCGAGTTATCCCCTCTCCACCTTTTTCACGCTCTGGATGCGATTTTGCTGGACCCTTTATAATTCGCTCTTCTACTTTACGCCAAGCTAAAAGAGCAAAGTGTTACTTTGTGGTGTTTGTGTGCTTTGCTACAAAGGCTATGCACGTAGAAGCTGTCACTGAAATGACCACGGCTGCCTTTTTAGCCGCCTTGTCAAGATTTATTGCTCGCCGCGGTATCGTATCTCATCTTCATTGCGATTGTGGAACTAATCTGGTCGGGGCTGCCAATTCTTTGAACCGCACTTTTCGAGAGCTTTTGAAGGCCGATTCTATGCAACTTCCGCATTTTGGTGAGGAGCACAAAGTTACCTTTCATTTCAATAGCCCTTTGCATCCTTCAAGTGGTGGCCTTTGGGAGGCAGCTGTTAAAAGTGTTAAACGGCATTTAACCATTTCTTTACAGAATCATGTTCCTACCTTTGAAGAATTCAATACATTGTTGATCCGAGTGGAATCTATGCTGAATTCACGTCCTCTTACTCCGCTTTCCAATGATCCTTCCGATGTCAATGTAATCACACCTGCTCATTTCTTGATTGGGCGCTCCTTGTGTGTTCCCCCTGATGATGCACAATTATATGAGCAACCATCTCTCAAGTGTCGATGGTTATGTATTCAACACATGTTTAATGGTATTTGGAAGAGGTGGAGTAGGGAGTACTTGCACACCTTGCAACTGAGGCAAAAGTGGTTTGCTCATTCGCCCAATTTGGGGGTTGGCGACATAGTGTTTATAAAGGATTTAAATTTGCCTCCGCTTCAGTGGCCTATCGGGCGCGTTGTCAAAGTTTTTCCGGGGTCTGATAATGTTGTGCGAATTGCCAGGGTCAGGACTTCTCGTGGAGAATACACTCGTCCGGTTTTGCGACTTTTTCCTCTTCCTTTGGATGTCAGGGATGCCTGCGGTGTGTGCGAGGTCTGACCCCTTGATTTCGTTAGTTCGTTTATTTTTGCCAATTAACCCTTGTTTGAGTTTTACTAATCTTTGTTATCCAGCGTTTTCTTCTAATTGCATGAATACTAACAAATTACACCAAAAAAAAAAAAAAAAAAAAAAAAAAAAAAAAAAAAAAAAAAAAAAAAAAAAAAAAAAAAAAAAAAAAAAAAAAAAAAAAAAAAAAAAAAAATGTTTTGCTTATTGAAGCTTATACGCTTCAAGGGGGGATTATGTTGAATATTCGCGGTCTTTTGACCTTTTAAATTTCCCGGTTTTTGCTGTTCCTTCGATGGGGGCGCTCCTGGTGGCAGGATTCACGAATACTCACTCTTTTCTCTACCGCCGATCTGAGCAGATGCAGGAACTTCGGCTCTGCAATTTCTTTCATTTCCTTTTCCTATCCTGTTCACAATTATCTCTCACTTTACCTTGCAGTCAGCCGGTAAGTTCTCCTCTACATGCGCACAGTTCTCGCCGCCAAGGTAAGCCAAACTTTAATCATTTTCGTCCCATCACGGTTCTCCCTCATGAACCAGTCCCCAATTTCAAAATACAGTCCACTATTCTAAACTCATTACAAATACGAATTAGTATACATGAAAATACCTCACACCGGAAAAATCATAGAACTCAACAGAATAATCTGCCACAGCATATACGCACCTTATTAGGTGAAAAACGCAGAGCAAGGGCGAAGTGGCACCGGACCAGATACCCATCCGACAAAAAACAATACAACAATTTAACTAACAAACTTAAGATAGAAATAAGAAAATTCAAAATTCAAAACCTGCAAAACCATACTGAAAGACTTAATACTTGTGACAAATCATTATGGATGACTACGAAAAAACTTCTAAAGTACAAGAACTTTTATCACCCTCTCCTTACAGGTTCTCAAACCTGGACAAGATCTGACGAAGAAAAATCCCAAATTTTCGGACAACACCTCTTTAAATCATTTAGCCCACACCCTGACATCTTCAATCCTAATCACCTTGAATGTATGGAAGCAGAACTAGATATTCCACTCCAACTGTCTCCTCCTCCTAAAGCATTTCATCCTTCTGAGATATCAAACATAATCCAACGATTACCTTCAAACAAAGCCCCAGGACACGACCTAATCACATCCCATATCCTAAAAATTCTTCCTCGAAAAGCCATCCTATTCCTAACATATATATATATATATATATATAATGCTGTGCTGCGTACTACACATTTTCCTGACTCCTGGAAATTATCTATAGTTAAAATGATTCCAAAACCCAAAAAGCCACCTGAGATCCCATCCTCATACCGTCCTATTTCCCTTCTCCCGATCATGGGTAAAATCCTTGAAAAACTAATTTTAAAACGGTTGTATCCTATCCTAGATTCCCATCATGTAATCCCAGATCATCAGTTTGGATTCCGAACATCACACTCCACAATCCAGCAATGCCATCGTGTGGTGGACGTTGTCTCCTCTGCATTGGAGCGCGGAATGTACTGCACCGGATCGATGTGGAACAGGCGTTTGACCGAGTTTGGCACCCGGGACTGCTTTACAAACTCCGTAAATTCCTACCTTCTACATATTTCCTTATTATTCGATCCTATCTGACTGATAGAACCTTCAAAGTGAATCATAAATTTTCCAATTCGTCTCTCTTCACCCAATCCGCTGGCGTTCCTCAAGGTAGTATCCTTGGTCCCATCCTCTACACAGTGTATACAGCTGATATCCCGACTCACCCTACCACTGTCCTCACCACTTATGCTGATGACACATGCGTGTTATCAGTAAATAATGATCCTTTCATTGCATCCCAATCACTACAATCTCATATTACTAACATTCAAGAATGGTGTCGAAATTGGAGAATAAAAATAAATCCCAACAAATAACCTTTACCCTTCGTCGTAAACCTACGACTTCCTGTCCAACAATATCCTTTAATGATATTCCATTAATCCCTGTTGAACAGATCCGCTACCTTGGACTCCACTTGGACAAACGTCTTACTTGGAATCCACATACAAGACTAAAACGACAAGAAACTGCTCGTCGTTACAGACTACTTCAACATTTACTAGACAAACGATCAAAGCTCCCAATTAATTACAAAAGACTCATTTACATGACTGTGATTAGACCTATTTGGACGTACGGAGTTGAGCTTTGGGGCTCTACTAAACCATCCAATTCATCTCGTATCCAATCCTTACAATCCAAAATCCTTCGAAAAATCCTCAATGCTCCTTACTTTGCGACCAATAAACTTATCCATAAAGATCTTAATGTTCCTTATGTTGCTGATATAGCCCGCAGGAGATACCTATCCTTCCATAGTAAGCTCCATAACCACTCCAATCCACTAGTCTCCCAACTTGCTACCCACTCCATTCCCGATAATCCTCCGAGGCGTCTGAAAAGAAGATGGCCTAGAGACCTTATAGTGTAGATTTTTATTGAAGTGCTACTACTGAGTTGTTCTTCACAAGTTATATACATGCCATTGTATTCTCTATCAACACATTTACTTGATTTATATGTTTTTGTACAGTTGTAAATATCAATAAACGAGAAAAAAAAAAAAAAAAAAAAAAAAAAAATAGAACTTCAAAACCGTAATATTTTCTGGACTCGAGAAAATGGCAACTTCAAGGAAGTGTGCAGATCCTGGTAATGAAATAGTCGGAAAATCAGTTCCACAACCTTATGCTACATTAATTTAGGTATTCAAAAATTATGAAAATTATTATTATTCTTTTTTTTTTAGTCCATCGAATTTCAGGGGGTTTTCCGTTTTTTGTGGTTCAAGAGCGAAGATAATAGCAATTTTGAAGCTGCGACATATTTTATCTTTTTTATCGTACTTTGTAACTTAGGTAGCTGTAGTAACATATTCCATAAGAATTACCAGAAAACAAATTCGCTTTTTAAAAAGAACACGTCATGAATGTTGAAAAATCAGATTTTTACTTTTTTTGAACTGATACCTTACACCTCGGTTTTAATCCTTATTAAATTTGATTTTGATTGGTTATTGACACCTATAGATTACAAATTACACAAAAAATAAAATAAAATTGATTTATTAAAACTATTGGGTTGTTTCACATGAAATGTCCGTTTTCAAGGTATAGATAGGGATTTTAGGAAAAATACAATATGAAAACAATATAATTTTATTCGAAGTATTTACCTTCTTTTTCTACACATGTTTCCCAACGTGACAACAACTTTTTTATCCCGGATTTGAAAAACTCTGAGCTTTGAAGTGAAACAAAATCTGAAAACGCACTTTTGATTTCAGCATCATTTGCAAAAAATTTTCCTCTGCAGAAGTTGTCTAAATTCCTGAAAAGGTGATAATCTGTTGGAGACAAGTCAGGAGAATATGGTGGGTGCGGAAGAACTTCGTACCCCAGCTCTTTCAATTTATGCATGGTAAGTTCTGAAACGTGGGGTCTAGCGTTGTCGTGTAGGAGTATAGGGCCCTTCCGATTTACCAATCCAGGTTGTTTTTTCAATAATTTTTCGCGCATTTGGCCAATTTCATTGCAGTAGGTTGTAGAGGTAATGGTCTCACCTCTAGGCAAAAAGGAATAATGTATGATTCCAGCCATGGACCACCATACTGTAACAATCAATTTTTTTCGGGTGCAAATTTGGTTTTGGCATTTGTCCTGGGCTTTCGTCGATGTCTAACCACTGCCCTGACCTACGCTCATTGTCATAAGCAATCCATTTTTCGTCGCAAGTTATTATTCTTTCAAGGAAAGGGTCGGTTTTTTGCCTAGCAAGCAACGAAACGCAGGTCTCAAGACGTTTCAATTGCTGTCGCTCAGTGAGATCGTGAGGTACCCATGTACCCATGAGCTTTTTCAACAACAGAGACTCGCAAAATCCTCTATGTATTTCAAATATTATAAAATCGGACATTTCATGTGAAACAACCCAATAAAAACTATCTTAAATAAATTACAATATATAAGTTAAGGAATATACTTTTATCGGTGGCTTCCGGTGGGCTGAAAATTGTATATATGTATAAACATTTCAATCCTTCTAGTATATAAACAAAAACAAAGTTAGCAGCACCAACCAGCGCTTTTTTAGGTATATATTTATATTTAGGCGCAGATATTTATATTTGATTTTCACTTATTGTTTATTGGTGCTTAACGTCCTTCTTTGCTCCTGCTAGGGCAGGAAGGACGAGTTATCCTACAGGTTAACAACCTATTCTAGCCAGGTAGGATAGTCAAGGTTCAATTCGGGGGGTCGTATGCGAAATGTCACACTATCAGGCCACTGCCATCGTAAGTGCAAGACAGTGAGGAGAAAGTCCTACAGGCTGAATCTCCAATTGTCGTCGTCGTACTTATCACTCCACCTAAAATTAATTATATATAAGTTGGTACTGAGAACAGCTCTCCTTTATAGAGCTGCAATGTTAGGCATCATCCCACACACGACAGTTAAGAGACTCCAACAGTTTCAGAAAAGAGTGCTTAGGAGGATAGGGTACGACATTACAGAGTACAAGAACTGACGTACTGCATATAGTCCTAGGATAGTACACCAAAGATGGTAGAACACCTATAGAAAAACTACAAAGGTTGCAAAAATATGTTGACTAACATATTTTGAACTAAGTTGAAACTTTTGTAACCCCTTTACCCTGAAACACTTAATCCAGTAAAATGTCCGTTTTCCAAAATATTTCCGAACTTTTAATCTCAACGGATCTTTATGTTTTGTGCGGTGCTGAATCCGAATCTGAAGTTTGCTACCATGGCAGACGTCGGCTTCATTCCCAAAATCGAAAAAAAAAGCCTAAAATACCGGTTATTTTCGTTTTTTACCCATAACAAGAGAAGATAGTCTTCAAATATTAATTTTTAGCTAGAGTTATTAGCTAGAGTTATTTTCTACGAAATTAAAAAAAAAATGCTCCGAAATCGGACCATTTTTCGCGAAGATGTAGTCTTGGGAAAAAGTGTAAACTATCAAATTAATATTTCCAATGCTTTTCTTATTGTCATATAAAGTTGAGCAAATATCAAATTAAGAATATAGTAATATAGCGGATCTGGACAGACTGTAAAAGTAAGAGATATGAAAGGAAACTTTTTATCAAATTAAAAGAATGATATCAGCTTCTTTTAGGCGACCCAGTTTATGCCAGAAATTGGGTCAGTTATACTTTGGCAAGACGATATAAAAGAGTTTTATTGTGTAAGTATTGATTTTAATAAATTAATTGGATTATTGTTTTGTATAATGTCATGACTTTTATATTAATAGTTAATTTAGCTTGATTTATCAATATTTAATCATCTCTAAAATAATTCTTCATTGTAAATAGAACCATTGGTTCCAATAGAAATAATTAATTGTAAGATTGTACAATTTAATATAGTATAATCCTTACTGTCTATAATTAAAGCAATTTAAGTAAAAGTACAATCACAGATAATTAATAAATACATGTAAAAGTAACGGAGTAATAACTTTCTTAATAAATGTAATTACCAAGGACTGTATCCACATGATGAAAGATTTCGCGTCGACTATCAACATAAAACTCGCGGCTAATATAAACATCACACAGTATGCCGTAATTGTATCTTGTCTCACATTAAACGTGTTGTATCATATAAGGTTTTCTGTCATATTTTCCTTCATTTACAAACAGCAACTTTAAAAATAGGTTTCATAACCTTTGCGATAGTTCCAATAGTAGTGCTTTTCTTAATTATATAAATTTATTTTAAATTAAATTATTGTTTGATAAAAAATATGATAAAACAGCATTTTAATAATATACTCATTAAAAGTACTAATATTTTCAATAAAAATATTTGTATTTCCTACACCCAATATTAGGCATTAGCTCACCCCAAGGTAGAGAGTTCTGTTAGGTCTTGTTAATCTATATTCCTTGGCTAAATGAATTCATTTACTATTACTATTACATTTAATTTAAAGTAAATGAACCAAACTGAAACCACTGAATGATACCTGTATTACACACTAATTGAACTGAACTGACACTGAATTATCAACTTCATCACAATAGCAAGCAGATTCACCTCCTAGAAATAGAACGAAATACGAATAACAAAATTTTAAAACTGATGGCTCGAATGCCTAAAACTCAGTCTGTTCTTTAGCGATTGAAGGGGAAGAATTGCTACCAGAAGCCTTTAAAATTCTATTCACTGTAAAAGTAGCCTCCATTAAAGATCTAAATAACTTACCGC
>RCWM02000939.1:0-242947 GCA_003667255.2 Euschistus heros | reverse complement strand
TGGTTCATGAGTTTTCGCGGATAGTGATCACAAACGAAAAGTGGCTTGTCCTTTTTTTTATATATAATAGTATAGATTATGGCTATGAATTTGCATATTTCTCCGAGCTAACTAAAACATCTAATAACATCAAAATAAATAAGAAACTGTTGTACCTTAAAGAATTGACATTGCTCTTATTGTTGTTACAATCTAGCAGATGTTTTGTGAGTTAAATTAGTCATAGTTGGTCACGAATCCGTTAGTGTACCTTCATCTTTCCCGGAGAAGAGCACTTTGTTTTTAGAGACATCTTCTGATTTTTTTTTTTTTTTTTTTTTTTAAATTTTCGTCATGTCCTCAACCTTCAAGAATGGTGTCGTAATTGGAGAATTAAAATAAATCCAAGCAAATCCCACCAAATAACCTTTACCCTTCGCCGTAAACCTACGCCTTTTTGTCCTACAATATCCTATAATAATATCCCACTGATCCCTGTTGAACAGATCCGCTATCTTGGACTCCAACTAGACAAACGTTTAACCTGGAATCCACATACAAGACTAAAACGGCAGGAAACTGCTCGTCGTTTTCGACTTCTTCAACATTTACTAGACAAACGTTCGAACCTTCCGATTTATTACAAAAGACTCATTTACATGACAGTTATCAGACCTATTTGGACATATGGAGTTGAGCTTTGGGGCTCAACTAAATCTTCTAATTCTTCCCGTATCCAATCCTTACAATCCAGAATCCTTCGAAAAATCCTTAATGCTCCTTACTTTGTTACAAATAAACTTATCCATAAAGATCGTAATGTCCCATATGTTTCTGATTTAGCCCAAACCAGATACCTATCCTTTCAAAGTAAACTGCATAACCACACAAATCCACTAGTCCTTCAACTTGCTTCCCATTTTATTCCTGATAACCCTCAGAGGCGTCTGAAAAGAAGATGGCCAAGAGACCTTTTAGTGTAGATTTAATTGAAGTGCTACTAGTGAATCACAAGTTATTTACATGCCATTGCATGCACTGACTATACATTTACTTGTTTTATATTATTTTGTACAGTTGTAAATATCAATAAATGAAAAAAAAAAAAACCTTCTAGTGTAAAGTTTTTTTTTTTTTTTTTTTTTTTTTTAGGGCTACTGATGAGTAGTTCTCTTCAAGTTTCGCATGTTATTGTAATCATAATCAACTCATTTACTAGATGTATATATTTTATATAGTTGTAAATTTCAATAAATGGATATAAAAAAAAAAAAATTTTCGCTGCCCCGGAATATTGTTGTTTCCTACCGCGTTTTTGAAATAAAGTAATCGATTGTTTGCTCTGTTGTTTACTATTAGCTACCCTTTGGGAAGATGCCAATTCGATTCGGGATAAAGAAAGAATGTGGATAGATTCGCAGGCACTTTTACTATTGGTGTGTCATCTTGTACCTTGAAACATTAAGGGACTCGTACCTTGAAACAGAACTGTAAGGAGTTAGTCCAGTCAATAAACACATTGTAGAGTGCATGGAATATGCGATGATTTTAGACTTCATAGCTTCGTTAGGAATAGTTGGAAGATAAACATACTAAAAGTCCCCGACCATGGGGAGTGAGTTTAAGAAAATATCAATATATAAAACACTAAATGCATTATAAAACTAATGTTAACTTATGTTTCACCTTCTTACATTTAAGAAGACTAATATCAACATAACACACTAAACAACACAATCCAAGTTGAAATTGTAGAAGTGATTGTTTGCATGTGAGGTTATAGGAATGAACTATCGATAAATGTAAACCCGAAGTGAAGCGTGAGGATCGAACTGGACGGTGTAGTGCGGGTCAGGCCGGTTTCGTGAAGGCACGCTTATGAAAGGGTACCTTTTTTTGAAAGAGGTGGATGTTGTTGGGGATCACTCCAAAAAAGACAATGTTTGATATAAACAAACATATTTATTTGTTAACGTTTCGGCCAACTTTGATGGCCATCATCAGGGAAAAAAAATATGTATATCATGATACTAAGTCACGTAGAGAACTCTCTCATCATGATGATTTTTTTTTACGTGAATATGTCTTTAAATTTCCTAACATATGGGGGCAATTCAAAGAACCTAATAATAACAAAATCAGGGGATACAGTTTGGCGTTTTAGTATCGAATCAATCCTCTACATCCAAAATTAGATATAAAACGGGATAGCTAAAGGATCAAAGAATTCATTACGATAAGCGAGAACATTGACGTACGCGTGCGGTGGAGGGGGAAGCGCTCCAATTTTGAGGTTACTTTGCTGCATTTGGAGATTTGCAATTAGTATAACTTTTGACTCGGAGAAGCTACGATGTTCGTTTATGTTTTAATCGTCAGCTGTCGTCAACATCTGTCCATTGTATATAAAACATTAGCTTAAAGTAATGACTGTGAATATAATAAGGTGTTAGAATGAAAAAATATTATCAAAAATATATAAAACCGGCCTATACGCGTCAAAAAGCCAAAACCAAATACAGAGATCGTATACGGTTGGAAAGGGCTTCTCAAGAGCAATCGAAAGGTAATAATAAAACACCATGTGACCGAGTCAAACAGTGCCGGGAACGTACATTTTGAGGTATTTTGCTGCCTATCGAGATTTGCAATTAGTATAACTTTAAATTCGGAGAGGCTACGATATTCGTTTAAGTTTTAATCGTCAGGTATCGTCAAAATGTACCGATTGTATATAAAACATCAGATTAAAGGAGTGACAGTGAATATAAGGTGTTATTTAGAAAAAAATATCAAAAATTTTGTGGTATGGTTCCTGATCAGCAATTGTTTTATACTTATTTTTGCATTTAATGCACAAAGCTTGGTCGCGCACTCAGAAGACATCTCTACTGATACAATCATAAACCGATCTGATTATTTGGCAATCAGCGAAACTTGGATGGAAAACTCCATGCCAGTGAATATCCCTACCTTTGAACTGAGATTATATTCTAATACCGCTAAGAACAAAAAAATTGCAACTATATCATCGGTAGCGGTATCATCATCATCCAGTCGCAGAGCCGGTGGAGTCGCCATATATCGCAATATCAATAGCTTTACTGATTGTGATAGAGTTAACATTGACTTTTCGGAAATAGTTTTGGATATGAAAGACTTAACAAGTGGTGATGTCTGTCTAGTAAAGGTATCATCTTCAATTTCGTACTCGGATGTGTGTATATCCACCCGGGCACAGCGTTAGCAGACATTAAACTTTTTATGTTACGATCGTTGTTAAAATATTCCAAAAACATAAAATTATAACCGATTATGAGCCTGGTCTTACTACACCAGCTATGATAGTTGGAGACTCTAATGTTGATGTCTCACAAAATCGCTCATTGTCAGACATCATTCTCAGCGAGTTGGATTTGTCATATATTGAAACTTCTCCAACAACGTTAGGTAATTCCTGTATTGATTTAACGTTTATCATCTCGATGTCTCTTGTTTGCCATTTGTGCCATATTTTTCGTTTCACAGACGTAGAAAACGTATTAGTTTCCTTGCTTTTATTCTAAATACATAAATAAAAATATTTTATTCAGAAAATATAACCCGTTACATATACGTATTCACGTACAACACACGGCCGTGTCCATGACTGCCACACACCATTTTTTTTTTTTTTTTTTTTTTTTTTTTTTTTTTTTTTTTTTTTTTTTTTTTTTTTTTTTTTTTTTTTTTTAGTTTTAGTTTTAATATTTTTTCTGTCTTGATGATGGCCATCAAAGTTGGCCCATAAATAATTAGGCCAAAACGTTATAAAATAAATATGTTTGATTATATGAAACATTGACTTTTTTTTTGGAGTGATACCCAACAACATCCAACTCTCTATTTCGTCCAGTCGACCACCATAGCTCTTCAAAAATTTTTATTTTTTTTTATAGTCTTCTTTCTATTGTTTTCCTTTTCAACAAAATCAGTTACTCAATCTTTTGTTTTTATTTATGTATAAATATATTTATAAATTTTTATTATTTATTTGAATAATACAGATAGTATTTTAATTGGTTAGTTTGTCCAATATATTTGCTAATATATATATATATATATATATATATATATATATATATATATGCGCATATATTTCAGTTCTTATTATATAATGCACAGCCCTATTGATGATAGATCAGCTGTTGAATAAATTAAGAAGGCATAGGAATATTGTATTGTGAGGGGGTAGTTTCGAGGAGACATAGGAAATGCATTTGGCTGATTGTGACCTGCCTTACGGGGTTCAATCGAAGAGAGAGCCGGTGATTTCGAGAAAACAACTTCCCCGTTTCGACTAATACTCACTCGATAAGTTTTACTAGAATCGATACTAAATGTAGAAACTTTCCGTCTAAGTGGGTTCTTATATAATATCTTATAGGGCTCTGTGAGCAAGTTATGATAAGACTGAACTAATGACTTAAAAAAAGGGTAATCGGGTAGAATGACACACACGGCTACTGTATAACAACTGACTTTATTCATATATATCTCCTATATATAAGGTCCTTATCTGTTTACTTAAACTAATAACAATCCTTAATCCTGAATCCTAATTCTATTACAATAGAGTTTATCTATACTGATAACTCCCCCCTTCCAGTTCCTTCTCCAGGAGGAACTTTTAAAACAAAACAAAAAAAAAAACTTCTTGATACATATTGACTTACAAGCTAAAACAAAACAAACATTAAAACTTACATGCTACTAGTTACAAAACTAAGAAAACAATATATCTATACATGAGTTCTAAAGTGGGAACAACAGAACAACTAACACTGCTGAAAAGTAAAATACTAATTTGTTAATCACATCACTTACTCCTGACGCACAGCCTCCGGTCTGGTCTGAGGCACCTTATGAGGGATTCGTAGTTCCCCCAAATGAACGGTCCGGACCCGCGAGGGGTGGTTCACGTCCCGAATCGTATAACGATTGTGTTCCCTTATCGTAATGATCGTAAAGGGGCCCTCGTATCGAGCTGCTGTTTTATTACGCGCCGTTCTCAACCGCCGGTATACAATTGTTCCTAGAGGAAGGGATTCTCTGGACGCCCCTTTCAGCTGTTCGTTTGTCTTAGTTACTCTTGTGGATTTTTCCCTTATAAGCTTCTCCTGGACTGTACGCCATGCTGTTTGTCGCGCCGCACGTGCCTGCGAAAGTTGCTCCCGCAATACGTCGTTTTTGACCGTTATAAGATCTCCTCGGTCCCGGCGAGTTTGTCCGAAGACGATTTCCACCGGTGATAGCCCTGTCGCCGAATGAATCGTGTGGTTATACGCGATCACTGCTCGCGGCATTGCCTCGTATGGGTCTAAATTCCGCCCCAGCTTAAGGAGCCGGAGATGTTCTCCGAGTGTATTATGCAGTCGCTCGACCGCCCCTCTCCCTGTAATGTGGTGAGGAGTATTCAGTCTCCATGAAATCCCTAGCGTTTTGCTTTCCTCCCTTATTAGTGCATTGTCGAATTCGCGACCGCAGTCCGAGACAATTTCCTCCGGCACCCCGTACGTTGCGCACCATAGAAGCACTCCTTCCCAAACCGCGCCCGGCGTCTTCTCCTCGACGGGATATGCCATAGCTAACTTGCTAAAAGAGTCAATAGCCGTAAGCCAGGATTGACCCTCATTAGAATACACGTCGATTTGAATTAGTCTCAACGGTTCCGATGCCGTGGGAGAGACTATCTGTTCCGCTACCGGCGGTCTCCTGTCATATTTAGCCCTTTTGCAAATCTCGCATCCTTCGACAACCTCCCGTACTGTACCTCCCCATTGCTTTCCAAAAATATAGCCGTTTTAGGGCTCGCAAGGTTTCTTCAATCCCCCGATGATTTGATTTCCCTACATGATGGTCTGACACGATTTGGCGTTGCCTCGCCTCATCCGATATCGTCTCGACTTCTCGCAAGCACCTCGTTATCGTATAACCCATTCCTATCCGTTCTTGCCGCCATAACCTTCGCAATTTATCAATAAGGAGTTTATTCCCAACGAAAATGTGGCATCCACGACGGGGTACAGCAAATTCTGTGAATACTCGTTCTAATGCGTCGTCCTCTATCGTAGCTGGGGCCCTCACTATAACCACCGAGGAACCTTCCGCCGTATGTGCTTTAGTTTCGACGCCCAGTCCTTGTTTCGAGCGAATAATAATTTGTATCCGTTTGTCGTTTATTATTTCGTTGACTTCCGGTAACTCCCCCGGTCGGTCAGACCCGATCGAATTATCCTCAGACTCTCGACGCACTGGTGGTATTTCGGGTCCGTTCTCCGCCCAGTCTCGTAAATACCGCAGCGCAAATGGTTCCGTGGAGGTACCTTCCCCCATCGATAGCATTTACTACAAGATCCCGCGAGAGCCAATCTGCCACCGCGTTCTCCACCCCCTTCCTGTGGATGACTCGGAATGTATAAGCTGCTAGCCGTTCTTTCCACCTTGGCACCCTTGCTGACGATTCTCTAAGGGTGTTCAAGTAAACCAGAGGTTTGTGGTCGGTGAACAATTCGAATGTTCGCCCTTAGACGTAAGGTCGGAAATATTCGATGGCCCACACTACCGCCAATAATTCCCTCTCTATGGCGCTGTAACGACTCTCCGCTCCGTTCAATTTCCGACTGGCGTATGCTATCGGCTTCTCGCCTTCGGTGAAATTCTGAGATAAGACGGCTCCGATAGCTACCGCGCTCGCGTCCGTGGTAATCCGAAACATGAGTCGGAAGTCGGGGAATGCTAGTAGGGGTTGTGATGTCAGGGCTTCCCTGCATTTCCTAATGCTTTCCAGCTGAGCTGGTCCCAGCGCAAATCGCCTACCCTTTTTCAGTATCTCTGTCAGTGGTTGCGTTAACTCTGCGACACTCGGAATGAAACGTCGATAATAGTTGACCATCCCCAGAAACCGCCTAACCCCACGGACATTACTCGGCAATGGAGCTTCCTGAATCGCCCTTACTCGTTCCTGATCGGGTCGCACTCCTGATCGCGACACCACATGTCCAAGGAATCTAATTTCACTCAGCCCGAATTTTGATTTTTCCCGCGACAGCTTAAGCCCAAATTGTCGGATTCTATGAAATACAGTTTCCAAATGTTCGACATGCTCCGCTTCCGACCTACTGAACACTATGAGATCGTCCATGTAGACCTGAGCGAAATCTTCCCCTAACCCTCTCTGGAATTCATCCATAAGGCGTTGGAACGTCAGCGGGGCCCCTTTCAACCCGAACGGCATTCTTACGAATTCGTAATGCCCCGTTTCCCAGGAAAAAGCGGTTTTCTCGATGTCCTCCTCGGCCATCCTGACTTGATGATACCCGCTTTTGAGGTCTAATGTACTAAAGATGGCCGCTCCTGCCAACCTATCGAGTATATCCTCAACCCGGGGTAGGGGGTAGCGTTCGTCTTGTGTTACCTCGTTCAACTTCCGATAGTCAACAACAACGCGATACTGTCTCTCTCCCCCCGGGCATATTTTGCTTCTTCTCGACGACCCACAGAGGGCTATTAAAAGGGGAATTGCTTCGTTTAATTATTCCTTGTCGTAACAATTCCGCTAGCTGTTTCCGAATAACCTCCCTCATCGCTTGCGGGTACCTCCTATCCTTAACGTAGACCGGCCTGTCTGTCTTAAGTGCGATCCGGTGTACCGTTTTCCCCGTAGTTGGCAGGTTCTCGCCCTCCCGGTAAAACAGATCCGAAAATCGACCTACGACATCCTCAACTGTTTTCTGACTACACTCGACCGCCCCGATCTCAACGCCCTGACCTGATCCCACCACCGTGGTCCGGTATTCCCGATCTCCCAACCGGAACTGACAGCGCCCTTGCTTTATCTGCATTTCCAATCCCGCTCGCCGTAATAGGTCACACCCGACTATCAGATCGTATTCCGGTCTTAAATTCTCTGTGATGTGTAATTTGATCTGCACGTCCTTTCCCGCCAGCCTCGTAGCATCAAAATACCCCTCACCCAACGTACTGCACTGCCCGCTCACTGTGGTGATTTTGCACTCGCACCTTTGATGTGATCCCCATATTCCTAGTAATTCCGCCCCCCGTTTACTAATAAGTGCAACCTCAAACCTCCTCCCTTTATCCCATTGTTATTTATTAACAACTCGCGTGGGAAGTTGCCCCGCCCGTCCTCGTATCCTCATTCCAACTTAGGTTTCCGCACCACGACCTCGGATCCGGAAATACCGCCCCTCCAGGGGTTCCCACGACTCACCTCATTTCCTCTCGAGACCGGAGTGCTGCGCTCGGAGCGTATACTTTCTTCTCCTGAAGACTCTGAGCTCGAAGAGCGCCCTCCGCTTCCCCTGAGTGTTTGTCTCCTGTTCCACTCCTGATTGTTGACCTCCATAGGCTCCGGTTGTGGTCCTCTCCTATTTGGCCGACTATTCCGTCTTGGACATTCCCTTGCGACGTGTCCTCTCCTGCCGCACTCGTAGCACCTCGTGAGGTTGCACTGTGCTGCTAGATGCCCTGTTTGGTTACATTCGTAGCACCTCCTCTCTTGTTTTCGTCGACGGTCCTCAGGTGCTCGGCTTGTCCGTTTCTCTCGAAATTCCGCTCTCCTCCACTGCGTCTGGGCGGACTACGGTGTTTCCTACTGGGCCTTCTGACCTCGATCCAGTCTTTTTTTTCTGGGCTCCTGAATCGGGTCTCTTTACGTTCACGAGCGTCTATTAGTTCGTGGGCACATGTTATGAAATCCTTGTCCCGTGGGAGTGATTCAGCTGGACCTTCAGAATTCTTCTTATGAATTCCATACGCTGCCCGGCTTCGACCTGCTCAAATGTCTCCACTGTCTTCTCCACCAGCCTGTTGTGGAGCAATAGTAATTTCTCGGCAAAGTCGCCCTCTGATTGGCCCGATCTCCTTCTTTCTTTAAGTAGGTAGAATGTGTCTTCGTCCGGAGACCATCTACCTCCGCCATACAGTTTTTTTAAGACGTACCTTAAGTGTGTCCCACGACACAGTAGTGTCCCCTTGGATTGTGTTGAGAATCTTTCTTGATATTCGGCCCACTAAGGACGCCTCCAACATCGTTACATCGGCCTGCAGTAATGTCCCTGTGTCCAGCCTCGACTGCATGAGGCTGCATGCATTTTTTTTTTTCATTTATTGATATTTACAACTGTACAAAATAATATACAACAAGTAAATGTATAGTCAGTGCATGCAATGGCATGTAAATAACTTGTGATTCACTAGTAGCACTTCAATTAAATCTACACTAAAAGGTCTCTTGGCCATCTTCTTTTCATACGCCTCGGAGGATTATCAGGGATGGAGGAGGAAGCAAGTTGGGAGACTAGTGGATTGGAGTGGTTATGGAAAGATAGGTATCTGGTTTGGGCTAAATCAGAAACATATGGAACATTAAGATCTTTATGGATAAGTTTATTGGTCACAAAGTAAGGAGCATTGAGGATTTTTCGAAGGATTTTGGATACAAGATGAATTGGATGGTTTACTGGAGCCCCAAAGCTTAACTCCGTACGTCCAAATAGGTCTAATCACAGTCATGTAAATGAGTCTTTTGTAATTAATTGGGAGCTTTGATCGTTTGTCTAGTTAATGTTTAAGAAGTCTGTAACGAATAATATTAAATAAAAAAATATTTTTTGGGTTGTCAGGATATTAATGAAGGCTTATGGTTTTCATATATAAAAAGAAAAATAAATTATTTAAAACATTATTTATTAATCAAAATACTCTTCTCCATTACTCCCAATGTATATCTGCTTACGAGTTAATAACTTTCCCTTAAAACTTATTAACTTCTATTCCCAATGAATAGAAGTTTGATTTATTGTTATTAAAAGTACTCCAAAAACGCTTCTTCTATCAAGCCTTTGATTGCGTCTCGCACCCCTTGCTGCTGCACCGACTGGAGGAATTCCGGTTTCCCGTCGCCCTGTGCCGACTGTTCGGAAGCTACCTCAGCGGAAGATCATTCGTTGTGCGGGTCGGTGGGAGCCTGTCTTCGCCAGTCCCCACCACCTGTGGTGTACCTCAGGGTTCAGTGCTGGGCCCAATCTTGTTCAACATCTTCACGGCACCAGTCGTATCCATAAAGCACCCTGAGGCGGTAGCTGCATACGCTGACGACATCGTGGTCTACGCGTCCAGCCTCAACCCCGGCCGGGCCCTCAAGATGGCTGAGAGGGCGACCTCCACCATCGTCGAGGCGCTGAAGACATGCGGCATTAAGGTGAACTCTAGACAGACTGACGCCATTTCTTTGTACGAATTTATAATAAAGTCGGAGGTTAGAAAAAAAAAAAAAAATTCTATCAAATTATAATTTTAATTTTTTATATATCTTTTTTTTTTATTTTATTTATTTATTTCCCTTCCTTGCCTCTCGGCTACACGGGTTTTGCAGGGATGGCTTGTAGCCATCACTGCTGGTTTTAACAGTTTAACATAACATTTCAATATTACTTTTTAACATTGCAAGAATAAATTTTCTTAAACATTTAACAGAACATTTCAATATTACATTTAACATTTAACATTTCAAGATTTCACTACACGTTTAAAGTAACATTTAATATTTAAAATACATTAAACGCTTTACATAACTACATACTTGTGTTTAATACAATATACCTTATATCTAATACAACAACCTATATTTAATACAGCATACTATATTAAACTTAACTACTAATACAAACTACTAATACAACATACTATATTAAAATTAACTACATAATAACTATAACATACTATAATACATTATAATAACTACATAATAACTACAACATACTAATTTAAAATAACAACATACCTATATCAATTGTTTTTTTGTTTTTTTTTAATTTTACGTTTATATAGGCATTATTCGGTGATGGGGTTGTCGTCAGCATCATTCCTGTCCAGGATTCTTTCTGGGGCGTGGCCCCTTCTTCCTAGGTTGAAGTGCTCTACCCCCACTTCAGTTTTCCAACCATACACAAAACTTTTGTAATACGGGTAGTTGTCAGCTGATACTAGTTGAGGGAAGTCACTCTCCGTTAGAGCATACAGCCCTGTTTCTCTCTGTAGCTTGGCTCTCAATGCCTCAAAGGCAGTGCATGAAATTACCACATGTTCAGCGGTTTCCGGTACACCACAGCTGGGACAAAGCGGGTCAATATTTTTACCATGTTTCTGGAGCTTGGCTCGAAAGCCCCCGTGCCCTGTGAGAAACTGTGAGATCCAGTAATCCGGGAGTACCCAAGTTTGCTTGAAGACGTGACCTAACAGTGGGGAAATATTTTCTAAGAGTAGCCCCTTTCGGGGTTGTTACCCACCGCCTGTTCCATTCTTCTATCGTGTACTCTCGGATTATCTCCAACCATTTCCTTGGATTTGCGTCGATCAGAGACCGGAGATTATTTGGTAGTCCCACCGAGCCTTCCCTTTTCATATTAAATTTAAAGCCATCTTCTTGCAGTACAAGATCAAGAGGTACCCCTCCTGCTAAGACCTGGACCCCCTCATGAGACACTGATCGGTACGCCCTGGTGACTCGCAGTAGAGAATTACGCTGAATTGTTGCCAGCCTACTCATCTGTCTGCGTGAGAGATTTTGGTACCAGGCGGGGAGATGCATACCGTAGGATACCAAGTATCACTCCTTTATATATCGCCATCGTAGCTGGGTATCTGAGGCCCCATAAGGCGCCCCCTAACCTACTGAGACAGTTCAATGATAAGGCCGTCCTATTGGCAAGGTATTCCAAATGAGGCGTTACATCAAAATTCCTTCTTATTTTAACACCCAGGTAGGTGACAGTCTCAGTTGGACGTATTCTTTCTCCTTCAATTCTAATAATAGGGTTAGGCCTACACTTATTTCCTTTCAGAAGAATGGCCTGTGTTTTTGCAGCCGCCATTTTCATCTTCTGTTTACTGCACCATCTACTAACTAGGCCAGCACATCTTTCAGCTTCTTGCTTCAATTGGACTATACTGTTAGCAGACACCACGACAGCCAGATCGTCGACATAGGCAATCGCGGGGAACCGTTCTTCTTCGAGTATAGCCAACATATCATTGAAGACTAACTTCCACAGGGCCGGACCAAGGACAGAGCCCTGAGGACAGCCCCTCTCGACTACATCTTCATACTCATAAAAGTTTCCGCGTATTTTAACACGTCGGTCCTGGAGGTAGCTCATTACCAGCGCATACAAATTGCTAGGTGTATCGTATCTCTGGAGCTGGTGAAGTACGCTTGGCCACCACACACTATCAAAGGCAGAGGATATGTCAAAGAGGAGTAACATGACGTACCGATCTGCCCTCTCAGCTACGTCATGACGTACCCTCAACAAAGCATCAGCGGTTCCCCTGCCTTTAGTGGATCCGTATTGCCGTGGATGGCTTGCTCTCGTCAGAACTGGCTGCAAGCTCTTAAGCAGCAAGTTTTCCAACACTTTACTCATAACAGGGAGGAGGCAAATAGGTCTATATGACTTCGCTAGTCGCTTGTCTTTGCCTACTCCCTTATAGAGAAGTCTAATATCAGCAGTTTTCCATAGTTTCGGGAAGTATCCTTTATCTAAGCAATCATTGAAAACCGCTAATAGCCTATCTTCTATGTAGGGAATACAGTTCTTGAGTATAGCCGTGTCTATAAAATCCAATCCTGGTGCTCTTCCCACTTTCTGACTGTCCACGCTATTCCGAAGATCCCATATGTCCCATGATGGGCACAAATCAGTACCAGATGGATACGTAGTAGTACGTCTCATAAATGCTTCTTCATCATTGTCTTCAGATGGGTTGTCTCTGGGGTATGTCGCCTGGATGAATATCCTTGCCGATTCTTCTGGTGTTACTGCCTGTTCGTCTCCTTGCTTCAATGATGCAATCACCTGTAGTGGAGTAAGCTTGCCAAAGGCAGTCCTATAAGGAATACCCCAGGGATTCTTTGCCGACTCTTCCTCAATAAAATTGTCCCAAGACTTTCGCTTTTGTGAGCGCACCTGGTTTCGATATGCTCGGGCCTTAGACCTGTACTCTTCACGGAAGACAGTACGCCTCTCGTCGCAACTACATCTCTGATACAACCGCCGAGCCTTATACACCTCTCTCTTTAAGGTGGTTAATCCCGGTGTCCACCATGGGACTGTTCGAGCTCTCGCCTTCCGGTGCTGGAGAGAATCCTCTGCAGCATCGAGGATGACATTTGTGAGCCTAGACACTCTATAGTCCAGGTGATCTGTATCATCCGTCTCTGCTGGATCCCATTCTTCATCAATCAATTTTCCCTCCAACGTAGCACGAAAGGTACTCCATTCTCCTTTTCGAGTAACGTAACCTTTATGGAAGACGTGGTAACATCCTGCATACTGCACTAAGTCAAAAGCAATTGCATTGTGGTCGGAGCTCGTCTCAGATCTAATATTCCAATCGACAATATTTCTTATCAGTGTCGGTGAGGCAAGAGTTACGTCGATCCAGCTCTGACCCCTTGGCCCAGAGAATGTAGGGGTGGTAGAGGGTTCATTAACAACCACTAACTGGTTCCTGGCAATAAACTCTATGACTCTAGCACCTCTTCTATTTGTTCGATTGGATCCCCAAACGGTGCTCCAGGAATTAGTGTCTGAGCAAACAATTACATTTCTTGAGTTTTCTGTGATCGCTTCCATAGCAGATATACCATCTTCAAGATTATTATTTCCATCGGGAAGGTACACTGATGCTAGGGTGAAAGCAATGTTACCCCACCTGATATAACAAGCCACACTATCTGCTCTGGTATACTGCTCAAGACCCATTACATCAAGATTCGGGTTGATAATGACTATGGCAGCTCTAGGCCTCCTCTCTCCACTGCTCAGGGCTATTATTCTCGACGTAAGGCCAAATCCAACAACCTTGTTCCCATGGCAGCTCGGTTCCTGGATCGCCATAATGTCATAGTGTAGGGTGAGAGATCGCAACTCATCCGCGACAAGACGCCGACGACCCATATTAAGCTGAAGGATGGTGATTTTATTCATAGAAGGTTCTTTTCGCTACCTCATTAGACCACTTTAGATGCACAGGGCATTCCCGACTGCCTGCCTTGTGCTTCCTTTGACCAACAGGAGTATTTGCTCGCTCACAATTTATGCAGGAAGGGCTTTTCAGCTCTTTCTTTTTCAAGCAATCCTTTATTATGTGACCGCTACATGCACACCAGATGCAGACTGGTACCTCAGCTGTACAAGTGGCTTTTGTGTGACCGTAACCTTGACACTTAGTGCACCGAGGGGCGTCGAGGTAGTCCTTAAAGGTTATTGTCCACCATCCTCCATCCATCTTGCCCATTTCCAAAAGCAAGAAACGGACCATTGGATGCACTTCCAACACCCAATTTTTGGTGAAGCCATTTCTAGCTACTGAGGAGAAAAGTGGACGGAGATCATTCTTGATAAGAGGAGTGGAGCCCGGCTTCTCGGGCATTCTTCCCCATAAAAACGTCACTAAATCATCTGAAGTCCAGGAGTGAGGCACACCATGCACTTCCATTCTGGGTTTCTTCCTGAGGGCTAATTTGGCATGCAGGCCTTTTTCTCGCAGTCCTTGACATCCAATAACTTTGGTAGCGTCGCTAATATCATCCATTCGAACTAGCACTGAGCCGGCTTTGGTCGCTCGGACTATAGCAGCTTTTACTCCTATTTCCTCCGGTGATGGCAACCCGTTAATTATATCTACTGGACTTTTACCCAAGCCACTGATCGTGACATACGTCGATTTTTAGATCTGGGCCGGCTTAGCTGGCAGGGACTTAGCAATTTCAGCCATAGATCTCGGTTTCGCCTGGTTCGAAACATAGGAGATGTCTTGATTTGCGCTATTTTGGTTACTTTGTACCTTGTTTCTCGCAGTTTTTGCTTTTTTTTTTTCCTTCTTTTACTTTTAACAAATTCGAAGGTCTCGGTAGGCGAGGAGGTTCTGTTTGAGTCCATGATTTGAGGTTCCGTTGCCCCTTCTGCTTCAGGCTGTGTGCATTGGGGTGCCGCACTCGATGCTGAAAGCGCTTGTATGACTTTTGGCACTGCGGTCTCAATTATGATTTTCGTAACCAATTCATATACTTTCTGCGACGAGAGTGTTTCATTTACCGCCCTCTCAACAATAGAACTGATTTCACCAGGACTGTTATCATTTTCTTTGTCCGCTAATCCATCAACGATTTCTATAAGACTCTGTATTTTGTTGTTAATGTGTTCACGAACATTTATAACAGTTTTCTTATCGTTTCTGACCATGTAACTTCGGAGATTTTCCTGAATCCGCCTAGCATCATGAATCAGTTTTTCTTTTTCTTCGGATGTTTCTACATCTGGGGAGCCTTTCCTGGCTCTTTTAGCCGTCGGTTTTTGTCCCTTATGCCCTTTGTCTTGATCCATTCCCTCTGTTTTTTCCACTATCGAGATTAATATTAGAGAAATTCATCCTCTTAACCCCTAAACTTTTCAAAAAATAAAACAGCTTAACCTACTAAGAACTTAAAATTTAATCTTACTAACTACTTAACGGTTATCACTGTGAATAATAGTTCTATATAGGATATTAAACACTTCTACCTTACAATGTTAAAATGTCTTACCTTTAGATCCAGAAAATATTGTATCAATGAGCTCATTCACTCAAAAGATAACCTAACCTACATTACAAACCATAAAAAAAACAAAACAAAAAACATAACTAATACATATAAACTAAGAGAATACCTAATTAGCAACGATTAAACAACAAATTAACATTAACTACGAACAAGAAGGAAAATTTTCTGAACAAGAAGGAAAAGTCCTTCCACAATTAGAATTAGTAATCGTCTTTAATAATGCTATTTTAGGATAACCGAAGGACATCTTTTGGCCACATATATATATATATATATATATATATATATATATATATATATATATATATATAGTTTTAGTCCTTAAGGATTATATGTTTTTATTGTTTTTCAAGATTTAACGATTTTATTAGTTTTTTGTCCTTAAGGATAATATGATGAAATATTACAGGATTTAACGATTTTTCCGCCATTGTTGTCCTTAAGGATGCTGTTTTGAAATAAATATTTTTAAGATTTAACGATTTTAAATTTTTTTTTTTTATATATCATAACAAGTATACCAGGTGTGTAAAAAAATGGTAGGTGGTTGTTATATTCGTTAAAGATATATTTTTAAAATTCGTTAGCGTTGAAAAACTGTCTCCAACCTCCCGTAGAATTCGATAACAAAGGCGGAATATCCTTCCGCCATCTTAAAATCGTTGAACATTCTAATATTTCAAAATAGTATCCTAATAAGGATAACAATTGCGGAATATCCATCTGCCATCTTAAAATCGTTAAATATTAAAAATATTTTAAAACTGTATCCTTAAGGACAACTATGGCGGAATATCCTTCGGATAACTTAAAAACACTTGAATCCTGGAATATTTCAAAACAGTATTGTGGAAGGAGGGTGGCCAAGGATGTCCTTCCACAATTAGAATTAGTAATCGTCTTTAATAATGCTATTTTAGGATAACCGAAGGACATCTTTTGGCCACATATATATATATATATATATATATATATATATATATATATATATATATATATATATATATATATATATATATAGTTTTAGTCCTTAAGGATTATATGTTTTTATTGTTTTTCAAGATTTAACGATTTTATTAGTTTTTCGTCCTTAAGGATAATATGATGAAATATTACAGGATTTAAACGATTTTTCCGCCATTGTTGTCCTTAAGGATGCTGTTTTGAAATAAATATTTTTAGATTTAACGATTTTAATATTGGGGGGGGGGGGTTAGTATTGGCTAATGTTGTACTATTTCTTGGCCAAAGATTCTGTGAGGTGGTGATTTGGCCAGACAAGTCAGTTTGGTAAAATGGCCAATTAGTCAGCAAACTAGTTTACCATGCCGATCATTTTTCGTTCTGATTCGGGTGACATCAGCAGTATTCGAGGCACTTCGTTTATAGCTTTATAGCCGTCTGTAAATGTATGTTCATGCTTTTCTTTATCCTTTATTTTTTATTTCTGATATTTTGTTTACAAATGGGCCATTATGTAACGGAGTAAGTCAGCAATTATCGTTACGTAGCTTAGATAGTTGATTCTGAAATTTAGAATTTAATTGCCGAAAAATATTTTTAAAAAATGCCGAAAAATATATCGTTTTTATGAACTTTATATAGATATATATACAAAATAGCTTATATGCAATTTTAAATATGCACGTATGTAAGTAAATTGCTAAAATAGATGTGTTTCTTTTCGGGTTTTTACTGTTATATGTATTACATTTCAATTAGGAATTAACATTTTGTAATTATGGCACAAAACCAAAACTTTTGTATTTTTATTTCGTTTAACGTCACTTTATACTGCTATGGCTAATCGGACGATGCTACGGTGGGAGTCCTAAATTTTGCCTATCCAGGTATAATTAGGATATGGATCTTTAAAGAGTACCTGACATCGCACAGGCTCGGGACCCCCATTTTACGTCCCTTCCCAAGGACGGCATAGCTTAGGATTTTTTACTCCCTTTAAAAAATAGGACCACGAAAACCAAAACTGTGATTAAAAAAGAAAACTAGTAGGTTGCATAAGTTGTTTATTCAGTATGGCTGAAGTTATCAAATTTATTATTTGTTAATATCATAATTTCGATTATCGAACGTTCGATAATTAATAACAAGAAAAAGAGTTTCTATTCCTAGAATAAATAACAAACTGTAAAGATGAAGCTAAAATTTTTTTTTTTTTTTTTTTTTTTTTGACTTTATATATTTATTCACACCTGTCAAATAATATTTGACATATTTATTTATATTTATATTTATATATTAATATTTAAAAAAAAGTGTCCTTTTTAAATCCGCTATCTTAAAACCGTTAAATATTTTAAAACAGTATCCTGGAGGACAACAACGGCAGAAGTTATCCTTCGGATAACTTAAAAAACCGTTAAAACAGCAATCCTTAAGGACGAAAAAGCTAATTCTAATTGTGGATGGAGAGAGTGGCCAAGGATGTCCTTCCTCGGCCTCAAAAAATCGTCAGATCCTAGCAGATCTGTAAAACAGTGTCCTTAAAAACCGTTAAAACAGCAATCCTTAAGGACGAAAAAGCTAATTCTAATTGTGGATGGAGAGAGTGGCCAAGGATGTCCTTCCTCGGCCTCAAAAAATCGTCCGATCCTGGCAAATCATTAAAACAGTGTCCTTATAAACCGTTTTTTTAAAACAGCAATCCTTAAGGACGAAAAAGCTAATTCTAATTGTGGATGGAGAGAGTGGCCAAGGATGTCCTTCCTAGGCCTTCAAAAATCGTCAGATCCTGGCAGATCTGTAAAACAGTGTCCTTAAAAACAGAATGGCAGAAGTTATCCTTCGGATAGCTTAAAAAAACCGTCGGATTTTAACGGATTGCAGCTTCACCAACCCCTCATTCTACAACCAGACACCATTGGGGTGACATCCCTCCTCCCTGGGCAGTCGCGATGCAAGCTACACTCCAAACCTTAGCGGAACAGATGACCCTCCTGGTACAAATCATGACGAAAAAGAATCAGCAATGAATTCCTTCTCCGTCATGGACTTCAACTGTAACGGACTTTGCCCGAAGATAGAAGAAGTTCGAGCACTGTTGGCTCTGAAACAGCCCACCGTGGCCGTACTCACGGACACCAGAGTGCTCGGACCACCACCGTTTCTGCAAGGGTATACCGTAGCAACGGATAGCTCTAAAGACCCTCATGGAGGAGTCCTAATCGCTGTCCGCAATGGAATATCCTGGAAGAAGATTACCTAAAAATTACTTAAATAAATAAATAAATAATTAAAACCGTCCGAGGCGTCTGAAAAGAAGATGGCTAAGAGACCTTCTAATGTAGAACTTTAATTGAGGTGATACTCGTGAGTAGTTCTTTACATGTCATTGTAATCATTTTCCTCAAATTTACTTGATGTATATTGTATGAAGATGTATATATCAATAAATTGTTAACAAAAAATAAATTTCATATATAGATATTTTGTTATTTTCACTTCCCTAATGTGAAAAATATCCATTATACATATTGTGTGAATGGATTTTTAGTCATCTATATTACTTAATGCCCTAAGGTGAGATATATCGTAACTTTTTTTTTTTTTAATAACAATTGATTGAAATTTACAATTGTACAATATTTATACATCCAGTAAATGTGCTCTTACCTATTTCAATAACGTGACAAAACTTGTAAAGAACTACTCATCAGTAGCACTTAAATAAAAATTCTACACTAGAAGGTCTCTGGGCCATCTTCTTTTCAGACGCCTCGGACGGTTTTCATAAATCGAGTGTGAAGCAAGTTGGGAGACTAGTGGATTCGAGTTGAATTGGAGTTTCCTACGAAAGGATAGGTATCTGGTTTGGGTTAAATTATCAACATCTGTAACATCAAGGTCTCTATGCTTAAATTTATTTGTGACAATGTAAGGAGCATTATGGATTTTTAGAAGGATTTTGGATTGTAAGGATTGGATACGAGATGAATTGGATGGTTTAGTCAAGCATATTGTAACATTAATTCAATATAAAACGTTTGTCCAGAAGATATATATGAAAGATTATTAGAAAATCCATATTTTCTCATTCTCACCTCCCTAACGTAAGAAACTTTATCAGAAGTTATAAACATTTCTTTTAATATTGATTTAGTGTTTTCTATCTTTAGTCCAGTAAAATAAGGGCTTGCCGAAGAAAAAACTGCCTAAATTTTATTCTCAACGGGGTTTCATTTTTTTTGTGGTGCTGAATCCGAATATGAATATATGAATTTAATATTAGGGGCAAACAAGATATTTAAGTTTTTCTAAAATTTAAGAAACTGGGGAGTCGGTGGGCGTGTCTAAGTACAGGATGTGGAGCCTGATTATCAAAAAGGGTCGGAAAAATATTTTCGAGCCCTGTCTGTCTGTCTTGCTACCACGGCTGACGTCGGCTTCATACCTAAAATCACAAAACAAAACCACCCAACATATCGATTATTTTACATATAACACGAAAACCAAGTTTTTTTTAAAAGAAAGTCTTTAAATATTATTTATAGCTGGAATTATTACTTACTCCGAAATCGGACGATATACCGCGAAGCTATGGTCTTGGGAAAAATTGTAGAAATTGGCCCTCTGGCGGTCAGTCCCACTTCTCAGCGAAAACATGTTTCTTGTACTCTTTTGTCTATAACTCCGAAACTATTTGTCCGATTCTAAATTTCTTTTTTTTCATCTTAAAACTGATTAAATTTACTATTAGACTTATAAATATGAATATGTAGTTTTAATAATGTTCCTTAAAATTACGCTAAAAAACCCGTATTGTTGTGAAACCCACGTTTTCATTTTTTTTTTTTTTTTTTTTTTTTTTTTTGCACATTTTTCACCATAACTCCGAAACTATTCGTCCGTATCAAAATTTCTACTGTTTATGTAAAAGCTGGTCAAATGTACTATTAGACTCCATACAGGGTAATACTGCATGCTGAACGAGGTAGAATGGCGCTGAAACGAGTTGCCTATCTCAATCTGTTTTGTTTTTATTTTTAAAATCTTACTTTTTTCAGAAAAATGGCAGTTTTCTCTACTTTGGCTTATCGTAGAAACAAAAACGATGATATATTCTTAATCAGCATTACATTTTCTAAAAGTTGAGATAGGTCTACAAAACATTTATGTTTAAAAGCTTAAATGTTTAATAGTTATTAATAATTCCTCACTCCCTACTGGATACCCTAGAAACCGTCGAATTTCCCCAAAACTGTGGAATTTAGTTAGCTTTTTAGTGGTGTAACTCATGATACAATTGCACTCCACCTTTTATGTCTGAAATAAGTTTTTCTGATGAAAAACACGCTAGAGAATAAATACTTGATTTCACGTACCTACTAGAAAAAACGAAAAATCTTGATTACCTTATTTAATATTAATGTTTTATATAACAGAGTCGAGCTTTGGGTCTCCACTAAACCATTGAATTCTTCGCGTATCCAATCCTTACAATACAAAATCATTCGTAAAATACCCAATGCTCTTTATTATGCCACAATCTAACTTATCCATAAAGATCTTAATGTTCTATAAGTTTCTGATTTAACTCAAACCAGATAGACGAGGTGTGATCAAAAAGTTCCAGGACTTTTTATATACTATGGGAATGCAATGTGTCACAGCGATGTGGTTGGCAGCATTGTATTGCCTTACTCAACAGGAACACAGCTGTGTTTGCAGATCAATCATAACATCACTGAAAGTAACATTAGCACAGTTTGTTTGAGTTTAGTTTTATAGAGTTTGGCTATTTTATGAAAATGAATGTGAAAGAAGAGCAAACGTGTTTGTGTGAAGTTTTGTGTGAAACTAAACAAAACGTTTTCTGAAACCTTTTTTGATGTTACAAGAGGATTTTGGTGAAGAATGTCTAAGCCGATCATGCTGCTATCAGTGGTTCAAGAGGTTTAAAGATGGCCGAACATCCACAGACGACGATACTCGTTCCGGACGCCCTTCAAAGTCAATCAATGATGACAATGTTGCTAAAGTGAACTCTCTCGTACGATCAGACCGTCGACTAACAACCCGTGAAATGGCAGAAGAGTGTAATATTTCATTTGGGTCATGTCAGGAAATTTTAACTGAAAAACTTCAAATGCGTCGTGTTGCAGCAAAGTTTGTGCCAAAACTGTTGACTGAAGACCAAAAACAACACCGAACTCATGTTTCTAAGGAACTTCTTCAAAAGGCAAATGACGACGAAAGCTTCTTGAAACATGTCATTACGGGAGACGAGATATGGGTTTTTGGTTACGATGTGGAAACAAAAGCCCAATCATCACAATGGACATCAAAAGGTTCCCCATGACCCAAGAAAGCACGCCAAGTCTAATCAAATGTGAAGGTCATGCTTACGGTTTTCTTTGACTGTAAAGGTGTTGTCTACTATGAATTTCTTCCACAAGGTCAAACAATTAATCGTTTTGTTTATCTTGAAACCCTCAGAAAATTGCGTAATGCTGTGAGAAGAAAGAGACCTGAGCTGTGGCAAAGTGGTGATTGGGTCCTTCACCATGACAATGCTCCTGTTCACTCTGCATTAGTTATCCGTAACTTTTCTGTAAAAAAAACGCAATGACTGTCAATCCTCAGCCCCCCTACTCACCTGACCTGGCTCCAGTCGACTTTTTTCTTTTCCCGAAGCTCAAGAGACACCTGAAAGGACGAAGATTTCAAACAGTTGACGAAATTAAAGAAAAAACAACGAAGGTGCTTAACACCTTTACAAAAGAAGAGTTTTCTGGGGCCTTTGATCAGTGGAAACACCGGTGGGAAAAGTGTGTAGCTTCCCAAGGGGAGTACTTCGAAGGAGACAAATTTGAATAACCTGTATGCAGTATGAATAAATGTATAAAAATTCAGTCCTGGAACTTTTTGATCACACCTCGTATATCATTTCATAGTAAGCTCCATAACCACTCAAATCCGTTAGTTTCTCAACTGGCTTCCCTCTCCATTCCTGATAATCCTCCGAGGCGTCTGAAGCGAAGATGGCCTTGAGACCTTCTAATTTCTTCGTTCTTTTCATGTTTTAACATGCTATTGTAATCGTTGTCAATACATTTACTTGATGTATATATTTTGTACAGTTGTAAATTTCAAACAATATGTATACAAAAATATTGGGTTATATTAAGAAAAATAACAATATTTCGATGTATCGTGTATCGATTCCCATCCCTATCAACTTTTTTTTTTAACTTAAACAAAAAATATGGAACCGCAAATAAATCCGGATTTTACTCATAATATTGAATACACAACTAAATGAATGTTGTATAACATATAATGGAATGCTTTCGCGTGACAACATTCAAGTATATAATCTGGCTTATTATTTTTTAATCTCTTTCCCAAATTCTAAAAACAGGATTGATTTTTTTTTTTTTTCCTTTCCTAAGCCGAAATAGGAGAGATTGCCACTAACGCTCATATAACCGAAATACAAGAGAGCATGGAGGGGCTGGAGAAAGTTTTGGAGAAAACGGTGTCCAAGGTCGGTTTCTCTTCGGGGTCATCCTGGAAAGTGGTCCAACACCTCCAGGATCTACCTTCGTCTAGGGACCTTCCTCGTTCTGCGTCAAAGAATTATAAAAGTGGGAGAATAATATAGAAGCTAATGCCTCATGATGCATAACATATAATTACCATATTACACTGCCCCTACCTTATATATAACACTATGCAACATAGATTAACACTTGGGATTACCATCTATATAATAGCCCAGCAAAATGGTAGTTTTTCGGGAACATAATTGCGGAAGTTTTTTAATCTTCATCAGTTCTACATAACCTATCTATACCATTATATAAAAGGACGAGCCATTTTTCGTTTGAGATGACTAACCACGAAAACTATTGTGCCAATCTCGGAGAGGGGGCTTTAAATGTTCAATTTTTAAGTTTTTAGCTTATAACTCAAAAATGGTGCGTTGCTTTGAAAAAACGTTTCTTGTACAAAATTAAAGCTCATTAAATTTACTACAAGTTTTGTCAAATACATTTTTACGAAAAACTGGATCGTTTTCGTGTAACCGGTCTCGGAAAAGTTGTAATTTAAAAAAAAAAAGTTGTTTTATTCTTATGTTTGCAGTATATTTTTGTCTTCTAGATCCTCACCCGTTCATTTTAGATGAAAGTCGTCAGGATAAAACTTGTACAGCATTGAATTCCCTATAAGAATATATGAGGCACCTAATTGCAAAATGTAGCAAATCCACCGAAAACCGAAATTGAATTTTATACACCTGAATTTTATATATGACTAGGTTTCAGGTTTAAAAACGAAGGAAAAGCTGTTCAAATTTAAAATTAAATCACGTACTGTTGCAAAAGGGAGTAAAACTATGCCTATCACAGTACCAAAAGGGAGTATCGCACAATATGATGGCTATCATTTTTTAAATATTATTTAGCCCAATGCTAGTTAAAACTGGTGTCCCGGTCAAAGAAGCAGAGTAGAGTGATCTTAATAAATTATTTTTAAAAAAACATTATGGGGACAATTGGAAAGAATTAAAAGAGTTACAGATGTACAAGAAAATATTTGACAATGAAAATTATGATGGAGAAAATGAAAATAATAATTATTTTTTAGATTTAGGAGACATGAACGAGGATGAAGAAACACAGTTAGCTGTTTAGAAAAGTTACCTGTTATTGTGATCGTAATTATTATTGGCTAGTCCATTTTTTAAATTATATATATATATACATATATATATATATATATATATATATATATATATATATATATATATATATATATATATACATATTTTGTTAAACTAAACTAACGAATGTTTTTAAAGATTATAAAAAAAAGTTTTTAGATAGCAATTTGTTTTAAATTTAAAGTTACCTACTAAAAAACATAGTCAATAATATTTTGATACTATTAGGTACGTAGTTCAATACTTTATTGTTTTTATTTTGTTCTTCAATACTCTAAAAAGTAATCGCATTTACGTATACAAATATTTTTTAATGATAAATTGTTTTTAACCATTTTCAAGTTTTACTAAAAGCCTGTCTAGAAGTAAGATGAGGAAGAATAATAACTTATAATTTGTTTAGGAAAATGTGTATTGTGATTACATAGACTAGTCCATGTATGTATATCGTTTATTACTTTATTATCCGTTTTTATTGTTCACCAAGCTAATAAGAAACATTTTTTAACTTAAAATCATTTTTTTAATCCATCATTTCAATTCTATAATTCAATTCAACACGGGTATTTATTTCATTATCAAAAAGGAGTGAGTCTCAAACTATTGCAAAACGGAGTAAGTCCCCAATACTGATGCAAAACGGAGTAAGTACAGAAGAAAAACCAATTTTTAAAAAAATTGGTCAACAGAGGCCCTTATTACGCTTGCCCAACTAAAACTATCTATTTTTTACATTTCTATTTTTTCTATAATTACATTCATATCAATTGAGCATCTATGGTTTTTGGCTTCTGGTGATAAATTTAGAAATCTGGTTTTGCTATGATTTGCAACAGGATGTCCCATATATCATATGTTCATTTATATTGAACACATCGCAACTTACAGGAAGAAGTAAATGAAATTAAACATTTTTACGAAAAATATTAATTTACCAATTACGTTTTGATGTTCCGTTAAACGGGAACATGAACAGCTGAAATCTATAAAACAGCTAAATTACAGTCAGTAGGTGATAATCCTTAAATGACGTCATCGGGTGCGTTTTAAAAACTAGCGCACTCAAACCCCTCATCAAGCATTTCTCCGCGAAAACACGTATAACTCCGAAACTATTAGTTCAATCCATAACTATAAAACATGTACTGTTGTAAAATTTTTTTTGCAACATCCTTAACTATAACTCGAAACTACTCGCTTGATCCAAAATTTATTGTTTCCATCTCAAACCTGGTTAAATTTGCTATCACAGCTGACATTCCAACGCATCCTAGCACCATCCTCCCCACCTTGCTGATGACACGTGTGTGTTATCAGTAAACAATAATCCATTCATTGTCTCCCAAACACTCCAATCCCATATCATGAAACTTCAAGAATGGTGTCAAAAATAGAGATTCAAAATAAATCCCATCAAATAACCTTTACCCTTCGTCCTAAACCTACGACTTTCTGTCCTACAGTATCCTTTAACGATGTTCTACTAATCCCCGTTGAACAGATCCGCTACCTATGACTCCATCTGGACAACCGTCTAACTTGGAATCCACATAGAAGACTAAAACGACAAGAAACTGCCCATCGCTATCGACTACTTCAACATTTACTTCACAAACGCTCCAACCTTCCTATTAATTACAAAAGACTCATTTACATAACAATAATTAGACCAATTTGGACATACGGAGTTGAGCTTTGGGGCTCCACTAAACCATCCAATTCATCTCGGATCCAATCCTTCCAATCCAAAGTCCTTAAAGAAATCCTAAATTCTCCTTACTTCGTCACAAACAAACTTATCCACAAAGATTTTAATATACTTTACATTTCTGACTTACAAGGGGAGGACACTTTCAGTCACTGACGGATCTTGGCAATTTTTTTTGAGGTTTCTGGGCAAAAAATATAAGACACGTATTTTGCCGTTCCGACTAAAGGGCCCTAGAAGCAGAGAAAAAAAAAATAAAATAGCATTAAATTAATTTATTTTATATCTCGAGTTTAAAAAAAAAATAATATCGACATGAATCTTGTACCAAGATTTTTATTTTTGATTGCGAATTTAAGAAAAAATACAGCCGCTCCATAGATTTTGGGTTAGGTTAATTAAATTCTAAAAAAATGGATAGATTTTCAAGCTAACTACCTCTATAGAATTTTCAACACAAAAATTGACGCCAGGTTCTAATTCTAATTCAGCACCGTCAAAAACATTGAAAAACGTTTATTCAATAAAAACAAAAAATACACTTTTTTACCCTCTTCGAGGGGAAGAACTTTTTAAAACGATTATTGGTTACTTTCCTTTAAATAGCTAATACTATTTAAATCTATGGAGTAGCTGTATTTTTTCTTAAATCCGCAATCAAAAATAAAATCTTGGTGCAAGAATCATGTCGATATCATTTTTTAAACTCGAGATATAAATTTTTTTTTTTTTTATTTATTAGAATAATTACAAGCTGCCTCACTCAAGGGAAATGAGTAATATTGATGACAGAGACTCATTCACACAATATGTACAATGACAAGAAAATTAAAATAAACAGCCTTTAAAAATACAAGAAATAAAAAAAAAAAAAAAAATATATATATATATATATATATATATATATATATATATATATACAAGAAATAAAATAAAATAAGCAAGAGATAAAAATATAATAAAATAAATGATAATATAAAATAGGTGATGATTTTTGTAACCAATAAATAAAAAATAAAATAAAAATTAAGAAGAAAAGAAACAATCATAACTACATTCATACTCTATATACAAATTTACAAACATTCCAGGGAACACCCTGATCCAAGCTCGCCCCCCTTAAGGAGGGGAAGCCGGGAACAGAGAGTTCCCAGCGCTGTTCTATCAGCTGCGCCACTAGTAAAATCCAGTGGAGGCTGAGGGGCGAGATATAAAATAAATTAATTTAATGCTATTTTATTTTTTTTTTCTCGGCTCCTAGGGCCCATTGGTCGGAAAGGCAAAACAAATGTCTAATATTTTTTGACCAGGAACCTCCAAAAAAATTGCCAACAAGATCCGTGAGAGACTGAGTGTGTCCTCCCCTTCTTAGCTCAAACCAGATATCAATCCGTTTATAGCAAACTCCACAACCATTCAAATCCATTAGTATCACAACTTGCTTCTCATTCTATTCCAGATAACCCTCCGATGCGCCTGAAAAGAAGATGGCCTCGAGACCTTCTAATATAGTACCTAATTATATAGAGCCTTTATAAGTGTTACCAATGGGTAGTTGCTTTAAAAACAAGTGACGTGTCATTTTTATATATTTCATCACATTTACTTGATGAATTATATTTTATATTTTATATTGTATATACAGTTGTAAATTTCAATAAATAATTAACAATTTGCTATCAGACCTTGTGTATAAAATTTTGATTCGATTCTATAAAAAACCCACGCCAGCACGTTGAATTGATTAAAAAAATTTACACGACTTTGTTAGAGCAGTGATTCGATTTCTTTATCCTTTGTTTATTTCCTCCTTTTTCTTCTTCAAAATCTAAAACCATAAAATAAAAAGGAATATCATTGTAAAATTATTGGATTATTTAAAATGGCATTTGATGATAAAAATAAATAAATGACGATAAATCGATATGTTTAATAACCGATATATTTCGAGCTGAAAATATAGTCGATATGGAGTATCGTTATTTTTTTAACGATACTCACCCCTAGTTGATATCGATGTGATGCTTCGTATTTGACTGAATTTTAAAGCTTTTATTTTATTAACTTATTATTGTTAATTAATTATCAAGCAAAGACAAAATAGTTTAATGAGGGTCTGTATTTGATGCTACCTTTTAGGACTTAAAACTCTCATATCCAGCATTTATGTAACCTATCTCTTAACCCTTTACAGGGATTATTTTTAACATTCTCACCGGAATGTTTTAAAGTTCATAAAACAAAATTAATATTTTACCTAACCGCAATAATTTTTTTAATATTTTTTATTATAAAAATTTATTTAAATTTACAACTGTACAAAATATATACATCAAGTAAATGTGCTGTTAACTATTACAATAACGTGACAAAAGTTGAAAAGGACTACTCATCAGTAGCACTTTATTAAAACACTAGAAGGTCTCTGGGCCATCTTCTTTCAGACGCCTCGGAGGATTATCGGGAATGGTGTGGGAAGCAAGTTGAGAAATTAGTGGTTATGGAGCTTTTTAATGAAAGGATAGATATCTGGTTTGGGCTAAATCAGCAACATATGGAACATTAAGATCTTTATGGATAAGTTTGTTTGAGGCAAAGTAAGGAGCATTGAGGATATTTCGAAGGATTTTAGATTGTAAGGATTAAATACGAGATGAATTGGATGGTTCAGTGGAGCCCCAAAGCTCAAATCCGTACGTCCAAATAAGTCTTATCACAGTCATGTTTATGAGTTTTTTGCAATTAATTGGGAGCTTTGAACGTTTGTCTAGTAAATGTTGAAGTAGTCTGTAACTACGGGCAGTTTCTTGTCTTTTTAGTCTTGTATTTGGATTCCAAGTAAGGGGTTTGTCCGAATCCTAGGTAGCGCCGTAACAAACAAAATGACATCTACGGCAATAAAATATTATTTGTATATGTTTGTACATTAAATATCATGTAACATTTTGACAAAAACGCCAAAATAAATCCTTTTTTTTTTTTATTTAATGCAATTTTTTTATAATATTAAATAATAAAAATAAATATATTCTTTTGAATTCCTTATATTCTCGTGGACTTATTCGTCATGCTGTAAATTTAGACAGGTCGGTTGATGCAGGTAATAACTGTGATGTAAGCGCAACGCGACCTGGGTTCCTGCTGACAGGTTACAGCGGAAGTTGCGGGTAACGTACCAAGTAACTGTCAAGTCTTCATATGTCACGTTATAGCTAATCGCCTTAGCAGTGGCTTATCTGCTACCAGAGGATGGGTTATAGTTAATATTAATGATTATTACTAGGGCTGTGAATTATATGCAATAAAAACTGAAAAACATGCATATATATATGCAAACATTGGGTAAAATATGTGATGAGTAGTAACGAAAATATGTAACTATCTGCATCACTTACAAGGGGAGGACACACTCAGTCTCTCACAGATCTTATTAGCAATTTTTTTGAAGCTTCTTGGACAAAATATATTATACACGTATTTTGGCGTTCCAAACAATGGGCCCTAGAAGCCGAAAAAAACAACAACTAATTAAATTTTAAAAATATGATAATTTTCAAGCAAACTACCTCTATAGATTTTTTTCACACAAAAATTGACTTCTGATTCTAATTCTGCACCCTCAAAAACATTGAAAAACGTTTATTCAATAAAAACAAAAAATATCATTTTTTTCACCCTCTTCGGGGAAAATGAAATTTGAAATTGAAAGAGCTTCGGCTTTCTTTTGATGTATGTGATTGCAAAATTCGATAAACAAAACCCTTTTAAAAAAATTAGAAAATCCGAAAAACATTTTGATTTTTAACTTGAGTTTGAAACCAGATAGGATGATGAAACCAAAGACATTTCAAACGTATTACCACCCAATATTTTGGGTAAAAAAATGAATTTAATACGTTTAACCGTCTAAGCGTAGTTCATGTTTTTGTCAATTAAAACAAAAATTGCCTACCGTTTGGTCAGTTATTATTTTTAGCATCATCATCACATTTACTTGATGTATTTTATTTTTATATTGTATATACTTATATTATTTCCTTTAAGAGCTAAAGAAATATGTAAAGTTTATTTTCACCGGTTTAAATAATAAAAAATTAATAATAAAATTAAAAAAAAAATTAATTAAAAAGTAGAAGGTAATAAGAAAAACTTGGATTTTCCTGTGTCTTGAGATCGTTTTTCTGTTATACTTGGTATCAACTTTTTTAACAGTGCCATTATTATACTGATAAGGGCATGAAGATGTATAATTTTACACAGAATGGTTTGAAGAGACCTTTTGTATTTATTCGATGGAAATTGATACAATTTGAAAAAGTCAAAATTAAATAAAATTGTATAATATTATTGCAATAATCCTCAAAGTTACTCTCACATAACCATAACCATCTGTGAATAGTTTTATTAACACACAAATAGTTTTATTGGTCAATCTAAATTAAAAATATGGTAAAGAATTTAAATATTTAATAGTTCATAAACAAACATTTACTCAATATAAACCTTAATTAAAATTATATCTAATTTTATAGTTATCCTAATTTCAACTCTTTCCATATCATTATCTAATTATCATAAAACTAATTATCATCCCTAATTTGCACATAAAACTGTTTCATTTAACGTACGTTAACAGATGAAGATGTACAGAGGGAGAGAGAGAGCTAATACACTCCAGTGTCCTTCCACACTTACAGTAGCGTATCTTGTTCAAACACTATCATTAGCTCACTGATAGCTGGGTCATTTTCAAATAAAATGGCAATTTAGCTTTCTAGAAAACCCAAAAATCATCAAAAAAAGGTTACTTATTCATGTGCTGTAGCATACTGGGATGTTACCACACTACTTGAGAAAATATAGCTGAGTTGGTTCGTCAAATTTCCAGTTCCTGGATTTTTAATGAATTTTAAGAGAAATAAAACCTTTAATAATTTGACGTACTTTACCGGGTTTATACCTTGTCAGAATTATGATTTTTATTCAGGTTTTGGAAAGGATTCTAAATGTTGCTAATTTATTTCCCAGGAATAGCAACAGTAATAAAATTTGTGTGAAAAATAAAAGTTTTTTTTCTAAAAAATTTTTTTTTTCGCATTATTAAAACGTTCATGGATTTTATTATTGCTCCCCCACCAAAGTTATTAATATCTGTTAAGAATTTCTAGACCCTTTCAATAATCCTACGAAAAAATTATTATTAACTAATTAATTCATTTATTTTCAATTCCTGGTAACGTATGTCAAAAATATGTTCACACTTATTGGTGACTAAGAGAAACATGCAGAAAAACTGAATTTTAACTGAAAGTCTTTAAAAACCAATCTTAAAAGCATTTATTATGTTTTTATAGGTGTGAGCCTCTGTAACAGCCAAATTAATTAATGATTCAAAATAAAAATGACTTTTAGTCTAAACGACATCAACAACATTACAAAATGCTACTGTGTCTGTGTGTGTGTGTGTAAAAAAAAAGAAGAAGGATTTTATTGCATAATTTTGTTGTTTTTTTTTACAATATTTTTAAGAAATGGGACCACAAATTAAACGTGCGTTACCAACATTTTAACATACGATACCGCCATGGTAACGTATTTCAAATTTTAGTATTTCTAATTAGAAAGAGATTATTTAACTACAATTTTTTTATGGGTTTGAAACATTCGTAATGTTGAGAACTACAAACTGTAAAAACATAGATTGGAAGTGGTGAATTCAATGGGAGAAAACAATGGTAACGTATGTCAAAATGAATCAAGGCACTCACTATGTTTTAAGAATCAAGGTCGTTTTACTTCAGTTGATACAGCGACCTGGGCTCTTGGTTGGGAATGGTTACAATACATAGTCTGGAGGGTGGTAAGATGCAATCCTGACTCCCCTAGTTCCAGAACCCACTCTTCTACACCCGATCACGTACATCACATGAATAAATTCAGAAATTCTCGGACACAAAGAAAATCTTTTCTCAAGCCCCCAAAATTTCATATTTTCAGTAGAAAGTTCTATTTTATTTAATATACACATAATTTAAGAAAAAATAATAAAGGGAATAAAATTAAAACAAATTACTATACTCTTTTTGAAGGTTAGAAGTTGAATACTTGACCTGTGGACAGTAACGTATGTCAAAATTTTCAAAAATTAATTTTTTTTTTTTTTAAGAAACATTTGAAATTGAAGTTTTAAGGCCTAAATTAATTTTTTTAAAATGAACTCGACAAGATAAAATCAACAACAGTGAAATATGTGTTGTAAGTTTTTTTTTATAGCCATTCAAAGTGCTGGGACAGCAAATTGCCATTTTATTTGAAAACCACCCAGCTATCGTTTTTTATCACGTCTGTTTTGAAACTATTTTCTAACAAAACACTCTCTCTCCCGCACACGGCCAAGCGCATGCGCCGCCATCATTTATGTAATTATACATTACATTATTAAAAAAAAAAAAAATTCTTATTTTTAAGATTTAATTTTTATGTTAATCGTGTACAGTACCAATGCTTTAACATTTTTTTGAGATGGGTATGTCTTTTGGCTGGGGGTCAGTACTATTTTGGTGTTACGTTTTTTTTTGACACACAAGAGTTTAACCTTTTGACAAGCTCTAACTCTGTTGGTGTTGCTCGAATGGAAAGTTTGCTGAAAGTTTCTGTATCATAAATTTAATGGAGAATATTTTTTGTTATATAACGTTTGTCGGCAGAACCAACCGTTTAGGAGCTATATTGGTTTGAAAGAAAAAAGTCATATTTTGCCTCCATTATTTATTATGCCTCTCTTTGTGTTATTCGGATTGAAAAATAGCCAATAGCATTCTTTTTAGAAATTTATTGTGTCGTCTAGTTGCAAAACCGGCCAACTCCTCATTTTTGAGAAATACGTTTTTTCTGTTTTCTGAGTCCTAAGATACATTTTCCACCTATTGGAAACAAGAAACCTCGCAAAAACCCCTCAAATCCTTGTTAAACCTGCGTTTGAAAATCACAGTGTGCTGCAAAACCGGCCAAATCCTTCGGTCAGTAAGTTTAAAAACCGGCCATCTCCACATCCGCTAGATCGCGCTGTTGTTCCAGATCAAGAAGGCCTCTTATCAGGCAACTATCAGTCTGCTCCTGCTTTTCCTGTAGTTAACGTATGTGCCTTCATTGTTCAGTGCACTTTGTTTTCGACGTGAAACGGTGTTCAAGCCAGGAAGGGACTATACAAATCTTGATTGGAAGAGCCCCAGTAATGCCCTCCTCAAACCCCTGCATTATGGCAAAGTCACCCCAACAAAGAGATTTTTCATAAACAAACAAAATAATAAGGTGCTAGTTAAAGGGGAGGTTTTCTACAGATCGTTTGATTTTTTACAAGAATGTCGTAGCATCAGCTGCTCAAGATGGAGGAAGAAGAGAACTAGATGAGAGGGATGAGGAAGAATATCAGGAAGAAATGTGTAAGCCTGATGAAGATGGTAATGCCGCAAGAGTATATAGGTTTCTGAATGTTTATATTTTTCTAAATTAAGTTTTTCGGAACTTAATTACTTTAAAAACAATTCTCGTCAGTTTTTCCGTCTAGATGCTTGAGTTACACCACAACATATCAGAGTTTAATTTTTTCGAATATTATTCACTTATTCAAGAAAGTTTTGTTCCTTTACATCCCAAAAAAAACCCCAAATTTACATTAAATTTAGTGATTTTTCAGTTCTAATTCGTTGCAAAACCGGCCAACTCCAAAATGAGTTGCAAAAGTGGCAAAATCCAAAATTAAAAATTGGGCAACTCGCCCCCTCCACTCGCCCCTTCCATTTCAAAAAGTGCTTTCAAACACACTACCCTTATGCCACTAAAAACCGAAGAGATTTTGTTCCTACTTTGTTTTGGCGTGATGTAACAGAAAATCAGCTTTCCTGAAAAATTTTGTTTTTTGGAGATGGCCGGTTTTGCAACTAGACGACACAATTTGAAGATATTTTTTGTTAAATAACATTTGTCGCAAGGACTTACCGTTTAGGAGTTATATTGGCTTCAATGAAAAAAGTCACGCTTGAAACTTATATTTTCTCTTAACTTAGTTAATCTCGAATAATCTTTCATTGTTAATTCAATTTAATTATTAATATAAGTCCTCCGAACAATTGTCAATGCACCTTATTATGTTACAAACAAAACCCTACACAATGACCTAAAAATATCTTTTGTCCTAGATCTCCTTCCTTCAAAATTCTCGAAATTTCATCAAAATCTATCCCATCATCCCAATCCTCTAGCCCAATCCCTATCCAGTCTTAACCATCCCTATAACCCTCCCAGAAGGTTGAAACGGCAATGGCCCCGAGACCTTTTGTAATATAATGTTATGCTGGAGTCCTGGTACTGACCAGCTTCTCCACTCATGTCCAGAGCATATGTGGCTATAGCGCTCCCACTCAGCCTCCACTGGATATTACCAGTGATGCAGCTGAGAGAGCAGCGCTGGGATCTCTCGGGTCTGGCCTAGACACCCAATAAGTTGGGGAACAGGCTCGATTCGGAGTTCCCCAGGCTGAGTGTGTCTGTTTTGTACATATAGTAAGAATGTATCTTATTCTTTTTATTTTTTTATTATTTATTTATTATATATATATATATATATATATATATATATATATATATATATATATATATATATTTTTTTGTTACTTGATTCTTATTATTTCATTTTATTCTTGATAATTGAATTATTAGTTTTATTTTTATAATTATTACTTGTTTTTATTTTTATCTTTTATTATCATTATTTTGTGTGTATGAGTACTTGTATATATTGTATGAATGAATACATCTTTAGCACTGTTACCTATTGCCCTTAATTGAGGCAGATTGTACATATATTTCAATAAAAAAAAAAAAAAAAAAATTATTAATATAATAATTCGATCCTTTTAATTCTATAGTGTAGTTTGGGAAAAGAAGTATATTATACATAGGCTTATACATAACCATGATTTATTGTTTTTCTGTCAGGGATTAAACAACAAGATCACGTTCCTCTGACCTATACTTGCCTTTCCAACAACATTATACCAGCATTCCTTCCTAGCCCGATCCACTACCCTCTGGAACACTCTCCCTCCTGAAATAAGACATGCCCCTTCCTTAAGCTCATTTAAAACACTCCTTTTCCAATATCTCCTCTCATCCCAGTCTGATGCTAGTCAATATGAACAATAATTATCATTAAATTTGGTCAAATCGAATCAATCTGATGCCGGTGAATTGATTCATAAATTTTCTTTTATATAATAAAATTCTTTTATTTGTTTCATAACAGTAAATAATCATTTTATTTGTTTTATAAAAATTCAATTTTTTTTTTTACTCTAGATGTTTTTCCTATACGAAGAAATGTGTATGAAAAAAAATACAGAGAAAACTAGAAAAAGAAAAAACTATTAATAAAAAGAGAGTGAAAAAATAAATGTACAAATAAAGAGGTTAATATTGTAAACAAAATTGCAGAAGAGAAAAAAAAAAAAAACAAACAGAAACTTAAAGAAAAATAAAAGACAGAAACTCAAAAATTAGCATTACAAGAAATCAAAACATTATCATAGTCAAACTATAATTTTGGCTAATGTTTTATGTCTGACGGTCTTAGTAGATAAATTAGACGATTACATACATCCTTATATTTAGAGAGCTTCGGGTTGGAGGGAAAGAAGATGGTGAAAGAGTAGTGTTCTGAATGTTCCAAGGGAAGAAGCATTGCGGATACGGGGGGGGGGGGGGGGAAGGGAATTCCAAAGAGTAGAGGATCGGACAAGGAAGGAATGTTGGAATGCAGTACTTCTGTTGGATGGAGTATAGAGATCGGAAAGACGAGATCTTGTATGCAGTGATTTGATAGCAGACTTGAATTTCAGGTTACTGTGAATATATATATACAGGGTGTCCCAGACATAGTGTAAAAAAAAAATATGGGTAATACTGCAAACTAAACGGGGTAGAATGGCGCAAAAACGAGTGTCCTATCTCAATTTTTGTGTGGAGATAGAATTTTTTTCGTTTTTATTTTTTAAAATCTTACTTTTTTTTTTCTGAAAAATTACAGATTTCTCTACTTTGTTTTAGCGTAGAAACAAAAACGATGATATTTTCTTAATCAGCATTAAATTTTCTAAAAGATGAAATAGGTCTAGTTAATTTAAATTACTTTTAAGGGGCCTTTTAACGCGCAAAACACAAAACATTTATTAAAACTTAAATTTTTAATATTTTTTGATTATTAAAAATTGATATTGAAATTGATATGTTTTTTATCTATAAAAACTAATATAATACTATAATACTATTTAAAAAAAAAGTACGCTTATGTAACATTAGGTAATCAGCAAGAATTTGGTTAACCCCCCTTAACTCACTATAAATAAGTTTTTTTTTTTGGGGGGGGGGGGAGGGAGGGCTTGCCACCTTCACAACTCTTTATCCATCATGCATATGGACAAGTGATAAAAAACTAATACATTTATTCAATCTAGTAGGTATGTGGAGCAATCAAGTATTTATTCTCTAGCGTGTTTTTCATCAGAAAAAACGTCTGTTAGACTCAAAAGGTGAAGTGCAATTGTATCATGAGTTACACCAATAAAAAGCTAACTAAATTCTGCAGTTTTTGAGAAATTTGACGGCTTCTAGGTTTCTCCAGTGAGGAGTGAGGAATTTTCAAAAAATATTAAAAATTTAAGTTTTAATAAATGTTTTGTGTTTTGCGCGTTAAAAGGCCTCTTAAAAGTGAATTTAAATTAACTAGACCTATTTCATCTTTTAGAAAATTTAATGCTGATTAAGAAAATATCATCGTTTTAGTTTCTACGCAAAAACAAAGTAGAGAAAAACTGTAATTTTTTCAGAAAAAAGTAAGATTTTAAAAATAAAAACGAAAAAAATTCGATCTCCTCAAAAAATTGAGATAGGACACTCGTTTTTGCGCCATTCTACCCCGTTTAGTTTGCAGTATTACCCATATTTTTTTTTTACACTATGTCTGGGACACCCTGTATAGTGGTATCTGTAAATATTTTCTTCGCCCAACGTACATAATGACATAGTTCATTCTCTTTTCTTATTTTCTCAGGGTTATTTTTTTTAATTTTTTTATTTCATTTCACCTTATGTACAATTAACTGTATTTGCATGTCTCATGTTCCTCGTATATAAATACCTCGTATACAAAATACAATTTTGTTATTCTTAGGGGTCAATACGTCCCAGAATAAAGATTATTTTTTCATTCATTCATTCATTCAAATAAAAAAAAAATTTAGAACAATTATGTTTGATGAATTAATTGTTTGTTTCCAATAGGAACGGAAAAATCCAGTGAGTCATAAGGGAAATCCCATAGTAAAACCCAAAAATTTTAACCTACCAGCCCCCTTCCCCTTTCCACGATGGATATATATTTTCGATATCTGTTAGATCTCCTCAGGTGAGAATCAATGCTTGATTTTGGAATAGTCTTTCATTTTAGAAAACTTTAGTATACATAATCCATGCAACATAGTGCTGACGTGTTGAATGTTTTAGAACTAAAGATAAATGTTTAGCATTCGAAACTATTTTTCAAATAAAATTATACCAATAGAAGTGGCAATTAATTCATCAATCCTAATTGTATAGATCCTTCTATACAATCATGCATACCTGAAGTGAAATTGTATTACTTTCACCGATTCCATTTAAATTGTTGAGTACAAATATTTCTATAATTGCATCCAAGATTATAAATCTTGAACAGATTAGAAACCTGATGAATTATCATATCCAGGATAATTTTATAACGTTTTGTACAAGTTTTGTCGTAAACATAAATGATTAGAGAACTGCGAAAAATTCGACCAAACCGCTTCTTTTTAAGCCTAACTTAAGCAACTACAATTGTACAATAAATATAAATTGACAATTTATTGAATCCTTTATTCCTATTTGAGAAGTTCGTAACAAGATAATAAAGGCGAATTTGATTTATTTAACTCAGTAGGAGGGGGTGACTGTTAGATGTCGTTAGTCACGCGACCAAATACTTCCTTCGAACAACCCCAATTAGATTCAACATAGATATAGAGATATCGGCTCAACTTTGGTAACAGTCGGTTATAAACGAATTGCATTTTTGCTTTTATCTAATTTTTGTCTGTTCCTATTTCCTAAGATTGTTTATTTTAAACAGTAACTGTTATCTGATACTATTAATCCAGTCAATGAGTGCTGAAATGAGGGGCGTGGAGTGGATGAAATATGCGATTATTTTTGACTTCACAGCTTTAATAGGAATAGTTGGAAAGTAAACATTCTAAAAGTATACCTAGGGGATGAGTTAACAGTGGTGGTGGGAAGTTTTTTTGTCTTTCGATTATATCTCGAAAACGGTTGACTCTAGAAAAATATGTTTCAGATAAAAAATAAAGGTGATTAAATTTCCTATAACATATTTCTTATAAATATTTGTCGAACTTCATAAGGTTTTTGAAATATGCGTTAGTGAAAATCAATAATTTTCGAGAAAAATAAATTTGTCAAAAATTTGCTTCAAGTGCCAGAACCGTACACATGAAATTAAAGTAAATTTAATTCTTTATAACTTTGATCCTCACATTTTTTCTGAGGAACGATCTTGTAAGGCACTAGAAGCAAATGTTTGACAAAAAGTGAAGTAGAAATATTTTTTTGTAATAAAAATTATTGATTTTCAACAACGCATATCTCGAAGACAGTTGAAAATTTGACTAATATGTGTATACACAATATTAATTCGCTTTAATTTAAAACATTTTAAACAGAAAACATATTTTTATAGAGATATAATCGAAAAACTTGTGAATTATACAGCCAGACATTTCATCATCCTAGAATTATATTTTTGTATATCAACACAATTCGTTGTTTTTTTAAGTCCATTTTTAGGGTATATAGAGTTATATAAAAAAATTTAGAAAAAAAATTCATTCTTGTTTTATATCAGTTTAAATAACAGTATAATCTTATACCATAATCGAGTATTCAGTAAATACATGTTCTAACACCCAAGTTTTGTCTCTACTTTAAAGAATTATCTTGTTCTGTTGATAGCTTGAGCAATTACAGTGTTCTATAGACCGTTCATTTCGTTCTATATCCATAAAATAAACCAGAAACAACTCCAAAGTCAAGGCAAAACCGAAAGAGATAAAATAAATTATATACACTTACACTTTATTTACATTTGTTTTTGTTTTTTTAATTCTTTATTACTTTTTTTGTAATAATACAATTTATATAAAATAAAAGAGCTTTTATTACAATAATCTGTCCCAATTATTAAAAAGAAATTAGTTCAAAGGGATATAGAACAATTTATTGATCTAAAAATGTTCTATATCCCGTATTTCTTTAAAGGTTATGCAAAAATAACCATTTTTGTTCTATATATAAATGAATAAAATCGTTTTTTTTTTTTTTTTTTTTTAAATCAATGCAATCAGGATTTAAGTTTGATATAGTAAAATATTATCTAATATACTGGGAATATTAAACTGCAAATGCATTTACATATTATCTCAAAATAAAAAAGTACTTTAAGAAATAAACTTCAAATCTCATTTCCCAAAACCTGGGTTTTGGGATATAGCACAACATAATTCTGGAATGACGATTTGTACTAGTAATTGTGCATTATTAGTATTATTAGGGGACAGTAAGTCCCTGAATAAAGTTTATTTTTCATTTCATTTCATATATTGTATATTATTTATGTATACCATTGCTCTTTTCTGTTCTATTTTACTTTCTTCTTTTTCACTTATTTTTTATTGTGCATAAGAATGAATTTAATCATAAATCTATCTAATAATAAATCTATCTATTAATTATTACCATATTTGAGGCAGATTGTATCATTTACTCTATAAAAATTAATATATATATTTATATATATGAAAACTATGGTGCCTTACTGTTTTCACTACGTTGAACCTTTTATTTAAATTTAATTTAGTGAGAATGTTTACCGAGCCCCACGGTGATGAGCACCTCACCACAAGATCCCACTTTGCCTACAAGTCACTCCTCGTTGGATGTTATGGAAGACAACAGGTTGCGATGGCTTAGCAGATTATCCTCCAACCTCGCCTTGTAGCTCTCTGATTAAGAAGTTCCTCGGTTGTCGCGGTAGTGGCGTGTCTAGCCTCGTACCTGATGTCTCCTATACTCTCCATTTTAAAGTCCCCCATCTGGGGGAATTCGCAAGTTTCCGCTGTAGTATGGAACAGCAGATCTAGGGAGTAAATTTATCCGAGTTGGCATTGTTCAACTTTAACAATGCCGTCCATATTTTAATGTTCTATCAGAAATGGTTCTAATATAATTAAAAAAAAAAAAAAAATCTGATAAGTATATATACACATATATATATATATATATATATATATATATATATATATATATATATATATATATATATATATATATATATATATACAAACAGCAAAACAAAACTCTCAGGGTCTTAATTGTGTCAAATAAAGTTTTTTTTCAGGTGATAACCTGCTCTCCAACCTCTTCCAGTTCTTCTGCAGCGACCCTAACTTTGGAATTCCCAATGGGATGTGGTATTTTTTACGACTGCTTTCGATAGAAAATCAAATTATGAATTATTTTATACCAGTGATTTTTTTTTTCGTCACAAATCGTGAAAAATCATTTTAAGAAAGTAAGCAGTCTAAAACTAGGATTGCAAAAATAAAATAAACTTTGAACGAAAATATGAAATTAATGCCTTTCCGCGACTGGTACGACGAGCGGTGAGAACAGGCCGACTTAGGTTTCCCCCGAGAGGCTCAAATTGTCGACAAGCACGTGATAAAACTAATATCATTTATGTACTGGCTACGGTGGAAGCATATCCTCATATGAGCATTCGAGACATAGCCAGGTACTAGCCACTTAAGCATTGGAACAGTGTGGGCCATACTAAAACAACACCGTATGAGGCCGTACCGCATTTCACTTCATCAGGCTCTAACTCCCCAGGATTCTGAGCAAAGGTTCTGTCATTAAGTGGGTATCCCTGGCTATACCTCGAACGCTCCGATGAGGATACGCTTCCACCGTAGCCAGTACATAAATGATATTAGTTTCATCACGCTTGTCGACGATTTGAGCCTCTCGGGGGGGAAACCTCCCAAGTAGACCTTTTCTTACCGCCCGTCGTACCAGTCGCGGCCTTAATTTCATATTTTTGTTCAAAGGGTTTTTTTTTTTGTCCTTATTTATATTAATTCACAACTGTCAAATACTTGAATGACAGCCAGTGAATGAGAGTGAGGGAATGAGAAAACCAGTAAGATGGAGTGTTAAAAGTTTATTTTATTTTTGCAATACCAGTTTTAGACTGCTTACTTTCTTAAAATGATATTTCGAGATTGGCGACGAAATAGTACCTCGGATAAAAAAAATTCACCGGTATAAAATGATTCAAAATTTGATTTTCTATCGAAATCCTTCGTAAAAAATACCACATCCCATTGGGAATTACAAAGTTAGGGCTGCAGGAGAAGAACTGGTGAAGGTTGGAAAGCAGAATATAACCCTAAAAGAAACTTTATTTGACACAGTTAAGACCCTAAGAGTTTCGTTTCAAAATTTCAAAAACTGCGGAAAAAAAAATATATATATACATATATATAATTATTTCTTATTTATTTAATGGTAATTCAATTCCTGATGACGAGACCCGTTTCACACCGGTCCTTTGGCAGAACACAAAAAAACAAAGTGTAAGATTAACAAGAACATATAGCAATAAGGTTTAAGCCGACGGCTGTAAAGCTATAAACGAAGAGCTTGGAACATTGCCGATTTAACCCTAATTTCAATGGAATATATTATTAACTTGTTGGCCGTCTAATCGGACATTTTGCCAGCCGACTAGTCGGCCTAATATATTAGTCCCATCCCTAATATCAACTTAAAAATTGCCTGAAATTTTTTAATGTTCCATCTCAACATCCTACACATAGAAACCTATTTATTTGAGATAATGGTACCCTTCCAGAAGCTGGGCTCCAGCCATTTTATGTGCCCAAAATATCTTTTATTGATTCTAACCTTCTTCCGATTTAATTCGGTGTTTTAGTCGTTTCTTTTCGAGGGAAAAAGTTAGACTCCTTCATTAACGGAGAAACTCTAAATCCATGTTCAAAGTAATATTAACTTCTGTTTACCTTATGATATTAAAATGAGAAATAAGAAAATAATGAAGTGGAAATAAGAAAATATCATAATATAAACCTAATTCAATGATGAATTAATATTATAGTAAATCAGAAATATGGTAATATAATGCTAAATAACTAGTAACGTTAATTCCTGATAATCTTTCTTATATTAGGGAAGTGGAAGTAACAAATTATAAATACATAGATCAAAATCCATGTTGAAAGTTATGTTGTTACGTTGTGCTATATTTTCTCATGGGAAGTGGAAATAAGAAAATAAGAAATCTGTGATATACTTTCTCACATTTATTTTTAGATCGATGTGTTTTATAAAATTAATAATACAATCTATCTTACTTTAGAATCATAAGTAATACGGACGACAAAGAATCCATTCACAAAGTATGTAAACTGAAAATTTCTCAATTAAATTTATTGAAGAAATATAAATATTTAAAACACCAAATATAGAAATTAATCTTCTTAAGTTTTGTAACACTTTTACGCATTAGAGAAGAGGATATTAGAAAACATGAATTTATAAAACAATAAATACACTATGAAATGTCAACTTCTGTTTCACCTTTTTTTCAATTTAAGAAGACTAAATATCAATATAACACACTAAACAACACAATCCAAGTTAAAACTGTTGAAGTGATTGTTTACATTTGAGGTTATAGGAAAGATCTATCGATAAATGTAAACTCGTAAGCGTAAGAATCGAACTGGTCGGTGTAGCGCTGGTCTGGTTTGAGGAGGTCTGTCCACTTTTGAGGAGGGGCATTATTCTGAAAAATAATAAATAGCTTAGCTCTATGGGTCGGGATGGATCAGATTTTAATGGTTATACATTCTTTAGATCATTGGTTCCCAAACTGGGGGGCGTGAGGACATGTCAGGGGGGGCGCGAGATAAGTTGAACATTAAATTAAATTTAGGTAGTCTTTCTAAAATTCTAAATTTTAAAAGACATAGCACAATGTTCTCAGTTAATTGTTTATGTTCGGTATATTGAAAACGAAAGAATGAAAAACGAGCAACTCTTTTCTACAGAGATGGAGGCCACGACAAAAGTTATTGATGTTATGAAAGCAGTGTCAGACTATTTTGACAAATATGAACTCTCTTGGCAAAAACTTATCGGTGTATGTACGGATGGCGTGCCTTCAATGTTTGGTTCTCGCTCAGGCTTTGTGCAATTAGTAAGAGAGAAAATTGCTGATGTGACTGGGATACATTGTGTTATACATCGACCAGTTTTGGCAGCATAAACCCTTCCAAATGAACTCAATGCTATCTTAAAGTTGTGTATTAAAGTAGTGGATTAAATAAAAAACAGTGCGTTGAATACTCGACTGTTTAAAACTCTTTGTGAAAAGGGGTTAGCGGGATAAGATAGGTCTGGCGGCCCCCACGGATTTTATTCAGGCGACCCGAAAACCTTGAAGAGGTTTTAAATTTTAAATTATGCAATTTAGGCCTACAGAATAAGTCAATATTTAATTAAATATACGTTTTACTAAAATCGATTTGTCGCGGACTACAAGCAACCAAATTCAAGTTTATCAGCGCCATTTTGAAGAGGAAGAGTTTATCTTTCAATGCTATTTAGGCCGTTCTTTTTCATTGAGTCAGCACCAAAATACCATAGAGTTTTTACTGCAATATCGCGATTGTTTACGTTTTTTTTTAGATACTAAGCAATGTTTCATTCAATGATAAAATCTGAAAAAATTCGGGGAACATCTACACATCCCAAACAAAACTTTACTTGAGTTGAAACAGCTTAAAATTATTAAGCTCTTTAAAATGATTTGAACTCTTGAAAAAAAATCAAATATCAAAAAACCTTGTGGGGTTTCCGGGGGGAGATGGGGGTTCGGAAAAGATCTCAAAAATTTTCTTTTTCGGCCCTCTTCAAGGTTTTGGGGTCGCCTGAATAAAATCCGTGGGGGCCGCCAGGGCTCTCTTATCCCGCTACCCCCTTTAGGAAGTGATTACAAAACGATGGCTCTCAAAAGGAAACATGTTGGCAAGATTATTTGAGCTTTGAAATGAAGTATTCACCTTCTTGGAACATCAAAAGCAAAATGAACTTAGCGTGGCCTTCTAAAAACTTGTACCCAAGTAATATTGGCTTATTTGTCAGACATATTTGACTCGTTGAACAGCCTTAACCTAAAACTGCAGGGAGGAGGCTCAAATATAGTTACTCTTCGTGATACGATCAAGATGTATGTATATTGAGAAATTGGAACTTTGGAGGTGTAAAATATCAGCAAACCCCTGCAATTATTCAAATTTCCCTAATGTAGAGTCAATCTCAGAAGAAACACACTTCAAGGACATTTATGAAGGATCAAGTTTGAAAATCGAAATACCAAACCATTTAGAGGGTCTGATTGAGGAGTTCCAGAAATACTTCCCAAAAACTTGTGAAGTGAAGATAGTATTTACAGAATGTCAACTGACCCATTCCATGTCAACATATACTCCCTGCCTGAATCACTTCAAGAAGATGCTTTGGAAATAAAATATGATTCCTCTGCCAAATACAACTTTGATATAATGGACAAACCTTCATTTTGTTAAAAATATTTCAAAGTGTATCCTAGTGTATCATTCATCCCAGTTTTTCGTTTAGATTTACCTTTTTCAAGCACCTATTTGTGCGAAAAAGCATTTTCAACACTTGTGGCAATTAAAGCAAAGTATCGGAATAAACTTGATGTTGCTAGTGACTTGCGTTGTGCACTTACTAAAACTCAGCCACAAATAGGCGTACTAGTAAAGAAAATGCAAGCCCATCCATCTCACTAACCAACTAATCTATTTTTCTTTTATTAATAATTTTTTTTATTTTATGAAAACTGATGTATCTTATAGCAGTATAAATAAATGTTTTGTTTTCAATGTAATACTTATTTGTTTTTGTTTTGTTCCTAGGGCCCATACAATTTATTGTTAAGGGGGGGGGGCGAGAAGCTTTCATTTCAACAAAAGGGGGCGTGGTACAAAAAAGTTTTTAAACCCCTGCTTTAGATGTTATATATACCCAGAAGGCGGAGGAACTAGGAGAAAAAAAAAGTTACAAATTTTAAGTCCGAAAATCTGTTAACTTGTGAAATACGTAACTCGGCTAAATACACCCATTAGGATACAATTTTAGATATGTATCACTCACCATAAAACGCTATTATATGGGCCTTTGATATATTATATAAGACTTTTTTTGGAAAGATTGTTTCCATTGTTTTCATTGCTGTTTATATCTCGTCAACCATCTCTTGATAACATTACAAAGTCCATTCAAAGCTCTGTTGACTTGAAAATTTTTCTTAATGTCCTCCTAGGTTCGTCCTTTTTACCACTGTGGGGCGGGGAATTCTAGTATGTTTACCTTCTAACAACTCCTAACGAAGCTATGAAGTCAAAAATTCCTTATTCCATGCACTTAACACCCTTCATTTCAGCACTCATTGGCTGGACTATTTTGAGTGCGGAAGAAACCGCAATAGGGGAGGTTGGATTTATAATAATTTATTGAACTATTATCTTCTTTAATATTATTAGCACAATACTTTATATATATTTAATGAATTTAATTGCAGAATGATCGATTTATAGAAGAAATAAATAAAGAGAAAGACATAAGAACCAATTGCAGTAAATAGCCCTGAGAGATAGAGATTAAGTGGCAGGACCACAGCTGGCATGGGGTCTATTGGTCGATTCCTGTCGAAGCCATTTAGTATTGATTTGTACAAAGGGCTTCTGTACATTTTTTCTGACTGATTATTATTTAAATGTTTTTTATATATAAAACTTCACATATAATTATTAATTTGTAGCATTCTCAGTGTGTGTGCCGAAAAAGACGAGTTTTTCACAACAGTACGGGCTTCTCAATATTCTGCCGTGGGTGTTTTACGGGACAAGATCAAAATTTGATATTTGAGTTATTATAATAAATTTAACCAGCTTTCATTTGAAGAAAAGAGAAATTTGAATGAGAAAAATAGTTACGGCTTTATAGCCAAATGAGTACCGACAACGTGTTATTACGGAGAACTGCGACTTACCTCAAGTAAAAAATCTTCCATTTTCCCCTCTCTCAAAGCTCTAAAATTATGATGTGGGAAAAAGAGGAATAAAATGACTTTTTTTGCAAATTTGCTTTGCTTTTTTATGTATATATGTGCTAAATGTACGTTTTCCGAGTTCCGAGATCAGACAGCAAACAACATACGACTTTCACCCCCTCTCTCCCCTAAACCCGAAGATATTTTGAGGAAGACTTTTTATCACATTTAGAGCTAAGGGTGGTGAAAAATATCCAGCAGTCAAATCTTTTGATTTTTTTTGTTGAATCTTCGATGCTAAATTTTGTACTATTTCAGTGATACAAGTAAACTATTATTGCAATAAAAAAAAAAAAAAAAAAATGCACTTTGGAAGTAATAACCTAAAAATAAACGTTATATCGTTGCTGCATTTCAACGGAATGACTATTTCTGATCATGAGCAGCAGTATATGCATTTGTGCACCTCAGCACGGCCTTGCACTATTCTTTCAAGACTCTCTATGTAGACATCGTTTTAATGTTATGCGTTATGAGACACAACATTTTAAAGCTAATTATATTATCTATAAGTTTTGTTTTACACTTTTCTTTCCAAAACGTAATGATAAAAATCTATAATTTGTTGAAGTTACTTTTTGTTTTTTGTAGTGGCAGTTTTCTGCATAAGATTGAGTATTACGGCGAAACTAAGCTATCTACATAAAAAGCGTATATAGCATAATGTATTTGTAATATTATTAGGAGTAAAATAAAAAAAAGAACACTCCGATAACATAATTAGTTTTCGAGCTGTCCGTAATTTAACCAGAGTTCCGTTCTTGTAATGTTGCTGAAGGGGTGATAGGGGGGGGGGAGTAAGAGTGGACTTTGTGTTCTTTTAGTGTATACTTTATGTACTAACACCCTGCAAAAATTTAGCTTTCCCCTAATTAGTGTCGACACGAAACCTTTATTGACTGGGCAAAGAAGTAAGTAAGTAAAACCAATAATAAATTCTATATCAAGGGTACATAAGCCACAACATGCAGTATTATTACGATATAATTATTTCGAATCGGTCAGCTATATTGTCTATAGATTGTCGTATCCAGATCCTTATAAACCTTTATTACCTATTATTATCACATCGCATTATCCTAGTCACGCCATCTTTATTTACTCAGCTCTTCTCCGAATTTCTAATCTTGTTTACTAGCTCCTGTACTGCAGCTGCATCCTTATCCTTCATAGTCCGCGCTAGCCAGGCGTCTTACGCCTCCTCATGTTTACCAGCCTCCTATTCGAAGAATACCTTCCTTGCATTGCATCAGCCACCGCCCTACGCCTTTACTCCCTTTAAATACCCTAAGCCCGAGGCCTCCCTCTCTCAGTCTCTCTCAGTCTCCAGTAGCTGCTCTGCTCCTTCACCTTTAGTCAGACTCAATTAGCGTTCCCCACCTTTTTTGTCATCTTTAAGGGTTAACTTACCTTGTGTGCTGGGTTACTATAATTATTGCTTTGTAATAATTTGGGACTTTGTACTTTTGTACATTTCCAATAAAGGTTCGGAATAAACCTTATCTATTGCCCTGGTGTCAGAAATTAATTATTTGATCCCAGTTGTGCCTACACATTGTAGACACGTCAAGATATTTAATATTGGGATTCAATTATCGGATTCAGGTATATTAATATTGTTTGTATTAGAGAGATAAATTGCCTATTTACTCAGTGGTCCTGTTCAAACATTATCAAAACTTATTAATACTAAAATCCACAATATGTATTGTCACTCCTATAGAAATATTATATTTGGATTCAAACTTCATTTTATAATACTGAAATAAAAAAATAAAAAATAATGTTAACTCACTTTTAATCGCCATATATGTGGAAATAACTACAGCTAATGAGGTTAATAAGGAATCGTAAAACTAATAAGTGTAATTATATAAATTAATGTGCTTGGAAAATATTTTAGAAGCCTCAAGATGGGAATAGGGTGAATAGCCTAGTAACAAATTATTTGTTTTATTGGTATCTATATATAAAAAAAATTTCTATCACATTTTACAGTGTAGAAGCTAAAACTTTTCAAGTGAAGTACGTTCAATATAATTTTTTCACAAAAACCGACATCGGATTCGAATTCAGCATTCAAAAGAACCCTTTAATACGAAATTTCATCCAAATAGAAAAATAAAAATTTGTAAGCTTCAAAATTTGCCTGACCAAAAATGGTAGTCAACTTTTATTAAAATTGATAAAAACCTGAATTACGCTTAGACGGTTTAACGTATCAACTTTATTTTTTTACACAAAATATAGGGTGGTAATGCACTTGAAATGTATTTGGTTTCATCATCCTATCTGGTTTCAAACTCAAGTTAAAAATCAAAATGTTTTTCGGATTTTCCATTTTTTTTAATAGGTTTTCGTTCATCGAATTTTACATTTATATATATCAAAAGAAAGCTGAGACTGTCCTCTTTCCAAAGATACCAACCAGTGAATTCGTGATAAAGTAATGGCGATTTAAAGGTATGCAACCAATAATAGGTTTAAAAATTTCGTTTTCCTGGAAGAGGGTGAAAAAAATGATATTTTTTGATTTTGTTGAATAAGAGTTTTTTAATGTTTTTGAGGGTGCTAAATTAGAATCTGACGTCAATTTTTGTCTAAAAAAACCTTAAGAGGTAGTTTGTTTGAAAAACTAATAATTTTTTTAGAATTTAATTAACCTAGACCAAAATCTATGAGGCGACTGTATTTTTTCTTAAATCCGCAATCAAAACTAAAAATTTTGGTGCAAGAATCATGTCAATATCATTTTTTAAACTCGAGATAAAAAATAAATTATTTTAATGCTATTTTATTTTTTTTCTCGGCTTCTAAGGCCCGTTGGTCGGAACGGCAAAATACGTGTCTAATATTTTTTGACCAGGAACCTCCAAAAAAATTGCCAACAAGATCCGTGAGAGACTGAGTGTGTCCTCCCCTTGTAAGAGAAATGCAAAAAAGAGTTGGATAAGTAATAGTTTTTCCTAGGCAGTATGTAATGTAAAAAATTGTTTTATTATTAGTGAGATCAAATGATCTATAATTACGTAACTCTGTATTACAAAAAAAAAATTATCTTATGAACATCACTAGTTAAAAAAAAAGTAGTTACCAAAATAGTCTAGTCAATGACTGAATGAAGTCCCTGAGGGGTGAGATAAGGGTGGTTGGGATGGGAGAAGGTACCAATTTGTGTTTTTTCGATTACATCTCGAAAATGGTGGACTCTAGAAGAATCTGCTACAGAATAAAATTAAAGCTAATTAAATTTCCTATAAAATTGATTTTATACATATTTGTTTAAACTCCAACGGTTTTAAATATACTTTATTAAAAATCGATAATTTTAGAAATAAAAAAAATTATTACCTCAATTTTTGTTGAACATTTGCTTCAAATGTATAAATAAAGTTAAAGTAAATTTAATGCTCTTAAATTTATGACATTGTTTTCTGAGAAACGATCGTTGAAGGTACTAGAAGCAAAAGTTTGACAAAAAGTGAGATAAAATTTGTTTTTTTCCCGTAAAGCACCGATATTCAATAACATATATTCGATAACCGTTAGAATCACAACAGATGTATATAGAATCAATTTTATAGAACATTTAATTAGCTTTAATGTTTATTTGAAACATATTTTTTTAGAGTCAATCGTTTTCCAGATGTAATGAAGCCAAAAATTATCGCACATATCATGCACTCTACACCCCTCATTGGCTGGACTATAAGGTATGCTATGTTTAGAAGATCATAGAAAATGGTCAAAAAATGAGAACAAAACCCGTTAGATTTGTCATTCTCATGATTTGGAGGTAGCCAAGAAATCATCTTGATGATTGCTACTTTTACAGTGTTGATATTACTGGTAATAATTCAAAAAACAAGAAGGCGACCAGTAGGGATCGGTGTATGTTGCAGGTTCCCGAACCACTGGATGATTTAAATTCTATTCAAGTGGAAGTATTTTGTAATGTTCAGTCAGAAATATTTGAATCGGATGATGATTAATAATTTTAATGTATTACAGAAAATGTAGAGCCTAAATTGTTTGCTTAAACTGATCTTAACATTTGGTTAGGAGTCAGAGAAGCTGAATTACTTGGACCAAGACTAAAGGAAAGAACTTGGCAGTTGGAACAAAAATATGTATGTTTTAGAAGATAGAGCAGTAATTTTCTAATTTTATTTAAACTAGAAGTTGATTGAGTATACTAAAACTAAAACTAAGAGTGATTAAAAAAAACTGAGGTTCTGGTTTCAGCTCATGAAAATCTATCTAGATGAGCTATTAAAATTAAAAGTAAAAAAAAAAAAATGTTGGTTGACCTTTGATTATTGATGGGTCGTTCTGGGTAGAACGGAACTTGGAACTGGTTCCAACTTTTAACAGGTTTGGAACGATACGAATCGCCCAAATGTTTCGTTTAACCCGGAACAAAAACCAACGCCAAAAGATCTCTAGTTTCGTTCCAAACCGATTCAAATCTGGAAATAGTTCCGTCCCCCGGTGTAGTAGAGTTTAGATTGCATCTCTGGTTTCGTTCCACCCAAGGTCGCTTCGACTGCTTTGTTGCGTTGACACTGCCGCTCTTGATTCCCTCCACCAATGGGCATCTTAAAATAAACCGCTTCCGATGAAATTTTCTATTCTACCGACAGAGCTCGGCTTCTTTCGGATTCAGAGAAATGAACCACACAAGGTTTTACTGTAAATGTAATTAAATAAGTTTTTCGCTATTTGTTCGAAATCTGTGCTCAAGAGTTGATTATTCCTTATTTTTCGGAACCAATGTAATTGAAAAATTCTCGCTCCATTGTGCACTATACTTGAGGAGGTGAGATGCAAAACTCATTCGTTCCATTTTTTTTATTAAATTGAGATGTCAGCGGATTCTAAAAGATATTAACTATCTTTATATATTTATCAATAAATATCTTTATATATATTATCTTTCTAATCTAATAATAAATATATCTTTATATCTCTATCTATAAATATCTTTATGTGTACTATCTTTCTAAAAGATAATTAATATCCAACTTTTGAAAAAAATGGAACGAACGAGTTTTGCATCTCACCTCCTCACTTGAACTTTTTTTCAACAAAAAAAAAAAAAATGTTGATTGAAAAAAACTATTTTAAAAGTTGACATTTTTTTAATAAGTATACTTAGCTATTTAAATCTTCTTAATATTATAGTACCTATACAATTTTTTATTTATTATTATATCGAATCACTCAATTCGTGACAATAAGCGGATGTGATATGAGAAATTATTTTTTTTAAAAAAATTTGACATGTCAGGCATGAGGGAGTTCAGCACCCAGCGCATACCTACTCCAGTCGCATTTTTTTAAACAGATTTATCTTAGGAAACCTCTTAACCAGCTCCTCTTCAGTCTTTGTTGTGTTGTCTCTGGCATATCCAAAGTCGCCATGTTTTTTATTTGTTTATTGTGGTGTCCTGGAAGTTTGTCATAAAATAGTTTGTAGGAAGTGTAAATATGGTCCTATACAGTGGGTATGTTGAAGGCTGTGTGCAATGTTCTGTTTCTGACGTACCAGGGTGAGCAAGTTATGATTCTTAAAACCTTAGACTGAAAAGTTTGTAATTTTTAAATGTAATTCTTTTTTGCTGTCCCAAAGATTTGTGATGCATAGGTCCATAAAGGTTTATACAATATTGAATTATAAAATTGAAGATTAACAGCCCAAAGTCACAACAAGGGATGGAACGAAACTGTATAGTAAGTAGGTAGTAGGTTAGTCAAACTGGCGTGGAACGAAAAGTGTAACGGAACAAAAACTGGAACTGGTTCCAATAGTGGAACGGAACGTTAAATCTCATTCTACTTTTGTCGGAATGGCAATTCACTTCCTGTGATGCGCATTATGTCTTATGAGTTGGAATGCAGTTACTTACTTTATATACTGTCACTAAAGGATACTATTCTTATTCGCACTTACTGGCTAGTTTGGACTACCATTAATTTACTGACCACATAAGATAAGCACTGGACTACACTGTTTGATATCGGACACCAAATATAATAGAGCATATATAAAAGCAGCCAAATATAAAATAAAATTTACCTTTTTTCAAATTTTGAGAACGCATTAAGCGTAAGACAGGTTTTGCTGAATGGAACTTATTTTATATTAATTTTAATAAATCAATTTATCATGTTTATTACTCCATTGTTCATATTTATGTCTTAACTTTATGCGATTCTTGCCCTACAGTATCCTTTAATGATATTCCACTAATTCCTTTTGAACAGGTCCGCTAACTAGGACTCCACTCGGACAAACGTCTTACTTGGAATCCACATACAAGACTAAACTGCTCGTCGACAGCAGACGAACAACTAAAGCTCACAATTAATTACAAAAGATCCATATACATGACTGTAATTAGACCTATTTGGACATACGGAGTTGAGCTTTGGGGCTCTACTAAACCATCCAATTGATTTCCTATCCAATCCTTACAATCCAAAATCCTTCGAAAAATCCTAAATGCCCCTTACTTTGTCACCAATAAACTTATCTATAAAGGCCTTAATGTTCCGTATGTTGCTGAGTTAGCCCAAACCAGATACCTATTCTTTACTAGTAAGCTCCATAACCACTCAAATCCATTAGTTTCTCAACTTGCTTCCTACTCCATTCCCGATGATTCTCCGAGGCGTCTGAAAAGAAGATGGCCTAGAGATCTTCTAGTGTAGAATTTTTATTGAAGTGCTACTGATGAGTAGTTCTTTTCAAGCTTAGACATGTTACTATAATCGTTATCAGCTCATTTACTTTATGTATATAATTGTAATTGGAAATTTAATTAAATTGATATAAATAAAAAAACTTTCTACGAACATGAAAATCCTTTCCTGACGTAACGGTATCCGTTGAATATGCAAATGATCCTAAAATAGACGCCCAGCCTTCATGAAGTAGTCCTTGATAATCGAGCAGTAGGATCCGCCTGCCCTCTAGCGGTTTCCTCACAAGGTCGCCGCTCGCCGAAAAAATTGATTGGGGATTTAAATCCTTAAAAACAATTAGGATTCATGAATTAATTATCAATTTATTGGAATCATTTAATTAGAATACTAGTTTCAAATGCTAAACATTCTTCTTCAGTTTTAAAACATACAAAATTTTCAACACATCAGCACTATGTTACATGGATTATATATACAAAAGTAGACCAGGTAGGTTAAATTTTTGAGATTTTTACGTTGGAAAAACTCAATGAATTATAGGGAAAATCCCAAAAATTTACCCTTCCCCTTCCACAGTGGATATATTTCAGATATCTGTTAGATCTCCTCAGGTGAGTACCAATATTTGTCTGGCTGGGGTTCTATGGTTTTCTTGTCTAACGTTTTTTTTTCACCCTCAAACTTTTTTTATTCAAAACTATAACATTTTGACATGCTCTTGCTCTTTTGGTGTTGCTTTGATCGAAAATATGCCAGTAGTTTCCTGGTCAGAAAATTATTGAAGAATATTTTAATTATGTTACATACTGAGTGAGTATCTCTTAGTGAAAAAAAAAAAATTGGGTGAAAATAGATCAAAAATGTAGCAAAATGCCGCAGACCTCACCTTTCTATTCCAATCCGTTGCAGACATACGATAAACCAAAGACTTTTTTGAGGAAACCTTGTTTTTTTTCTATAAAGCTGTAATATCTCCATTTTGTTTACTTATTTTTTAAATGTTGACCACATCTTAGGATTAAATATTAAATTTTCAATAATAGCTGAGTACCTGTATCCTTGAATTTTACAAACTTGATATCTAAAGAGCAGCTTGATCATCTCCATATTTGGGGAAGTCACAATATCTTATATAACTTCAACGCTCACTGATTTTCGAAAAACTATCCACAAAACGTCAAATCTCGCAAAAACTTGCAAATCTAATAAGCTTTCGAATGATATGTCAAATGTAATGGTTTTGTTTTTATTTAATGGATAAATTTATTTTTGAAACCGAAAAAACATGGTGTTCTCATTTGGCATACAAATCAGTTACTTGTGTAAATAAAACATTATGACATTCCTTTAATGGAAATGTGCATTTTAAACATAATAAACTCTTCATTGGCTTAAAAAGCAAGACTAAAGTTTAAAACTCAACGATAATGAACATAGACCTCAATTTTGCTATTAGCTTCTGAATGCAGATGATATTAAAGAATACCATGTTTTTTTTAGTTTCAAAAGTAAATTTATCCATTAAATCAAAACAAAACCACCATGTTTAACATATCATTCGAAAGCTTATTAAAGTTTTGTAAAGTGTAAAGGTTTTGTGAGATTTGACGTTTTGTGGATAGTTTTTTTCGAAAAACGGTGAGCGTTGAAGTTATATAAGATATTGTGACTTCTCCAAATATGGTGAAGATCAAGCTGTTCTTTAGATACCAAGTTTGTAAAATTCAAAGTTACAGGTACTCAGCAATTATAGAAAATGTAATGCTTAATCCGAAAATGTGGTCAAAATTTGAAAAATATGTAAACACAATGGAGATATTACAGCTTTTATGGAAAAAAAAACGTGGTTTCCTCAAAAAAGTCTTTGATTTATCGTAGATCTACAACGGATTGGAATAGAAAGGTGAGGTCTGCGGCATTTTGCTATATTTTTTATCTAGTTCCACCCGATTTTTTTTTTTTTACACTAAGAGATACTCACCTTGTATGTGACTGGAACCTACCGTTTAGGAGTTATATTAGTTTGAATGAACATAGTCGCGTTTCGCCTATATTATTTAAGTTTTGACACGCTCTGTTGTTTTTGCTCAAATCGAAGATAGGTTGACAATTTCCGAATCAAAAATGTAATGGAAAATATGTTTTGTTATATAACATTTGACGGTAGGACCTGTCGATCAGAAGCTATAGTGGTTTGAAAAAAAAAAAAATCAGGTTTTGCCAACATTTTTTAAGTGTTGAGGCTTTTTTGACACGCTCTAGCTCTGTTGATGTTGCTCGTTTCGAACATTTGCCGATAGTTTCTTGATAAGAAATTTAATTTAGAATTTTTTTTTTTTTTTTTTTGTTATATAAAGGAGGCGCGGTAGCTCAGTGGGTAAGGCACTTGACTACCATGCTCCCGGGCCCGAGTTCGAGTCCGACTGAAGGCAGAAATTTAATTTCTGTTATTTCGGCCGTGGATCGAATTCGAGGTCGGGAGACCCTCCTGGGGCACACCCAGCCTCCTAAAAAGTGGGTACCCTTAATAGGGGGAAAAACCTGGCGGTTGAGCGTGAATTCTGGCCAAATCACCTCCTTTCACAACCGTTGGCTCAGAAACAGTACAGCCTACCTAAGTACTGAACCCGAGACCCTTCATGGGTTGTAAGTGGTACAGGTTTTTTTTTTTTTTTTTTATATAACATTTGTAGCTAGGACCTACCGTTTAGGAGATATACATATTTTTATGAATGCTAAGAGTAACGTTTGAAACCAATGTTTTCTCGTTAATTTTTTTTATTTCGAGTTACCGTTAATTGAAAATTTAATTTAATTATTTCCATTCTAAAATTGTAAAAATCACTAGATTATAGTTAGATATATACGTAGTCCATTGTTTCGTTTTTTTAGTTAGGTAGAAATTGAGTTTTCCTCTGATAAATATTTCTCAGTGTAGCATTATGAACTACTACGGCCGGATCATTGAACTTCCTCAAAACAATAAAATCTCAATGATAAAAATTTATTTTTATTTTATTGATGATATTATCTTAAAATTCTGTAAAAAAAAAAAAAAAAAAGTACAATGTGATTGTATTAACTAAAGGGTTTAACGTTACTAGATAATGCAATCGTGATGCAATTGCTGATTCAGAAACAGGATCAGCTGACAGCAGACCTTGAAGCAACAGTGAGAGACTATTCCAATGATTATTCATAATTTATAAAACATCAGAAAATAGGAAGATAAATATAGACACTACTATGTTTCTTCATTTAGAAAGTAACAATAATTTCTGAAAATTTAGAAGAAATAAAAAATTAAACCAATGCATTTCGTTTTCTTTTGAAATAGAAATAGAAAAAAAAAACTTTGTTCTGGTAAAAAGTCCTTTAAGAATAACTTTAAATAATACAAAGTAAGATGTGTAACTGGCCGAGAGCTATTAATAATAAAACAACATAGACGCCTCAGAGGATTATCAAGAATGGAGTGGGAAGCGAATTGGGAGACTAATGGATTGGAGTGGTTATGGAGCTTACTATGAAAGGATAGGTGTCTGGTTTGGGCTAACTCATCAACATATGGAACATTAAGATCTTTATGGATAAGTTTATTGGTCACATAGTAAGGAGCATTGAGGATTTTTCGAAGGATTTTTGATTGTAAGGATTTTGTAATTGATTGGGAGCTTTGAACGTTTGTCTAGTAAATGTTGAAGTAGTCTGTAACGACGAGCAGTTTCTTGTCGTTTTAGTCTTGTATGTGGATTTCAAGTGAGACACTTGTCCAAGTGGAATCCTAGGTAGCGGATCAGTTCAACAGGGACCAATGGAATATCATTGAAGGTATTTTTACGACGAAGGGTAAAGGTTTTTGGTGAGATTTTAAGAAAAAACATAAATAAAACGTGGATTTCATATTTTATATTTTTATTTTTTTTTCTCGGCTCCCCAATGCTCATTATAGGTCTCTACTACTCACACAAAAAATCGGCATTCAAATCTGTGAGTTACAAGTCAAAACTCCTTGTGTAAGTTAATTTTAACTAATAACGTAAGTTTTATTTGCTTTTCGACAAAAAAATCTTCTATTAAAGTATGCATTTGAGCATTATTTCTTCAATGATATATTCATATAGAATTAATTGTTAACCTGTTTAAAATAGCACTGATTTTTGAAGAATACGTAAAAACATAATTGGGCATCTAATTTTTAATTTTTATCTATGTGTTGGTAGTCAAGATGGGCAGAGATTATTAAGAAACCCTTGGAGATAATGGACTGCATTATCAGTGCTTAAAACTAAATGCTCATGAATCATATTTTTACACCCAATATTAAAATCGAAAATAAGCAAGCAAAAAATAGGATGACGCCATACCATCTTGGATATAGGAATCTTCAGAATGTCCAGTATACGGTACTAGCGTTTGCCGACGATATGGTTGTACTGGGAAATAACTGCCCTAATTTGCAGTTTAACCTAAGGATCCTCCAAGCTGAACTGGAGATAGTAAATGTGGAAATAAATATCTCCAAAACAAAATATATGAGGATCGGAAGAAGAGACCGTGGGGACCGAATCGTTAGGCTGGCAGGAAACCGTCTGGAGCTGGTGACAGATTTTAAAAACCAGGGAGCCCATCTCAACGAGTATGGAAGGGTAGATGGGGACATCAAGGAAAGAATAAAGACAGCTGGAAGATGCTTTTATTCCCTCAAGACGGGCTTCCTAGACAAAAAAGAAGTCTCAAAGGCAACAAAGAAGGTGGTCTTCAAGAATACTTTCCTCCCCATTCTAACTTATGCAAGCGAGTCTTGGACCCTCACTTCCAAACATAAAAGCCAAATCCAAGCCATGGAAATGCGCTATTTAAGAAAAATTGAGGGGGGGAACAAGAAAAGATCGAGTGAGGAACTCTACAATAAGAACAAACTTGAGACCTGAGACCGGCAGAAGAAATTATCCAAGAAAACCAACTCAGGTGGTTTGGGCATGACTCGCGAATGGCTGAAGACGAAATTGCCAGAGTTACCCACGAAGCCTAGGTAGAGTGGAAGACGACCACAAGGAAGACCTGGGAGGAAGGAATCAAAGAGGCCTTTAACAGAAGAGGAATGGACTGGAGGAGGAGAAGGCAGCTGGTGCAAGACAGGGATTCTTGGGTCAGGCTTTATAAGAAGGAACCTCACACTGCTCAGTGGTAAAAGAAGGTCGGATTAAGTAAGTAAGTAAGTAAGAAAGAACCGAAATTTTGATTTAGTAATAATTTTTATTAAGCAGAAATAATTTCATTGATTTCATCTGGTTGGATTTTAATTTTCAACCATAAAAGTATTTAAAAGTGTGAAAAATCTCGTATCTGATACTCTAAATTGTACATGTACGTTCTTTATATTGTCAATTTTATTATTATTAAACCTTTCTAGAACTATGAAAATGATGTGCTTAAACTTTGGTACAGTTGGCTTCTGTTTCACCATCGTAAACTCTATTGAAGAATGGCATATATATATAATTTTTTTTATTTCAATTGCCATTTATTGATATTTACAACTGTACAAAATAAAAAACATCAAGTTAATGTGTTGATAGTGAATACAATGGCATGAAAATAACTTGTGAAGAACTACTCACTAGTAGCACTTCAATAAAATCTACACTAAAAGGTCTCCAGGCCATCTTCTTTTCAGACACCTCGGAGGATTATCGGGAATGGAGTGGGAAGCGAATTGGGAGACTAGTGGATTGGAGTGGTTATGAAGTTTACAATGGAAGGATATGTATCTGGTTTGGGCTAAATCAGAAAAATATGGAACATTAAGATCTTTATGGATAAGTTTATTGGTCACAAAATAAGGAGTAATCACAGTCATGTAAAAGAGTCTTTTGTAATTAATTGGGAGCTTTGAACGTTTGTCTAGTAAATGTTGAAGTAGTCTGTAACGACGAGCAGTTTCTTGTTGTTTTAGTCTTGTATGAGGATTCCAACTAAGATATCTGTCCAAGTGGAGTCCTAGGTAGCGGATCTGTTCAACAGGGGGCATATAATTAAATCTTATTTAATAATTCTTTTGAAAATAATTAAATTTTATCATCAATGTCAACACCTATATAACATTGTACCCATGTAGAATGCCGTAAGTCACGTATCGGTAAATTCAACTTCAACTGCTAACCACTTCCTATCTCTTTTTTAATAGCAAATTATTGGAAAATCATTAGATTTTATTATTGCTAAACGATACTGGAACTATTAAGATGATATGTTTAAAATTTGGTACAGATTGGTTCAGTAGTTTTTGCGGTTAGTGATCACAAACGAAAAATGGCTAGTCCTTTTATATAATAGTATAGATTAATAAAGCAACAGCTGGCCAACGACTTGGAAATAATAAAAAATATTTTTGAAATCAATATGAATCAAAGAGTCTCTAAAAATCATGAAATTTTTTTTATGAAATGAAATAAGGAAGGTTACACTCCTCATGTCTGAGGCATTACATAAAGCTTTGACCTTTAGAATTGAAACAGGACGTATATAAAACTGAGATCAGAGGCTGTATTATATAGAGAATTGTAGCAGGAATAATAGCCTGTCACAATTCAAAGGGAAATATAAAATATTATCAACTGAAATTACCTCCTTTATCATTTACATTCATATTTCGCTATCTATTTCCATACCATGAGTTAATAATTACACAGGTCAACAAAAAAAATGTTTTTAAAAACTTTTTTTATTTTAATAGCTGATTTTTTATAGATTTTTGTGTGCTGAATCCAAATCCAGTCTAGTGTTTGAGAAATTTGTTTTTTTTTTATATAATTTAAAAAAACATATATAAATGTTTCATATAAATATAAAGCATTATATAACTGTTTCATGAGGCCTAACTTTATATGTAGAGGTGGTAAGAGAATGTTTCTAGGATCTACAAGGTTTTTGCGGAGAATGTTCTTCTCGCCGGGTTTTAAAGATTCCCTCACAGGCCAGTTCTTTCTGCGCCAATGTTGATTCCTTGCTCTACTGTCCCATTCACACAAAAAACATGGAAATTTGGTAAAACCGCCTTGCTGACCAAGAAGCATGCATGCTACTTTCAAGTTACCACTTATCATCCAACAATGAGCCGAATAGCCAAATTTATTCAGCTCTCTTTCATGTGTACAGAATGGCCAACAGGTATAGATACATAAGTTACTATTGTGTAATAAAACTGCTTTTAAACTTCTTTTCTGTATTCAACACCAAACTCTTTGATCAGACCTGGAATGTCTGAGCAGTACACTAAACCACCTTCTTGTTCAAAAAATTTCATAAACTGCTGCTCTCTCTCCCTATACACATATATGCTAGTTCCAACTGCCAACAAGTTATTTTCTTTTAGCCTAGAACCAAGCAATTCAGCTTTTTCTTTTGTTAACCCAAGATCCCTAACTGAGTCGTTAAGCTCAATCTGAGTAAACAGTTTAGACTATATATTTGCTGTAGCACATTGCAACTCTTCATCATCTTGCTCATCTATATCTTATCTGTTTCAGCAGTGCTGCCAACTTTTCTAAATCCAGCACAAATTATTTTACAAGTTTATTTGTAGTGTATAAAAGCTGTTAAATTATGTAATTAATCAAAAAAATTAATATATTGATGTGCAAATGTGAAAAAAATGGTAGGTAATACGACTTAATAAGTGTCATATTTGGATTTAGCACCCTAAAAAAAACAGAATAATAAGGTGATTTAAGTAAAAACGTTTTTTCATCGTTGGCCTGTGTTATTTTTCTTTCAAGTTTGCTACTTTCTCTTCTAAATTTAGTTTTAACCTCTTAATCTGTAAATGCGTTTATATTTAAGCCAAAATCTGGTTTGGTGTTAAACGATTTTATTGGTTATAATGATATGTAAATATTTAATTTTAGTCTGTTTTCTACTTGATGTATTAGTTTCACTCTCAAGTCTTCGTTAGGTTTATGGTTATTTTCATTTCAAAGGATAGCGAAGTTGGAATTATATTATTATATGCCGTTATAATATGGAAAACCTATGGAGCTATCCATATACCTGGCTAATAAATGTATTATCTTCTTTGTTTCTTATAGAGACAAACGTTCAAAGTAAAGATCACAAATGGTTGTGTACCTTTGTTTATGTTTCGGGCAATACCCGCCTCTCCTTTCTACCCTGGTATAATCACAACTTAAAAATCTCAATATTGCTGTAACAACATTATAAGTACTTCCTTAAAGTCTGTGTGCTCTATCCTTGTCGCTGAGGGGAGGGGGTCACCTTCGGCTGTGCTTAATCCGGACAGGGTCAACAAGTATCTTATATTTTATAAAATCTTCTATAAACCATAAAGACACTTATGATCTGTTCCTACAAGTTGTCACCACTAGATATTTAAGTTGTGCAATAGCGATACTTCTCAAGCTATATCTCCTATCTAAAACTTTCGACAAGGAGTTGTTAAGGTCGAGGCTTACCTCCAACTTCCCGACGAATGAGTTTGACTATGACCTAAAGGACCAAAATCCAAAGGATTAAGCGATAAGAGAGTGCGTCCTTCGTAAAAAAACAAAACATTATAATTAATGCAATTTTTAAAAAGAACAACAATGGTAGATTTTCAAAAGGGCAACAATGGCAGAATATCCTTATGGCCATCTTAAAGTTTGTCCAAAAATTAAAACAATTTAACATCCCAGATAGTCCAGTCACAAATCACTTCCCTTGAAGACTGGTGTCATAACTGGAGAGTTAAGATAAATCCTACCAAACCCAAGCAAATAACATTTACCCTCCGTCGAAAATAATATAGAAAAGTGTACCGCTAAATAATATGGAACAAATACGATACCTTGGATTTCATCTGGACAAGAGACTTGCCTGGAACCCTCATACATGATTGAAAAGACAAGAAGCTGCTCGTAGATTTCGACTGCTACAACACTTACATGACAAACTTTCGAATATCCTGATTCACTACAAGAAACTCATCTGTACGACGATTATCAAACCTATATGGACTTACGGTACAGAGTTATAGGGATCCACTAAACTATTGAATCCTTCCCGCATACAATCACTCCAATCCAGATTCCTTAAAAAAAATCTTAATGCTCCTTAATTTGTCACAAATGACCTGATCCACAGTGACCTCAATATCCCGTAAGTCGCTGATTTGGCACGAACCAGATACCTCTCCTTTTCATTTCATAATAACTTACTCCTCATCCAAATCCACTTGTTTCTCAACTTGCTTCTCATTCCATTCCTGGCAACCCTCCAAGGAGTCTGAATAGAAGATGGCCTTGTGATCTTCTTTTGTGGTTATTTCATTAGAGTACTACCAATGGGTAGTTCCTATGCAAGTTTTAATCATGTCATTAGTTTGCATTGTGTACCACATATTTACTGGATGTGTTTTTTCAATATAGTTGTAAATTTCTGTTAATAAAAAAAAAATAAATGAAAAAACACAAAAAATTTAATTAATTTTCAAGAAGACTAAAACTAATTTGTCTGGAACGAGGTTGGCCAAGGATGTCCTTACCGTCAAATTATTTTTTACTTTTTTTGCTTTAACGGTTTTTGTAACACATTCGGAAATCAGAATGTAATTTTTGAAAATTATCTTCTTTCGATATTTACAGTATTCTTTAAATAGCAGTAGCCATCTGCGAAGTACAGAATATTAACCAGCAATAGTTACTTAGACGTATGGTCAAATATACCACTACTAGGAAAAGATGTAGTATTTATATTTTAAAATGCCATATTATATGAAGAAAGTACATTTTTTTTTTTTTTTTTTTTTTTTTTTTATAAGAAAGAATGGTTCTAACACCAAAGAAAATCAAAACGGATTGAGGTGACATAACTCATATCTAGTACTATATTTTTATACGCAGGTTATAGTAAGTTAAAAATTATGGTTATTTAAAATAAGATAGTCCAACATAATGGAGCTTGTATGGAAGCCTGATTTCTAATGAAAAGCTACATAACTCAAAAACTAAAAATTAATTAAGCAATTCTCACAATAATTTCTTTATAATCCTTTCTTTTAAAACGATTATAATGGGGTGTATAAAAAAAACATTACCGTTTTATCAAATTCCAGAGTTCTAAAGTTTGTAAATATCTTAATGCTATTTATTACTTAATAATACTTAATAATCCCTTTAGAGCATTCTCTAAGCTTGTTTACTAACACTGTGCTTCTTAAAAAAAGCCCCAGTTCAATTATTTTTTTCAAAGAAACATGGCAGTGTCCTATGAAATTCTCGTAATTTTAAGACATTACTAGAAAAAAAAAAAATTTCACAGCCGCTGAAGCAACTCCTGAAATTATTAAATATGAAGGGGAAGGTGTCCTTGAAGAGCGCTCTGCGCGGCGTTGGTTTGAAAAATTTAGAAGTGGAGATACGACGTTGGAAAGGAAGAAGGGCTCCGGGCGGCCATTAATGGATATTGATGAGGTTCTGAAGGAAGCTGTTGAGTCAAATCCGTCCACAAGTACTCGCAAACTTGCCAGGGAGTGTGGTGTGTCGAATGATACTGTTAGTCGCCATCTTCTCTCCATGGGGAAGGTTAAAAAGATCTGTAGACTGGTTCCTCACGAACTTACTCCTCAACAATTTTACAAAAGTTGAGAAAAGTTCACAGATCTTCTTAGGTTTGAACTCCTGCCTCATCCACCATATAGCCTAGGCTTCGAACCTTCGGATTACTACTTTTTTCGATCCATGATCCCATTTTTTTCCAAAGAAAAAAAAATTGATAATTTTGCGGAAGTTGAAAATACTGTCCAAGAGTTCTTTGAGAGCCATCCAAGGAATGGTATCAGCGTGGCATCGAGCGATTGGCTAGCAGATGGGTAATTACGGTAGATAACAATGGACTATACTTTGAGTATTAATTTTATTTTATATCAAAGTAATATTACACATATTTGTATCAAAAACATTTTTTATACACCCTATTATTAAAAAAAAAAAAAAAAAAAAAGAAGACATATTTTAGGACACCATTTGAGAAAAATATGTTTTAATTGCTATCAGAAAGGGATAGGAATAAAGGTTTCATATTTGAATGAATCTTAAACCTCTTCAGAAATATTTCTCCTGGTGAGATCACAAATAACTGGATTAGACCCTTATTATTGTGACAATTGTATTAGCCTATAACTGGTCAGGTGACCATAACTTGTGATTTATCTTACAATTTATGTATGAAGTATTTTACGAAATAGTAAAACACCTCACAACCTACGTATTAACAAAGTCTTTTACAAACTCTAACAATTCTAAAACACATAACAGGCTACTTTGAGGTTATTGTCCTTTGTGTTCCGTTATGGATTTGAATCTCATTCGTTAGAACAATGAAACCTCTCCTTTATTACTGTTATTCTGTTCCTAAATAGCAGTTCGGAGGTCATGTGTCTTACCAACCTATAACTTCAACTCAAAATCCTTCCAATGTAGTTGACTTGCTAGCTTTATTTTTTTAATATAATATTAAATTCTATAGAAGATACTTCTGACATATGTTAAAAAAATATATATATATATTAATACGAAACATAATTTCGAAGTATCGTGAATATACATACATATAAAACTATACTTAATAGTTTTTGTTTGTCAACCTTGTTTTTTCTATATTCCAACCCAAGCTAACATTATCGGTTTGGACATTCATTGTTTTATTATCAGTGAACATAAAATGCGAAAGAATTCCTGGCGTCATTAATTCATTAATTATTATCAAACAAAATTTGTTTTAGTTTTTTGTTATTGCCAACGGGACAACGCACAGTGGGACGAAACGGTGTTTTTTCTAGACATCGCAATTTGAGCCTCTAAAAATGCTTGCATCGACTTCAAATTTCATATGGGTATGTTTTCAAGGGTGTAGAATTCGAATCTGGAGTCTGTTTTTGCCTATCATTTCAGGACTTTGCTCTGTTAACCAATAGTGTGTCCAAAAAATCCAATTTTCGTTTGTTCGTGTTTTGATTCAAGGGATATTATTTTCTATGATTTTTGATGAGCCCTATCGAATTTAAAAAATCTGCAAATCAATCAGTTTACCCTTATGTGAGTTATACGTGTTGTATACCTTTTTCGTCGATCGGACTTTTTTTATTTAAGAAATCACGGTTTGTCGACATTTAAATGGAAAAAAAATCTAACCTGTTATAATTAATTAACCCCGACTTCCCGCAATAATTAAGTAAGTGATGATTTAAAAAAAAGTTGACTATGGCTTCAAGCTATCAAAACATGTATCTGGATACAGACTGATGGGTCAGAGAAATATATGCATGAGAACGCGTAGAAATATATGCACCTATTGCAGTGCGCCTATTACCATTACTGCAATGAGGAAAAACTTAAGAAAAGAAAATAACTAAGACTAAACGTTTTGAAATTAACAAAATACAATGCTAAACTACAAATTACAAATATTGTTTTGTTTTTCATGACTGGGAAAGGTACAAATAAAAATAAAGGTTGATGGTTTAATTGGGTCGAATTACAACATTAGAAATATATAAACTATGCTTAACTACGGGTTAATTCGGCCATATTCGGAAAATAATGGAACGTATTTATCTCATTAAATAGCTAAGGTAAAAGTCTATGAAGTCCATTTTTTGGACAAATTTTGACGTTTTCTTCAACACGCAATAATGTATTCGAAACACCCTGAAAGTTACTCCACATATCATTGTTTTATAAAATCCCAATTCTTTCTAATGATAAAACCGTAGTGATGGTTTTTTTTTTTTTTTTTTTAGTTTGAATAGACTAGTACGAAATTGAAAGTAACTTTTTTATTAGAGATTATGAGGTTTAATTATCAGTAAAATTTAAAAAGGTACAGGAACAATCATAATCACTAAATACGATTTCGTGTATTTTTATATCAATTTTCATTACCTATTTATTATAAAAACAGCCTTTTAACAACCTATTTCTGAAAAATTTCCATATCTTCTTATTCCTAAGATGTTAGAAGATGGTGCAAAGTGGTCGGAGATTGCAATAAAATAGTTTTCTATTTTTAGTGCATGTCTGGAAATTTGGGACATTCGTCCCACTGTGCAACGTTAAGAAAAATTTTCAAAAAGGACTCGTTCAAAAACACAATATCTACTTGACTGGGAAAAACAATAGATCATGTATATATGTATATGTGGGTGCGTGTATAATCTACTGCTTTTATATATATGCTTCTAGTAAGGAAACTGTCGGCAAATTTTCGGTCTGAGAAATACCAAGAGAGAGCCTGTCAAAAAAAAATCCACCCCAACACTTAAAAAAATGTTGGTATAACGTGACTTATTCATTAAAACTAAGCTCCAGTTATTCTTAGTTGTTAGCTCCTTTAAAAAAGATATATGTAATTATTTGTATAATATATTTTTACATACTGTTTAATTTTATTATAAATTTTATACTAAAATAGTTTAATGGAAATGTTAAGATCTGTTAACACTTCTTCTTCTAATGGCGCTACAACCCGGAGACGGGTCCTGGCCTCCATTAAAAGCCTCCGCCAATCTTCACGGTCCTGGGCAGCTGCCATCCAGTTCCTGACCCCCAGGAATTCATTTGTATCAGCCGCCACTCCGTCGGCCCATCTCAGTTTCGGCCTTCCTCTTCTTGCTCCACGGAGGGGCTCAGTTAGTATTTTCTTTGGCATTTCACCCTCCATTCGCGCCAAGTGTCCGGCCCACCGCAACCTGCCCAGTTTAATGACCTGGACGATGTTTAATTCATATAACTGGAAAAACAATACGTTATGATATGATATAACTATATGATAGGATATGAATATACAGTTATTTCGTCACTCGATAATTCATCTTAATCTGTAATTCGTCAGGTTTTTTTTTTTTTCTTTCTTTTCTTTTTTTAAATTGGCAACTATAAATAACAAAATTAAATAAGCATGTAATTCATTTTTCCTCTTGCTACTTATTTAATCTTTAAACCGCCTCATTTGGTTTGTCACTAAAAAACTAAGCCTATATTTATACATTTTGTAAATCATTTCATAGAAAAAACAAACAGAACAAGAACGGAGTCGATCCCCCCATTAATTGTAGTAAGAGGTAAAAGGAAGTATGAGTGCAGTTGACGAATTCCCAAAATCTCAATTAATACTGCAAAGCTTTTCCTACAAAAAATTAGCATCTTGCTCAACAACTTCTGCTCCAGGTTATAAAATGAGAAAAGATAAGCAAGAGGTAAGCCGCTGGTTAAACATGGATAGTACGGATGTAGGATATGAAATTTTAAATGACAATGAAATTAAAGAACAAGTGCTGAGTGCTCAAAATAAAGCTAGTGATGAAAAAGATGATGACGATGAAGCTTCTAATTCTTGCACTATTCCATGCAAAGAATTAAAGGAAATGTTAAGATATTTCACACCTGATGGAAAGCGGCTAGTGTTTAGCTTTTTTTTGTGTTTTCTATCATTTTCACTCAAATCCAATGTGTATAATGTTCATTTGTTCGTTTTCACATTGAATAATTGCAAAAAAAAAATACAATAATACAGATTAAAATGGAATGGTTTTTTTATTACTTTACCGGCAAAATTCTGTAATTCGTTATTTCCGTTATTTCATCACCCCCTCTCTCCCCCCCCCACTCATGGCGAATTATCGAGTTTCCACTGTATATACTTCCATGCATCGCCTGCTGGACATTTTAACCCATGTCTTTTTATCATGTCCAAATCAACTGTCGATTACATCTCAAAACAGTTCTCAACGTTTTTCTTCTTTTTCAATATTCCAATTCTTCTTCATCAATTTACATTTTTTTTTAAAATACATTTATTAAAATTTACAACTGTACAAAATATATACATCAAGTAAATGTATTGACAACGATTATAATAACATGATAAAACATGAAAAGAACTACCCATCAGTAGCACTTTATTAAAAATTCTACACTAGAAGGTCTCTAGGTCATCATCGTTTCAGACGCCTCGGAGGATTATCAGGAATGGAGTGGGAAGAAAGTTGAGAAACTAACGGATTTGAGTGGTTATGGAGTTTACTATGAAAGGATAGGTGTCCGGTGCGGGCTAAATCAGCAACATATGGAACATTAAGATCTGTATGGATAAGTTTATTGGTGACACATTAAGGGTGGCATTGAGGATTTTTAGAAGGATTTTGGATTGTAAGGATTGAATACGAGATGAATTGGATGGTTTAGTGGAGCCCCAAAGCTCAACTCCGTACGACCAAATAGGTCTTATCACAGTCATGTATATATGAGTCTTTTGTAATTAATTGGGAGCTTTGAACGTTTGTCTAGTAAATGTTGAAGTTGTATGTAACGCCGCACATAGGGGTATTTAACGATTCTAGGCGTCCAAAATTATTTAATTCCAGTTGACTGTCGAAAATATATTTACAAGTCATCTTAAGCTTAAAAAAGTTATTTTCAAAGTTTCCATTAAGAAAAAAAGGGAAAAAAAATCTTGAAATGATTGTTGTGTGCTTCAATGGCTTCTTCGGAGAACAACCTTTTAAGAGTTTTTTCGCATCTTAGATGGGTAAAAATCAAAAAAAACAGTTAATGAAATCACTTATTAACTGTTTTTTTTTATTTTTCTTAAAAAGTGCTGCATTGATTTCAAAATATTTTTTATGGGACTTCCTCTGAAGTATGCCCTACCGATCTAAAAAAGAATCATCAAAATTGATTCAGAATTGACGGAGTAATCGCGTAACATACAAAAAAAAATTTTTAAAAAATACAGATGAGATGAGAACCTCCGTCAATTCTTAATCAATTTTGATAATTATTTTTTAGGCCAGTAGGGCATACTTCAGAGGTAGTCCCATAAAAAAATATTTTGAAATTAATGCAGCACTTTTTAAGAAAAATCAAAAAAACAGTTAATAAAAATCACTGTTATATAACCTTACATTTTAAACATATTTATGATTATGAAGCAATTTCAATTATCAATTTTAATTATACAGACAACTCTCGATCGATGTGTCAAACTTCGATAAGTTGAACAAAATCTATGTACTAATTGTAAGTACATTACTCGTAAATTTCACTTCAATAAATCTATTTCAGGCAAAGTAAGTTGAACTGAAAATAGGGGTCAAAAGACGGAAAAAAATACACTCACCACTAAAAAGTGAAAAATAAAAATAATTTTTAGAAAAAAAACAAAACCGCCTTCAAGATTAAACCTACATATATAGAACTAAAAAGTAAAAAATAATATTTTAGTTGCTTCGAAACAAAGAGAATTAAATGACAATCAACGAAATTATCGATACTTATATAGCTATTCACAATTTATGATCAGTTATTTTTGGAGTCGGTGCCAGCCAAGGAGGGCGCTTCAATCCTGCATTTGCAACAAACTTTTGAATGGCACGAGGAAGCGGTGTGGCGGTGATGAAATAGTGAGCAATCTTTACAATTACCTATTCTTTTTTCTGTTTTTTTTTTTCGGATTCTGTTTGTTTTTGTTGGCACCGACTCCAAAAATAACTGATCATTAATTGTGAATAGGTATATAAGTATCGATAATTTCGTTGATTGTCATTTAATTCTCTTTGTTTCGAAGCAGCTAAAATATTATTTTTTTATTTTTTAGTTCTATATATGTAGGTTTAATCTTGAAGTCGGTTTTGTTTTTTTTCTAAAAATTATTTTTAACTGAAGCGATTACACTTTGAAAGCAGAGATCCGTTGGCCTGACGGGATGGGGCAGTTTCGACTAATCGAACGACTTAGGTATTGCAGGGAAGGAAGGGACAAGGGTCTCATAAGGTCCTATGTTTATCCAACTTTATAAATAGCTTAATTTTTTTTCCCTCCTGTGGATTCCATTAAATCGCTAAATACCCCTATGTGCGAAGGGCAGTTTATATTCGTTTTAGTCTTAATTTATATTTTAGAATTTAAAAAATCAAATTACTTTAATTAATAATTAAATTCAATTAACGATTATTCGAAATAAACCAAATTGAGAAAAATAGAGGCTAAAAACGTGACTTTTTTCATTCAAGCCAATATAGCCGCTAAACAGTAAGTACTAGTACCAAATGTTATATAACAAAAAATATTCTTCATTACAGTTCTAATCAGAAAAAAAAATGTCAAATTCAGATCCAAGCAACACTAACAGAGCATGTATAAATGTTACAATTAAACAGTGAAAAACAGTAATATATAAAACAGTAATATATAAAACAGTAATATATAAAACAGTAATATATAAAACAATAATATTTAATACTCAGCATAATCAAAGTGTATATATTTTCCTTTTGTACTCTATATCACGTGTTTCCCGTTGTAGTGTCCAACAGTAGTCGGCAAGCATCTTCCCATTGCATTCAACGCTCTACCTTTTCTCCATTTGGGCTATATCTTGAGGAAATCGTTCTCCGTGTTCATCTGAAACCGTTCCCGAGTTGGGAGGAGAGAAATTCAAATGATAATGCAAAAAATGAATTTTAGACGACATGCAACAAAGCCTAATACTTATGCTAATAATTTTTATTTTTTTATTTTTTAATACATTATAGAAGTTTCAAAATCAAATACGTTTTTATTAATTTTTTTGCTCAAGTTTCCAGTGATATAAAAATGCTCGAAATGTCGAAAAACACCTTCTTTTTTTTTTTTTCGCTTAAAACACAAACCACACAAAAAATGGTGCCTGATTGAGATTTTCTGTCTTCGGAATCGTATTCAGCACACTTCAAAACATAATTAAGCAATATTTGGGTTTAAGAGAGTATGTTGATGCAGAACAGTGTAATTAAACTAATCTTTTTTTTTTTTTTTCTTCGTTTTATAAAAGCTCTTTCTGAGGAGAGATAAATTGAAATTCCGCTAAACTTGTTATACCTTTCTATAACCAGTTTGTCACACGACATGACCGTGAAACCAGATGGCTAATTATGTAAGACTTTCAAAAACTGCTGAGCAAATACTGAAGACAGGACTGTTATACAACTGAGGCAGGGTATTAAGGAAGTGCCTGACTCAGCTGAGAACTCTCTCCTGTGAAAGTCGACGAGCCAGGCGAGAATTTAAAACAGGACCGGCGAAGGAAAGTTTTGGCCACCAAGGGCTCACATATCATCGCTCCACTGGAAACACCAACGGCGGGGAGTCATCTACGAAAGCGTCGCGTCAGCTTCTTGGAACTGCTCGAGACTTTTACGAACTTTCTCAAGATATGACACAGTGGAAATGTTACCTCTTGAATGTATATTTACCTTACCGGGTCAAATTGTTTTATGGAGTTGTCAGGAAATGTATGATTTCATACTTTGTTAGTTAATCCACTATATCACGGGATAACGAGCTTACTGGAGTTTAAAATACATATTGTAAATATATTTAATAAAGGAAAATCTTTAATAAATATATATAATAGAGCGTATAAAAAAATAATGACCGTTTTATCAAATTCCAGAGTTCTAAAGTCTGTAAATATCTTAATGTTGTTTATTATTTACCAATACTTAATAATCCCTTTAGAGCATTCTCTAAGCTTGTTTACTAACACTGGACTACTTCAAAAAAAGCCTCAGTTATTTATTTCAAAGAAGAAACATGACAATGTTTTACCAAATTCTCTTAATTTTAAGACATTACTAGAAAAAAAAAAATTTCACATCCGCTGAAGCAACTCGTGAAATTATTAAATATAAAGGGGAACGTGTCCTTGAAGAGCGGCGCACTGCGCGACGTTGGTTTGAAAAATTTAGAAGTGAAGATACGACGTTGGAAAGGAAGAAGGGCTCCGGGCGGCCATTAATGAATATTGATCAGGTTCTGAAGGAAGCTGTTGAGTCAAATCCGTCCACAAGTACTCGCAAACTTGCCAGGGAGTGTGGTGTGTCGAATGATACTGTTAGTCGCCATCTTCTCTCCATGGGGAAGGTTAAAAAGATCTGTAGACTGGTTCCTCACGAACTTACTCCTCAACAATTTTACAAAAGTTGAGAAAAAAAGTTCACAGATCTTCTTAGGTTTGAACTCCTGCCTCATCCACCATATAGCCTAGGCTTCGAACCTTCGGATTACTACTTTTTTCGATCCATGATCCATTTTTTTCCAAGAAAAAAAATTTATAATTTTGCGGAAGTTGAAAATACTGTCCAAGAGTTCTTTGAGAGCCATCCCAAGGAATGGTATCAGCGTGGCATCGAGCGATTGGCTAGCAGATGGGTAATTACGGTAGATAACAATGGACTATACTTTGAGTATTAATTGTATCTTATATCAAAGAAATAATAATACAAATATTTGTTTCAAAAACGATCATTTCATTTTGATTTATAATTGCAATAGCATCTCTCGTCACTAATCCCCTGCTCTCATAATTAAAGAACTTATATGGAGACGTTTTAAACTTGTAACTAACAGATTTGAACGCCGATTTTTGTGTAGGTAGTAGGAACCTATAATAATGCTGAACTAAAGAATTTTCAGTAGAGTTGAAAAGGTTCCTGGGCTGTGTGAATAACAATTGTTTAATTCTTGAAAACCTAATTCTATTAACATGTCGGTTATTTTGTATATCTGGGGTAGTCGTTTGTTATTCTGAAATATAGGTTTTGTGCCCTTTCTATTTTTTTTTTATAGTTGGAGTCATATGTGTTGCTCCATACAGGAGAGACGAACGTCAGTAATGGTCATATGACTGATTTATTCAGAATAATTTTGTTTTGAGTCGACAGTGGGGAGTTTCTTCGGAAATATTGGGCCATTGTACTAAAAAGTTTTTTTTTTTTTTGGGCTTTGCAGCATTTCTTATATTAGGTGTAAATGCCACTCTTTTATCTTTTCCCAGACCGAGGTAGGTAACAGCTTGAGTCAAAGGATTTCGAATATAATTCAGGAATAATATTAGGTATTTTAGGTATAATAATAATAGGTATTTTATGTCATTATTGACAAGAGGAAGGTTGACTTGTAACCCACAGATTTGAATGCCGTTTTTTGTGTGGAGAGTAGAGACCTATAATTGTACAAAACTAGCCAAGGTAACTCATTACGGGTAGATACGGATAATGATTTCTACTTAGCTACTACGAAAGTTACTTGTGACTGGATCTAATAATAAACTAACCCATTGGGCCCCCAAAATCGTTTAACTTCACTTTTTATTTAAAATCCATTCGATTCATTTATAGATGAATATGATTTTCAATTGTTTTGAGGACAAAAAATAAAACAAGTGAATAATTGTTTTGTATAATAATTTAAGAGAACTAATTTATTACTATTAGATGAGGTTGCTGCAGACCGTACAGTTTCAAAGACAGATCCACTAGAGAAGACGAAGAGCCTATCTTCTACTAATTGGTCTACAATTAACTCTAATTAAAGCCTGTATCCGCAATCTCCCCCCAGCGCACTCTATAGGCTACATCTAATAGTCCCTGCCTCCCGGCAATTATTTGGCGGGAACGATTTCTAATTTTAATTGGCGGCGCTGGTGTATGTGCTTCTCAATTAGGAGTTTATTCCTGTCCGCTGGTCGTCCGTTAAGGAACAGCTTTGCATACATTATATATAATTAAGTCTTTTTTATCTTGGTTGTTATTTATCTTTTGTTATTATTATTGTTATTTTAATGAGGTAATTTTGATATAATCAAGTTAACAACCTTAAAGGTATCCTGTTACATTATTAAAACAGTTTCGATGATGTCATTTTGATCTTTTTGATTCCGGTAACTGATATCTAATTTAAAAAAATGTTAATTAAAGAAGAAATGAGAAAGCTGTAGTTGATACTCTAAAACCCACAAAACAACTAATTAATCCATTTACATACCAAATTTAAACGACAAGAAACTGCACGTCGTTTTAGACTACTCCAACATTTACTAGACTAGTATTCATAGCTCACATAATAACGAAGAACGTATTTACATGACAGTAATTAGACACATTTGAACATATGGAGTTGAGGTTTAGGACTCCACTAAACCTTCGAATTCATCTCGTATTCAATCCTTACAATCAAAAATCCTCAATGCTCCTTATTATGTAACAAACAAACTCCTATCCATAAAGATTTTAATGTTCCATTTTTTTTTTTTTTTTTGGTTCAAACCAGATACCTATCCTTTTATAATACACTCCATACCTACTCGGACGTTGTCTCACCCGCATTGGAGCGCGTAATGTACTGTACGGGAGCCTTTCTCGACGTGGAACTTTCAAAGTAAACTATAAATTTTCCTAGTCTTCCCTCTTCACCCAATCTGCCGGTGTTCCTCAAGGTAATATCCTAGGTCCCATCCTCTACACGATGTGTATAGCTGACATCCCGACCCATCCTACCACAGCCATCACCACTTACGTTGATGACACATATGTGTTATCTTCAAGATGGTGCCAATACAAAATGTAGAATCAAAATAAATCTGTAATGTTTGTTTACATGTGAGGTTATAGGAAAGAGCTATCGATAAATGTAAACTCGAAGTGAAACGTAAAGATCGAAGTGGTGGTGGTAAAGAGATTGCATTAAAAAAAACTACAATTTTCCTTGAAAAAATTATCTCTATATCTTGACTAAGAGCTGAGAAAAAAAATTACGCGGTTTTTATATTTTATATTTTCTCTCGGCTCCCAATACTCATTTGTGGCTATAACACTAGTTTTGTACAATTATAGGTCTCTACTCTCCACACAAAAATCGGCATTCAAATCTGTGGGTTACAAGTCAAAACTTCCTCTTGTCAATAATGACATAAAATACCTATTATTATTATTATACCTAAAATACCTAATATTATTCCTGAATTATATTCGAAATCCTTGGACTCAAGCTGTTACCTACCTCGGTCTGGGAAAAGATAAAAGAGTGGCATTTACACCTAATATAAGAAATGCTGCAAAGCCCAAAAAAAAAAAAAACAACTTTTTAGTACAATGGCCCCATATTTCCGAAGAAAAACTCCCCACTGTCGACTCAAAACAAAATTATTCTGAATAAATCAGTCATATGACCATTACTGACGTTCGTCTCTCCTGAATGGAGCAACACATATGGCTCCAACTATAAAAAAAAATAGAAAGGGCAAAAAAATCTATATTTCAGAATAACAAACGACTACCCCAGATATACAAAAATAACCGACATGTTAATAGAATTAGGTTTTCAAGAATTAAACAATTGTTATTCACACAGCCCAGGAACTTTTTCAACTCTACTGAAAATTCTTTAGTTCAGCATTATTATAGGTTCCTACTACCTACACAAAAATCGGCGTTCAAATCTGTGAGTTACAAGTCAAAACGTCTCCATATAAGTTCTTTAATTATGAGAGCAGGGGATTAGTGACGAGAGATGCTATTGCAATTATAAATCAAAATGAAATGATCGTTTTTGAAACAAATATTTTAAAGTTGGACTTATATGGTTAACTTATTACAAATGTGTTGCAAGTAGGGAGACAAGTAGATTGGAGCTTACTATGAAAGGATAGGTATCAGGTTCGGGCTAAATCAGCAACATATGGAACATTAAGATCTTTATGGATAAGTTTATTGGTGAAAAAGTAAGGAGCATTGAGGATTTTTAAGAAGGGTTTTGGATTGTAAGGATTGGATACGAGATGAATTGGATGTTTTAGTGGAGCCCCAAAGCTCAACTCCGTAGTCCAAATAGGTCTAATGTCACAGTTATGTAAATGAGTCTTTTGTAATTACTTGGGAGTTTTGAACGTTTGTCCAGTAAATGTTGAAGTAATCGAAAACGACTGGCAGTTTCTTGTTTTAGTCTTGTAAATGGATTCCAAGTAAAACTTTTTTTTTTTTTTTTTCAATCAATATTTTTATTTATTTACAAAAGATATTTCTTGTGCAAATAACATACGAAATAGAACAATCCTTTTTTTTTTTTTTTGTCTAGCAGCACTAGGACTTGGTATAGATAATATTGAATTATATAAGTACTACAAATATAAAGAAATAGTTTAGTATTGTATGTATACAAGGTATACAGATTTACAGCTTTATAACTTCCCACCAAGTCATATTTAGTCATTATTGAATTTAATTAATGGTTTAGAGAATCAGAGAATCAGTGACCCAGTAATTTAGAAAAGAACCACAATAAGACCATAGTCAGAACCCTATTCCAAAAAATAAAAAACATTATCTTTTCAGTCAATGGCACAACATATTACAAAATAATATAGTCTATTTAATTTTTGAATACAATCTACATTTAAGATTTCCTCTAAAGACTATTATTCAGAAATGTATGTACCTAAGAATTTGTTTCTCTGCTCTTCAACTTTGATGCACTGAGTAAGAAAATGGCTCAAGGGATCCGACACCAAGCCACCGCAGGCCATGCAGGCTTCGCTGGATTTCATAATTAGTGTTGTGTCCTTTATAAACACCTTTAGGTAATCCCCGCTTGAGACTCTTAGGCGACCCACAACTCTGATTTTCTTAAAATTTGTCTGAAACAGGATGTAATCTTCCGGGCTTGCTATATTAAAATTGCATATTTTTCTATACCTAGGGTTGTTGGTGGAATTCAAAAGTTCTGTTTACATCCTTTGATAACTGATGGTTCTTCATCTTTTCTAGGATGTCTTCTTTAAACGTGCTCAGTCTTTGGGGTAGTACTCTTGAGAACAAGTTTTGACAACCCAACTCCACCGCAACCGATTTTACTTGGGTCACCCAATTGTATGCTTCGTCAGACTTTCCTTCAGATACATCAAGGGTAAGAAGTGTTAGCAGATTCTCATTGCAATAGTCACTAAGTATGTTGAGGTTCCATTGTGCACCATGCCAGGAATTGCTAAGGATGACGATATCGTCCAATAACAAAAGCAACATTTATTCCAAGTAAAACGTTCCGCGTCCAAGTGGAGTTCTAGGTAGCTAATCTGTTCAACAGGGATTAGTGGAATGGATACTGTAGGACAGGAAGTCGTTGGTTTACGGCGAAGAGTAAAAGTTATTTGATGGGATGCAATTTTTATTTAGTTAGTTTGAGAGGGCGTTTAACTGCTAGGTCATCAACGCCCGTTGGTAGTAATTACTAAAATTAATTTAGAGTCATAGATGAATTTAAGGACAGCTTGTATAACAGATTCATTGTTTCTTAACGCCATTGAGATATATTACATTCTTCGAAGATGTGTTTAACTGTTAGATTGAATTGGCATTTCGAACAATTTGGATGGGCTTCTGTTGTAATGTGGTGAATATGCGTTTTCCGGGTGTCTCATATTCTGAGGCATGTGATCGCAACTTCTTTCTGAAGTTTGCTTCGTGTTGATGTAATCCATGGCTTCACATCTTACTTTATGTTTCTTAGTTTGCTGGGTGGACTTCCATCCCACATTGCTTGCCATCTTTTATTAATACATCCTTTTAAAGGGCGACCGAGTTCTGTCGGAGTTAGGTTCGCTGTGGCTTCTCCTGGAAGGACCAATGCTTCTTTGGCGGCGTTGTCAGCCATCTCATTTCCCGTTATACCATCATGTTCGGAGGCCCGGACAAAGTGAACTGATTTACCTAGAGGGTGGTATGAATAGGGATGCAATGAAAGGATTATTATTTACTGATAACACATCTAAAACATAAAAAATATAACCGAAACACCTAAAAAAAAGGGGATCATTATTTTTTTAGTCGTATTTACAGAATGGATGATACCAGATTAACAAAAAGGATGTTTAAATACCTTTGGGAGAAAGAATCAAAAACTTTCAAGAGGTCAAAAGAAATTTAGATAGAAATTATATAAAAGAAGGAGAAACTACTAACAGAGATATTTATAGAAGGTATTTAGTATGGGAGGATTCCAAGGAAGACTGGAGAGAAAACCTGGTCCAATGTGGTTTAAGGAGACAAAGAAGATGCACAGTGAAGAGAGGAAGGAATGGATGAGGAAAAACATCAAAGAACAAAGAATTGAAATTGGCACGTGGTCCTTAGAAGGCCCCGGCAAAATAATTAGTCACAAGCAATGTACTGAAGCCCTTTGTACAAATCGATACTAAATGGCTTCGACAGGAATCGGCTAATAGATCCCATGCCAGCTGTGGTCCCGCCACTTAATCTCTATCTCTCAAGGCTATTTACTGCAATAGGTTCTTATGTCTCTTTATTTATTTCTTCTATAAATGGATCATTCTGCAATAAAATTCATTAAATATATATAAAGCATTGTACTAATGATATTAAAGAAGATAAAAGTTCAATAAATTATTATAAATCTAACCTCCCCTATCGTGGCTTCGTCCGCACTCAAAATAGTCCATTCAATGATTGCTGAAATGAGGGATATAGAGTGCATTGAATATGCGATAATTTTTGACTTCATAGCTTCGTTAGTAGTCCACTAAAATGAGGCTCCAAAAGGCCGTTTTCAAGAAAAAACTGCGGAACTTTTATTCTCATCGGATCCTTATGTTTTTTTGGGGTGCTGAAACCGAAGTCGGAGTTATAATTATAAATGTGCCGAAAACCATGGATTTAACAACAGTAAGGGTTTTTAGGCGTCTGGGATATTATAACTCCGAAAGTATTTGTCCGATTCAGAATGTTTTTTTTGTTCAATCTGAAAGGTGGTAAAATTTACAATTAAATTCTATATATGAAATTTTTATCAAAATTCTTGAAATACACAAGCTATCACGCTGAAAAATCACTTACTTATGTAAAAACATGTTTTTTTGGCACATTATTAGCTATAACTCCAAAACAATTTTTCTGATCCAAAATTTAATATTTTTATCTAAAAGCTGGTTAAATTTACTATTAGATCCTATATGTGTAACTTATAATTAACACCTTGAAATACCCATGCAATGCTACTGAACATGTCAGAATTTACATATTTTGCCAAAACATACACATTTAGCTTGGGTGGTTTACAGGATTTAATATAATTTACTTTTATAGCATCTGATAGCAAATTGAATCAGCTTTGAGATAGAAAAAAGAAATTTAGGCTAGAACAAATATTTGAGGAGTTAGAGCGACAGATGTGCCAAAAAAAACACTTGGATTTTACAACAGTACGTTTTTATTAGCGGGCTGTCATGTACATTTTACGGTGTTTGATTAAAACTTCATTTATAGATTCTTATAGTAAATTTAATCAGCTTTAAGATGAAAAAAAGTAATGCTGTATCGGACAAATAGTTCCAGAGTTATAGCCAAAAGAGTAAGACGAACGTGTTTTCGCGGAGCTGTGGGACTGACGGCAAGTTGGCCAATTTCTCCTTTTTTTTCCCAATAACGTAACTTCGCGATGAATGGTCAGATTTGGGATTTTTCATCATGTAGGTACTAGTTCCAGTTACAATTAATGTTTGAAGACTTTCTTTGAAAAAAGCTTCGTTATCGTGTTATAGATAAAAACAAAAAATAATAAAGGTGTTTTTTTGCGATTTTGAATATGAAGCCGATGGTTGCCGTGGTAGCAAACTTCAGATTCGGATTCAGCACCCCAAAAAAACATAAAGATCCGATGAGAATAAAAGTTCCGCAGGTTTTTCTTCGGCAAACCCTTATTTTACTGGACTAAAGGAGTAGTTAGAAGGTAAACATACTAAAAGTCCCCGCTCCTGGGGGTGAGCTACAGGTGGGGGGATGGGAGAACGTCCTATTTATGAGTTTTTCGATAATATCTCGAAAACGGTTGACATTAGAAAAATAGGTTTCAAATAAAAATTAAAGCTAATTAAATTTACAATAAAATAGTTTATTTACATATTTGTCGAACTTCTAACCGTTTACAAGTTAGGCGTTATTGAAAATGAATAATTTTCACCAAAAATTTTTCCCCTCACTTTTTGTCAAACATTTGCTTGTAGTGCCTTCCACACTCGTTTCTCATAAAAAATTTCAGAATCATAGTTGTAGATCATTAAATTGAAATTAACTTCAAATGGATGTTTTTGTCACTTAAAACGAATGTTTCGCAAAAAGTGAGATAAAAATATTTGTTTGTGAAAATTATCGATTTTTAATAACGCATATCTCAAAAACGGTCGGAATTTCGATAAATATGAATGTAAACAATGTTATTAAAAATTTAATTAGCTTTCATTTTTATTTGAAACATATTTTTCTATAGTACACTGTTTTCGAGATATAACCGAAAAACCTAAAAAAATGGGACCTTCTCCCCTTCTCCCACTGTTAGCTCACTCCCCCCCCCCCCCCCCCAGGGGCAGGGACTTTTAGTATGTTTATCTTATAAATACTCCTAAAGGTGGGATTCACAGAAATGGAGACTTCCAAGTATTTGTTTGTTTGCAGGTCTGCCCACAGTTTGTTAGTTTTCATAATACGCCTCGTTGAGCTCCCGTTTATTAAAAAGTTTTATTAAAAATGGTTCGTTTTATATTAGTACGTTAGGGAAATAGAAATATAGAGAAATTATAAAATCTAATTGAATGAAGTTCAGCCCGAAAAAACTTCCTGAATTTTTCCTCGTCGTTCTGGAGGTGCACCTCAATCAACGAAGAAAGAAAACCTTCTCTTCTTCGGGAAAAAATAGAGTCAATTGATCTGTTCATAACATGGAACTCCTCTTCCTCCATTAACAATCACAACACCAGTTTTCTTCTCAATATACTTCGCTGAAGCCGGAATACGAATTGATGAACTTCCATCCGCAGCGTTTGGAAGCTACAAGTGGAACCACCCTCTCCGACTTCTGAACGCAGCTGCTGCGGCTGGCTCCTCCATGAGGAACCTTAACGAAACTATGAAGTCAAACATTTTTGTATATTCAATGCACTCTACAATATGTTTATATACTGGACTATAAATAAAGAACTAATAAAGTATATAAAGCATACATAAAGGATAAAATAAATTCATAAGACATTCGAATATACGATATTTCGAGTTCTTTCTCCCGATATAAAGAGATTTGACTTTTAGGGTTTTCAGTTTGGAAAGACCTACATCACTAATATGTAGCCACTAATAGCTGTGGAGAAACAGTGAGTTCGAATATCCACTATAACTTTTTTTTAAAGTCTAGCCTTATGGTTTGTCAACTAAAAAATCCCTAATTTAAAATTTTAATAATTTGAATTAAAATGATATATTAGTAGGGATCTTTGGAATTCTAGGAATAAATAAATTCTGCAGTGGCTGTTCCGGTGAGAATTATAGCTGCAATGGTATTTGCAGGTATAGCCGTAATTTTAAACCTGCTACCACAGCACAAATAGTTAATAAATTTAATTAATTGCGTATTTTGGTTTAGTAAATTTTATTATTTATTTTGTCATTTTTTATTTATTTATTTTTCCTACTTTTAAAAATGCATTCCAATTTACATCCAGTAGGGTAAACCAGACAATTATTAACACAATAATCTTTAATTAAAAAAAAAATAAGCTTTTGTGCTAATGTTTAGTTTCAAAAATATGGGAAATATGTTGCTTGTGGATCATAGAAATCAGCTGTGGTAAAATATAAACACAAGAAAAGGTAATGTAACCTTAGTACAGGCTGCTAAATTCAGTGATTTAGAGGAGGTTTTCTTCTGCTTAGTTTAAGAAACTTCTTCAGTGAATTATGGTTAATTTTCTTTTAATCGTCCAAATGATTTAAGATAAGTCATTTTTTTTTTTTTTTTTTTTTCACGAAAAGACCAAAGAGACCACGCGAATATTACGAAAATGGATTTTTAATTCTGTTCCTTGTCATCATCCATATCTCCTTCATTCTTTCTGATTGCCTCTGTTTCTTCTCTTCTGTCCAGGCCATACCCTCCTTCGGCTCCTTCCTGTTGACAAGAACCGCTATTCCTTGTAGTTTGCCTCTATATTCTTCTCTATCGAGGCAGTCACGGTCCTCCATCCCCCGTTTTGCTGGGATCTCCTCTTTTAGCTGTTTTATGTATCCCTGTGCACTCTTGTAATCCCAAATTTTAAGAAAAATAGCCTTATTAAGTCTTTCCTCAGGCACTCTTACCATATGTCCATAGAACTTCAGTCTCTTAATTCTTATCTCCGTCTCTATGCTCGTTGTTTCTTTGTAGATCTCCTCATTTGATCTTAACCTGTATCCTTCCTGGGTTTCCTAGGGCCGTAAATTCTCCTTAGGATCTTTCTACTTTCAGTATTCTTTCCAGGTTAGGGAAGTTCATGGTCTCTGTCACATATAGTAGTGGCTTTACTATCGTATTGTAGTGCCTGATCTTTGCTTTTATGGACAAGTCATTTATTATAATCATGACTTATTATTAAACATTTTATTGCATATTTCAAATTAAAATTACTAATTTTAACATTTATTAATGGGGGTGTGAATTACTGGTTATCAAATCTTGCATTGATGTATTATTGACACCCCGTGTCAATAACTGTATTGCTGTTTTTCATAAAATTAATTTATTTCTTCTATAAATCAATGTCATTTTATGACAATATGCTGAAGTAGTTTTTACAATTTTATTTAACTTATTTCTAGTTATTGACATGGGTGACAATAACTGAATCTTGTGACACTGTCAAGATTTTGTTGAAGGGTTGAAATACATTTATTTTATTATTGATTCATTGTTTTTTTTTTATTTTGTCGATATTAACATATCGAATATGTTACCAGGTATGCAAGTTTAAAATGTCGTTTTAATTCCAATAGAATGCGCTCTTAGCCTATTGAAGGATTTGCTTATCTCTAAACGCTATTTTGTTTGTTAGTCATTTGTTTACAAAAGTCAGTTGTTTTTAAGTCGTTTACGTGGACGTATCATACCTTTCTTTGGTGTTAAAAATGTCTAATTTTAAGCCAAATAAAGAGCATTTGCGGCATGTCATGATTTTCTTATTTAATCAAAAGAAAAAGGCATCTGAATGTCATCGAATTCTTGTTGAGACTTATGGCGATGTTGCTCCAACCGTCAGGACATGTGAACGTTGGTTTCAAAGTTTCAAACGTGGTGATTTTGATGTTACTGATCAAAAACGAGAAAATCGACCAAAAAAGTTTGAGAACTTCGAATTGCAATCTTTATTAGACGAAGACAATACCCAAACCCAACAAATGATGGCAGAACAGTTGAATGTCACTAGGCAAGCCATTTCCGATCGCCTGAGAGCTATGGGAAAGATTCAAAAGGTTGGAAAATGGGTTCCCACATGAATTGGACGAACGACAGATGGAAAAACGAAAAACTGTGTGCGAAATGCTGCTTTTACGCCACGAAAGAAAGGGTTTTTTGCATCGAGTTGTAACTGGCGATGAAAAATGGATTTATTTTCAGAATCCCAAACGAAAAAAATCATGGGTAACGCCAGGACAACCATCCACATCGAGTGCAAGACCGGATCGTTTTGGGAAGAAGACAATGCTGTGTGTGTGTGGTGGGATCAGAAGGGAGTAGTCTACTACGAGCTTCTCAAACCCGGCGAAACAGTCTATACCGAGCGCTACCGACAACAAATGATCAATTTGAGTCACGCATTGATCGAAAAAACGCCCAGAATGGGCTCACAGGCACGCCAAAGTCATTCTTCAGCATGATAACGCTCCTGCACATTCAGCCAGATTGACTAAGGAAACGATTTCTTCGCTTGGTTGGGAACTCCTACCCCACCCGCCGTATTCACCTGACCTGGCGCCTTCTGATTATCACCTCTTCTCATCGATGGGACACTCATTGGCGGAGCAACACTTCAACAATTTCGAAAACGTACGAAAATGGCTCGATGAATGGATTTCAAATAAAGATGAAGCATTCTTTTAGAATGGTATCCATATATTGCCCGAGAGATGGACAAAATGTGTAGAAAGCGAGGGTCAGTACTTTGAATAAAATATATTATACTTTTTTTTAAATTACTGTGTATATATTTTAAGAAATTTTAAACTTGCATACCTGGTACACTGTGGACGATTTTAGTGAAAATGTAACATTTAAAATTTTTTATTTTTTTTTGACCTAGATATTTTATATCCTCATGTATATTGGAAAATAGATACATCAACATTATATACCCAGTTAAATAACTATGTTTTGGATTTTTAATTAATTTTGGTTTTAGCGAGTGAACTATTTTATTTATTGTATGATTTATCTGCCTATTTAATTCTTTTATTTCCATATAATTAAACAATAATAGTAAACAATGAAGATTGTGCAATATCCTGAAACTTTCATTCCTTTTGTGAGTAAATGTAATGCTTTAAATGAGAAACACGTTTGTTTCTTACTGATCAGAAGCGAAAAATAGTTTGTCATTTTATATAGTAGCATAGAAAATTATAAATAGACTAGAGAAAGCTATTGAAAGGATACTAAGATATGCTAAATATTGTTAGCTACAAATATAGTAATGAATGTATACTATAAATATTATATATGTATTCATACGTAGGCAGTATGAATATATATTATGATATTATATTCACAATATCTCTCTAATACTGAAGATATTTTTACTGATCAATGAAATGGCTGCGTTGCATCTTAATTTAAGAGAAAGCGGTTCTCACGAGAACGGTAAAGGTTAAATGTGCTTCGAAAGTACGACTTGGCTGGGAGATGCAACAATAGATTCAAAGGTATATTTATATATTATACTAACAATAAGACAATTTTAATTAAATTTACTTTTAAAATTGTATTTATGTCAATAATGGAAAGGAAAAGTTGATGGAAAACGCTTGTTTTAAAAAAGCGACAATCTATGAGATATTATATAGTTTAAATGTAATACATAATGTATTACCATTAATTTTTATTATTTTCTATTTCCTGTCTGTAATTTTATGTGTCAACCTTTAAATGAGTATGTGTAGTTTTTGATTTAACCGTCAGATTCATTTACCATATGCATGTCACTCATCTAATTAATATATTTGGATTAATCTTCTTTATAATTAACACATCCAAATTATTTGGCCCCACGATAACCTTGTGGAGAAGAGATTAGATTAATTAAATTAATTAATTATATAAAAATACGGTAATGGTTCGGATCGGCGACACCAACCCCTAAACTTAGAATACCTTTTATCGATTCTAACCTTGTACCGATTTATTTCGATGTTCTAGTCGCTGCTTTTAGAGGGGAAAGGTTATTTTCCTACATTTACTGAGAAACTCTGAATTCCTGTTCAAAGTAATATTAACTTCAGTTTACCTTCTAATATTAAAATGAGAAATAAGGAAATATTAAAGTGGAAATAAGGAAATATCGAAATATAAGACACTAAATCAATTTTGAACTAATATTAATTTAATCAACAATTAATATACTACTGAACCACCAGTAAAGTTAATTCCTGATGAACTTTCTGTCAGAGAAGTGAAAATAACAAATTATAAATATAAAAAAGACAGAATCCTTAAGTATTTATTTGGCGTAACTCCTATTTATTTACAATTTGTAGCTACATGTTTCGGAGATAATGTTCCATCATCAGGCTTCTAATTTTTTTTTAAAAACACATTAATCTATTACATTATACCTATAGTTCTACAATTATATAGTAATGTGTCATTTACCTCTTAATCTGTGATTATTTTTTTTACATTGTCAATTCTCCATGTTATAAGCCATTATATAATATAAGACAGAATCCTAGTTGAAAGTGATGATGTTAATTTCTGCTATATTTTCTCATGGGAAGTGGAAATAAGAAAACATAAAAAACCTGTGATATACTTTCTCACATTTATTTATAAACTGATATGTTTTATTGAATTAATTATACAATCTGTCTCACTTTAGCACAAAAAGTAATATGGATGACAAAGAATCCATTCACAAAATATGTATACTGAAATTTTATCACTGAAATTGAAACAACAAATACAAATATTTAAAAACACCAAATCCATGTACAAATAAATCTTGTTAAGTTTTATAACACTTTTACAAGTTGTAAATTTTATCACTTGAATTTATAGAACAAATATAAATATGTAAAACACCAAATCCATGTACAAATTAATCTTCTTAAGTTTTATAACACTTTTACACATAAGATTAGATGAAATAAGAAAACATGAATTCATAAAACACTTAATCCTTTATGAAACTCATTTTGTTAACTTCTGTTTCACTTATTTACATTTAAGAAGTCTAAATATCAATATAACAAACTATACAACACAATCCAAGTTGAAACTGTAGAAGTGATTGTTTACATGTGAGGTTATAGGAATGAACTATCGAAAAATGTAAACATGAAGTGAAGCGTAAGGATAGAACTGGTCGGTGTAGCGCGGGTCAACCTAGTTTGGTGGTGTCGCCGATCCGAACCGTTACCAAAAATACTTATTTATAAAGTGTCAAGCAATTAAGTCCTGACTGGCATCCCTTTATTTAGATTAATGGTGATCCGGATTCGACAGAGACCCCGGATATAGCATAATGTTCATCTGGTAGTATTTACATTCAATAAATTGCAAAAAAAATTACTATTAGCTATATTGTTTAAAATAATTTTGTGTTACTTTACCAGCAAAATTCTGTAATTCTTCATTTCCGTTATTTCGTCACCCCCTCTCCCCCACTCATAAACGACTTATCGAGTTTCTACTGTATTCCAATCGAAAATGCTCAGACTAATCACGAAATCACTTTGGTACATTTAAAACGACACACTTTTTTCAAGTACCCACATTAAAGGAACATACATAACTTTTTAGACGATTTCACGACAGGCTTCATGGACATAATAACATACTCATTAATGATATAATATTGGGTTGTTTCACATGAAATGTCCGTTTTCAAGGTAAAGGGATTTTAGTAAAAATACAATATGAAAACAATATAATCTTATTCGAAGTATTTACCTTCTTTTTCTACACATTTTTCCCAACGTGACAACAACTTTTTTATCCCGGATTTGAAAAACTCTGAGCTTTGAAGTGAAACAAAATCTGAAAACGCACTTTTGATTTCAGCATCATTTGCAAAAATTTTTTCCTCTGCAGAAGTTGTCTAAATTCCTGAAAAGGTGATAATCTGTTGGAGACAAGTCGGGAGAATATGGTGGGTGCGGAAGAACTTTGTACCCCAGCTCTTTCAATTTATGCATGGTAAGTTTTGAAACGTGGGGTCTAGCGTTGTCGTGTAGGAGTATAGGGCCCTTCCGATTTACCAATCCAGGTTGTTTTTTTTTCAATAATTTTTCGTGCATTTGGCCAATTTCATTGCAGTAGGTTGTAGAGGTAATGGTCTCACCTCTAGGCAAAAAGGAATAATGTATGATTCCAGCTATGGACCACCATACTGTAACCATCAATTTTTTCGGGTGAAAATTTGGTTTTGGCATTTGTCCTGGGCTTTCGTCGATGTCTAACCACTGCCCTGACCGACGCTGATTGTCATAAGCAATCCATTTTTCGTCGCAACTCATAAAAAAATATTACACGAAAATCGCATGTTTCCATGTTCATATATGAAGGTATACTAAACAGTGTGTAATTGATTGGGAAGCTAATGTTTATAAAAGAAAAGTAGAGGATTAGTAACTGCTTGATTATGATATATGAAATTTGGAAGTAAACAACAGAGACTCGCAAAATCCTCTATGTATTTCAAATATTATAAAATCGGACATTTCATGTGAAACAACCCAATACATACAGGTCAAGTTAATAAAAGTGTATTAAAAATACATACTTATTTATTTTTGGTTAAGGAAATAGGTTTTAATTCTTCGGCTATTTAACATTCAAACACAATGCAAATTAACTCCTCAATTGTTGGGTTTTGGATTTTTTTTCCCACGTTTGCCCACTTTCTGTGCGTTTACCTGCCTATTTTCAAAACAAGGAAATCGTCAAAAAGGAGAATCAGATCGCTATTTTGTCTTTAATTGTGGCCGATATTAATATATGTCTAATGAAAAGATTTTGAATTCGAAAAAAATAGCAAAGAGAAGATGGCATAATAGCTAACACTAATAATATATAGGCCAATAATTCGTCATCCCAGAAATATGTTGTGCCATATCTCAAAACCCTTGTTTTAGGAAATGAGATTTGAAGTTTATTTCTTAAAGTACCTTTTTATTTTGGGAAATATGTAAATGCATTGCAGTTAAATATTCCCAGTATGTTATGTAATCTTTTACTATATCAAACTTACATCCTAATTGCATTCATTTAAAACTAAAACGATTTTATTCATTTGGATATAGAACTAAAATGGCTATTTTTTTTTTTATAAAGAAATACAGGATATAGACCATTTTTGGATCAATAAATTGTTCTGTATCCCTTTGAACTAATTTCTTTTTAATAATTGGGATAGTGTATTGTAATAAAAGCTCTTTTATTTTATATAAATTTTATTATTACAAAAAAAGTAATAAAGAAGTAAAAAAAAAATAAGCAAATGTAAATAAAGTGTAAGCATATAATTTATTTTATCTCTTTCGGTTTTGCCTTCCTTGACTTTGGAGTTGTTTCTGGTTTATTTTATAGATACAGAACAAAATGAACGGTCTACAGAACACTATAATTCCCCAAGCTATCAACAGAACAAGATAATTCTTTAAAGTAGACACAAAACTTTGGTTATAGAACATTTATTTAATGAATACTCGATTATGGGCTAAGATAATACTGTTATTTAAATTAATATAGAACAAGAATTTGTTTTCTAAATTTTTGGTGTACATAACTCTATATACCCTAAAAATGGACTTAGAACAAGATAATTCTGGGATGACGAATTGTTGGTATTCGTTTACAAAAATATAATGACTCTAATATGGCAACAAAAAAAAAGAAGCTTTAAGACTTCAAGAGAGTCCGCGAGGCGATAAAAGTTATTTCCCCTTCCCAAGGGGTGGGAATTATGAAGTACAAACCCTCGCGGTATTAAAGCGCCATAACGCTTTCCTTAAATTTCATTAGCTGGTGCTGCGCCCTGTAATTATGATAAGCGCCTCACTGTCAACTCTAATAAATTTATTGTGGCTATTTTCGAAGCGGGGGTAAACTCCTCTCTAATTGACCCTGTCCGGATTAAGAACAACCGGAGGTGCCCCCCCCCCCCCTCAGCGACAGGGATAGAACGCTCAGACTTAAAGGAAGTACTTATAATGTTGTTACAGCAATAGTCAGCTTTTTAAGTAGTGATTACATCAGGGTAGAAAGGAGAGGCGGGTATTGCACGAAGCAGGAGAAAAGGGATATATTCGCAGCTTTATTCAGTGATGAAATGAGAAATTATTACGTAAATTGTATTTTAATACACTCAAACCTGGATAAGTGGTACCTCCATAAGTGGAACACCTCTATAAGTGGTACGCAACTACTGAGCCCATCATTTTCCCCTTAAATAAACTCTTAAACTGGAATGTTTTCACTAGTGGTGGTTCAAAAATACTGAACCTGTTACAAAGTAACAGGTATGGGCCAACTGAAAGGCGAACCTGTCACTGATATTCATAAGTAACAGGTACAAGATACTTTGTTAGTTCAGTACTATTAGGTTGATGCAAAAATAATGCAGGTTTTTGGTATTCAGTAAAAACATCGATTGTTTTTCCAATTGCCTTGAGATGGCGTACGATTGTTGATTGATCCACATCGAGTTCTTCCGCTATTTCTCGAGTAGTTTTTTGTGGGGTCAGCTTCAACTATTGCCTTTAACTGGTCGTTGTCAATAGCAGAGAGACGGCCACCACCTTCTTTGTTTGAAAGGTCACAATTTCCACTACGGAATTTTTGAAACCATCGCAGCACTGTAGATTCATTAATGGTAGCTGGCCTCCAAACTTCATTAATATTTCGAGCAGTTTGCGCAGCACTTGAGTTTGAACTCATACAAGTAAATTTGCCGAAAATCGCTCCTAGACGTCATTTTGTCAGGATGCACTGAATTAAATGTTAAAAAAAAGGATTATATAAGAAAGTAAGCGAGATAAAAAGGGCTTTAAAATGATGTGTGTATAACTTAGCATTGTGGATTAGTTTTTGTTTACACAATTGGAATTAATAATGAAACGGAAATAAAATTTTACATTATTTTTGCATCAACCTAACATTAACAACATTCATAACTATTACCTTCGTATGGAGTACAGCCGCTGACTAGTATTTTTTACTTGTCATCTCTACCTGTCACCAGACACTCGTTTACCTAAACCTGTATTTTTACTTCCACTCTCGTACGAGTATTTTCTGGTAAAATGTCAGCCCGTCTTCATGGTATTAGACACTCTTTTTCATTTTATTATTTTTAATTTTAATAATCATTTAATACGCTCAAATATGAAATCTAAACATAAGCAATTATAATATTTTTGCTTGTCATAAATCAAATAAAAAATATGAATGCTGTTGTAAAACATCTAACATTTTAATTAATAATTTGCAAATTATCTATTATCTTGTTGATAATTCATTAATTTTTTCATTAAAGTTTCATTAACTGTAATCAGCAAAAAAAAAAAATTAATCATCATTTAACTACCAGTATTTTGTGAATCAAATGGTTGAGTATAATAAAAAATGTTTTATGGAAAAATTGTATTTTATCAGGTCTAGAAGAAAATAAAATATGACGAAAAAAGGGTGTATATTTTTAAAAATCATACATATAATTGTAAATGTACAAGTATGTAAATTACTAAAATAAAAGTTTCTTTTTCGCATTCCAACCTTTATATAACATTTAATAAATAATTGATATTTTTTTTATGATGACACAAAACCAAAACTGTGGTTAAAGCAACAGTAGAGAACTTACGCAAGCTCTCTATTCAGAAATATAGAAGTTATCGAATTCATGTTTTTTGTTAATATCTTTCTTTAAGTTCCGGAATTGATCTAATTTAAAAAAAAAAAAAAGAATTCCTATTCCTTGAATAAGTAAAACACTGTAAAGATGAATCTAAAGAAAACTCAGTATAATCAGTTTTAAGGTTATGTTTTATTTTAATTTTTTTTTTTTTTTTTTTTTAATGAAATTTACATCTGTACGGAATATATCAAGTAAATGTGTTGATAACGATTACAATAACATGTCAAAATTTTGAAAAGAACTACTCAACTTCAATAAAAACTCTACACTAGAAGGTCTCTAGGCCATCTTCTTATCAGACGCCTCGTAGGATTATCAGCAATGGAGTGGGAAGAAAGTTGAGAAACTAATGGATTTGAGTGGTTATAGTGTTTACAATGAAAGGATAGGTATCTGGTTTGGGCTAAATCAGCAACATATGGAAGATCTTTATGAATAAGTTTATTAGTGTACAAAGTAAGGAGAATTGATGGATTTTGGTTTGTAAAGATTGGATACGAGATGAACTGGATGGTTTAGTGGAGCCCCAAAGCTAAACTCCGTACGTCCAAATAGTTCTAATCACAGTCATGTAGATAAGGCTTTTGTAATTAATTGGGAGCTATGAACGTTTGTCCAGTAATGTTGAAGTAGTCTGTAACGACGAGTAGTTTGTCCTTTTCGTTTTATTCTTGAAATGCGAATGTTGAAATATAAATGGATAAGTCTAAATAAAAATGGAAAAAGATTAAATGTAACTATTTTGGAAAAAGTTTAAGTAAACTTGGAAAAGTATAGATGTGAAGAGACTAAACTGTCAAACTATAACTGTAGTTTACGAACATCAAGGATGAAACTGTTTTTGTTTTTTTATTCTTTTATTAATAGAAATTTACAACTGTATTTAAAAAAAAAACATATCAAGTAAATAGGTGGTATATATGAGACATAATGACATGAATAAAACTTGTAGAGGAACTACCCATTGGTAGTACTCTAATGAATATTTACAAAAGAAGATCACGGGGCCATCTTCTTTTCAGATTGCCAGGAATGGAATGGGAAGCTAGCTGTGCAACAAGTGGATTTGCATGATGGATGGATGAGCAGTGAGTTTATTATGAAAGGAAAGGTATCTGGTTCGTGCCAATTCAGCAACATATGGGATATTAGAGTCGTTGTGGATCAGCTCATTTGTGACAAAGTAAGGAGGATGAAACTGTAAAATTGGAAAAAGGTGAGGAAGGAAAATCTGAAGTAGTCTATAACGTCGGACAGTTTCTTGTAGATTTAGGCTTGAAAAAAAAAAAAAAAAAAAAAAAGGGATTAAATTTAACTTTGAAAATGGAGTTATCTCGATTTCAAAAGCAGCCACATAAAATATATTTCTTTGGGGTCCGAAATAACTGTCGAAAATTGTCGATCTAAACAACACTAACATAGCTTGAGTGTATCCAATAAGCCACAACACTTACAAAAATGTAAATATTATATGCTTCATTAAATAAAACCTGTTCTTGTCAAAAAGTGGGCAATTAAGTAATATAGAATTATATTAAATGTTTGTGGTGTCTGACAGTAAAAGTGGCATGGCTCGCTTTGATGTCTGAAAGATGAAAATGTTTAAAATAGTTTCTTTTAGGTTCATGCTCTGTCAGAAATTTGTTGTAATATGGCGTATAAAAAAAAATGACTGTTTTATCAAATTCCAGAGTTCAAAAGTCTGTGAATATCTTAATGCTATTTATTATTTACCAATACTTAATAATCCCTTTAGAGCATTCTCTTAGCTTGTTTACTAACACTGGACTTCTTCAAAAAAAGCCTCAGTTCAGTTATTTATTTCAAAGAAGAGACATGACAGTGTCCTACGAAATTCTCGTAATTTTAAAACATTATTGGAAAAAAAAATTAAATTCGGAAAATTATTAAATATGAACGGAAAGGGGTCCTTGAAGAGCGCACTGCGCGGCGTTGGTGTGAAAAATTTAGAAGTAGAGATACGACGTTGGAAAGGAAGAAGTTCTCGGGGCGGCCATTAATGGATATTGATGAGGTTCTGAAGCTGTTGAGTCAAATCCGTCCACAAGTACTCGCGAACTTGCCAGGGAGTGTGGTGTGTCGAAAGATACTGTTAGTCGCCATCTCTCTATAGGGAAGGTGAAAAAGACTTGTAGACTGGTCTCATACGAACTTACTCCTCAACAATCAGCAGGAAAGTTTACAGAACTTCTTGGGTTTGAACTCCTGCTTAATTCACCATATAGTCCAGACCTCGCACCTTCGGATTACTAATTGTTTCGATCCATGGCCCATTTTGGCCAATTTTGCGGAAGTTGAAAATTCCGTCCAAGAGTTCTTTGACAGCCATCCCAAGGAATGGTATCAGCGTGGCATCGAGCGATTGGCTAGCAGACGGGTAATGACGGTAGATAACAATGGACTATACTTTGAGTATTATTTGTATTTTATATCAAAGAAATAACAATGCAAATATTTGTTTAAGAAACGGTTATTTTTTTTATACACTCCATTAGAGTCTATACTTATTTGTCAAATTTTCAACGGTTTTCGAGATATACGTTATTGAAAATCGATAATTTTCGAGAAAAAAAAAAAAAATTGTTTACCTCATTTTTGTCAAAAATATGCTTTTAGTACCTTCCGCGATCGTTTCTCAGAAAAAATGACGAAATCAAAGTTGTATAGTATTAAATATATTTTAATTTCATACATACCTTTCTGGCTCTTGAGTTTCAAGTGTTTGACAAAAAGTGAGATATGTTTACCTTCTAACTACTAACGTAGCCATGAAGTCAAATATTTTCGCTTATTCCATGCACTCTACACCCCTCATTTTAGTACTCATTGACTGGACTAATGGGTGTTTGAGAATTCAAAAGGTAATGAGTCATTTGTCGATGCGGATTTGACTATTTCGTCAGCAAGTTTATTCCCATAAATCCTAGCATGTCCCTAGATCCCTATGTCAGTTTGAGGTTTCCTCATTCATTAATTGACGAAATATTATTTTAATTTTTTTTTAAGTGTGGTTTTTATTTTTTATTTTTAGAGTCTTTTATTATTTTGTTATCTGTAAAAATGTTAAAAATTTTTGAATTTATGGTGTTTATTTCATTGAATGTACCCAATGGCTTTATAATACATATAAACTAATATATAAAAAGACAAGCTATTTTTCGTTTGTGATCACTAACTACGAAAACTACTGAACCAATCTGTACCAAATTTTACCTACACCATCTTCATGGTTCAAGGAAGGTTTATCAATAATAAAATTTAATGATTTTCAATTCCATACAATGCCATTAAAAAAAAAGCGATAAATATGTTGTGTCCAGGAAGTTTAATAATCCACCAATCGGTGGCGAGCACCATTCGAGAGAGGTTACAAAGGTACGGTGTTATATAGAGCTAGAAATTTATGATTAAATTTACTTTTTTTTCAATTTTATTGTTATTAAAAAACCTATTATGAACATGTGGAGCGAAATGTGGATCCCAATGCAGTTTAAAAAACGACCGTTATGTGGCTAGCAACTTTCTGTAACAGAGTTTGCAATGGCAAAACTATTCAACTCGACTGTACCAAATCTTAACCACTTCATGGCTCTAGAAAGGTTTACAATAATAATTTTAACTCTAAAAATAATTAAATGTATAGTCTTGAATGCCAGAAACGAGGTTTTCTAAACTGTAACATACTTTCATGGTTAGAAATTAAAATCCAACCAGACGGGTCGATAAAATTATTTCTACTAAATCAAAATGGTGATCCGTTTTTTTTTATAATGTGTGTAAAAATATGATTCATTGGCCATTACTTGTAAGCATTGATAATGCCGCCCATTATCCGCGACAGTTTCTAAACAGTCTCTGTCCTCTGGATTACCAACTCATAAATTAAAATTAAAATTGGATGACTAATTATGCCATTATCCTTATCCTCAAACACCTAATCAGTGCAATTTTAATTAGGTTAAAAATTACTGCTATGCGTCAAAATATAATTGAAGTAATAATGCACAATTCCATACTTCAACACAAGATTTTATCGATAAACAAATGGAAATCAATTATTAATTAAAATAATCAAACTTATGAGAGCGGCGGAGTTAACAGCCAAAAAGCGGGAAAAACTCTTTTTCTCGAGAACGGTTAGTCCTATCGAGCTGCAAATAGTCTCATTCGATTCAAAAAGGAATTAGGAATTATTTCATTATTTTCTTTAATAAAACTGAGAGGTATTTTAAAAAAATTTATAAACTTTTATATAACATAATTTTAATTTAATTTAACACAAGTGAAAGCTAATTTCACTTTATTATAACAAAAAAAAAAATGGTTCCCTTTTTCAATAATCACATTTTTATGTCGATTAGTTCAGAGTAATTCATTATTTCCCTACATAATGAATGATAGGACGGCTCACATATCAATTGGAGTTCTTCACTGATGGGGAAGTAGTTTTCTTTTAGGTTGAGGCCTCGTGTACTTAGTGTAGGGATCTAATGATTCTAGTAGCTTATGAAACATATCATAATATCAATCTTTCATTCATCCACTCATAAAACCTAGTTTTAAACTTATGTCTATTAAAATTAACCGATTTTTAATTTTGTTTGTAATGAGAGAAAAATCGCTTATTAATTGCACAAAATTATAAAGTAAAGTTATCAAATCATCCGATTCCAAAGGATACTTGCCGGGAACAAAAGTTTCTATTGAACAGTCACTAAAAAATACCTCACAGAGATCGGAATATTTTAATTTGATTCATTAAGTGAATGTATATGTTAACACTTTTTTAGAAGAAAGCAGACCTAAAACCGCACTGGAGTGTCAATTTTTTTTTTTTTTTTGTAATGTAATTTTAATTACATTTTTTATATAATCACTTATTTGTATTCCCAAAATTATTATATTAAAAAAATACAAAACAAAATGATTTTTTCCATGAGCGTCTATAAGTGGAATTAGGAATAACTATTTCTCAGAAAATACAATAAATGAACTTAGACATTCATCCCTAAATATTTTGTTGATCATTTGAGAATTAGATCACTTCATTTGTATCTCTGAAACCATTCCTTTGGTTTAGTATATAGTGTTCGTAAATAAACGAACATAGGGTCCACGAACAGGCTAATCTCAACTTTGTTAACAATAGTTGTTTTTTGAATAGTTGTCAATGAAATTTATAGAAATATCAAGTAGTGGTATAAGCTTTATAGTGATGGTAATTTTTTACCGGAGCTCAGCGTAGCTTTTATTGTAGGACCACACATGTTAAATAATTCTGGTTTATTTTTCCTTCTCGCTCTAGTATATTTTTTTTATAATATATTTCATACATAGGACCAATCTAATATTTTTTCATTATTGTTTAGTACTTTAACAACAAATCTGTCATGTTTCATAGGTTTATCTATAAAAATAAACCCACAGTGACCCAAATGGTAGCTCAATAGAAATAGGCCATTTTGGGGTGCAGTATTATTGTACAACTTTAGAAGGCCTCGGAGTCACAAATAAAAATGAAATTGAAAAAAAAAAAACTGGAAATTTTGCATCAACTAATAATGAATACAATGGCCCATCAAACAGGGCACAAATAATGAAGTCGTTTTTAAAGTTTTTTTCCGTGTTTGCCCACTGTACGTCGGGGGATGCTAATTAGAGTATAATTTAACAGAAAATAAAGTTATGTGAGATAGAAAATAAATTATTTAATTACTGTAAATATATTGCTATTCCTGAAACAAAGGATTTTTTATAGCTGGAAAAGGTTCATTACTTGAATATTCACATCACTTGAAAAATTTGTTTGGCTAGATCAAAGTGGATATCATGAAGTGGGTAACGAGAGGGTTGTTAAAAGTCACTCCCAATGTAACTTCCCAGTTTTTATTCCGTTCCTTCTTTCTAATCACGATTTTCACTCAACCATCGCAGCACATAGAACTCTTTTATTTTTACTATTGTATGTTTAAAAAAAAGAAATAAATAAATAAAAATAAAAATTGATAGTTTTCTCTAAAATATACACGGGCAAGAATCTAAAGTAATACTACCGTTAAGCAAATAACTTAAACAAACACAAAAATAATGTAAACAAGTTATACATTTTGGGGGCGAAAAAAAAACAAGAAAAACTTATAGACCCCAGCCTAAAGACATATCAATATGTCACTGCTATAACAGAGAAGAAATATTTCTCAATAATAAAAAACTATAATAATAATAATAACCTTTTATTATGACCATAACTCATCAAATAAACCATAATTCAAATAAATACAATAAAAATAAAAATTTAACATATCTACAAATAATTCACAATTATTATCATATTTACAAACAAAAATTCTTCTGTGAGTTAGAACATGGGCCTTCCCTCAGACAGTATAGGTCTAGACTTCCCCAGGTGACCAGCCTACTGGGAAGCCGGGTTAGCGATTGGGATCCACTTCTCTTTCCATGTATGTCTATCCCTTGCCATTCTCCACTATAATGGTCCGGCCTTCTTCTTAAAGAAGTCACTCCATCTTTTCAACTGTCTTCCTCTTCGTCTTTTGTAGTAATAGGGTGTCCAAACAGTCACTTCCTTTGACCACCTTTTATCAGTTCTCCTTAAGATGTGCCCCGCCCATTCCCATTTTTGTTTCTCGATATGGTGAATTATGTCTTTCAGGCCAGTCTTCTCTCTGATGACACAACTCCTAACCTTCTCCTTCCTACTTATGTTTATCATATTTCTTTCTATTGCTCTTTGTCTGCTTATCAGTTACCTTGTTTGGGCTTTCGTTACGGACCAAGTCTGACTACCAAAGGAGACGGCTGGAAGTTTACAGGTATCGAAAACTTTCTTTTTTATCTCTTTCGGGAAATCGTTTTTCATTATTGTTTTCAATGGCCAGTACTTGGCCCATCTTCTGGATGTTCTTCTGTCCACTTCCTTCACGATTTATTTGTAAAAGAGACCAACTGCCAAAGGTATTTATAATCTTCTACGTATTGTAAGCTATGGCTTCCAACTTTTATATCTACCTTTTCCGCGTTCGTCATTAGCTTTGTTTTATCAAAATTAGGTGAGAGGCCTACTTCTGTACATATCTCCAATAAAGTAATAAAATATTAAAATATAATAAAATATTAAAAATCTTAATATATATAAATTACGTGTCGCGTTGTTTGGGCCATGTTGACACCTAAACTACTGAACGGATTTTAATCAAATTTGCACACCGTGTGAAGTTTGATCCAACAAGAAAGATAGGATAGCTTATATCTTAATTTATAGTCGCAATATTATTTGTATATTATCTGCAAGTCACAATTATCTGTTAGCTCTACATGATTCTAATATATGGCAGTATAAGGTTATACTATTATATAAAAGGACAAGCAATTTTTCGTTTGTAATCACTAACCGCCAATAACTGCTGAACCAATCTCTACCAAATTTTGACTACTCCATCTTTATAGTTCAAGAATGGTTTAGCAATAGTAAAATCTAATGATTTTCAACTAATTCTTTATTGAAAAATTAATAATAAGCAGATAACAGTGAAGTTCAAAAATGGCAGCAATTGCCATCTTCATGAAAGATTAAAAGGTACAGTGTTACATAGAGCTTGACATTGATAATAAATTTACTTATTTTAAATTAAATTGTTATAAAAACAGCTATATGGAGTGAAATATACTAAATTTTACATCATTTTCATAGGTCTAGTTTTAGCAACAATAAAAATTTAAATGTACAATGTTAAGTGTGGAAACGGGGTTTACCACACTATCACATACTGATGAAGTTATATATTAAAAGACAAGCCATTTTTTTTTTTTTTGTGATCACTAACCGCAAATACTACTAAACCAATCTGTACTAAATATTAACTACATCATCTTCATAGTTCCAAGAAGGTTTAGCAATATTAAAATCTACTGATTTTTAATTTATTTTTTATTAAAAAAGATAATATGTGGACAACAGTGAAGTTAGAAAATTGACCTATAGGTTGCGTTTGCCATTCTACACGAGAGGTTACAAAAGAGCTTGAAATCGATGATAAAATTTACTATTAAACTATCAAGAAAATTATTAAAAAATATTTAAATATGGTGTGCGATATGTGGATCCCAGTTAAGCTTGAAAATCGACCGATTGTGTATAACGCCATTCCACAATAGAGTTTACAATGGTAAACTGAACCTATCAGTACTGACATTTTAATAAATAATTTTTATAATTCTAGGAAGTTTTTGCAATGGTAAAATTTACAATAACTAAAATTTAAATGTACAATGTTGAGATATAGGACTGAGGTTTGTCACACAGTCATATACTTTGAAGCCTTGTCCACACTATATCGATTCGGGTCGACCGTCGACAACGTCGATCGACAATGTCAAACGAGTGTGGACGTGTCGACCGACTTTGTCGATTCGTGTCTGGTCGAACAGAAACATTCGACCTGGTCGACCGACAATGTCGGTCGACACGGTTGGCTTTTGTCTAGTTAACTTTGCCATGGTATATGTGTACAGGTCAATTTACGTACTTCGTAGAAAATTTACTTTCCAAAAATATTTTTCCAATCCCTAACTTCTTGATTTCGTCTTATACCTGGTTAAATTTACAAACAGATCCCGTATATAAAATTTGTATTAAATCCTGTGAAATACCTACGACATGCTAAAAACCTTGTTTTATTATGAAATCCAAATTTATTTTTTAGCACATTTTTCGCTATAACTGCGAAAATATTTTTCTGGTTCCAAATTTCTTTTATTCATCTCACATCTGGTTAAATTTGCTATCTGATCTCCTATATATAATATATATATATATATATATATATATATATATATATATATATATATATATATATATATATATTATATTTTTATTAAATCCAGTTAATTACCCACTCAGCCCCCACAAATATGTCAAAATCGTCGTATTTTGCCAAAAAATACACATTTAGCGTGCTGGCATGAGAATTTAATGAATATTTATTATATAGGATCTGATAGTAAATATAACCAACGAGCATTGAGATGAAAAAAAATTTTTGTGGTCGGACTAATATTTTCGGAGATATAGCGAAAAATGTGCCGAAAAAAACGAGGAATTCACAACAGTACGGGGTTCTTAGCGTGCTGAGCCGTTTGTTTTACGAGATATGATGTAAATTCCATACTCGGGCATGATAGTAAATTTAAAGAAATAACAAAGTAAATCTTTTAGATGAAAAAAAAATTAATTTTGGTTCCGACTAACATTTTTGGATTTATTACCAAAATAAGTGCGACTTACCGCAATTTAGCTCTTCCACCTTTCCCTCCTCTACAGCTCTAAGACTATTGATATGGGATAAAAATTAATAGGACCAATTTTGTTACGAGTTATTTTTTCTTTAATAATGTATAGAACATAAAATGTGCTAAAAGTAACAGTTTCCGAGTTATTTGATCAAACAGCTAAGAACATACTATTTCAAACCCTCTTCTATACTAACCCGACGCTATTTCGAGGAAGAAGTTTTACCACACATAGAGCTTAGGGTGGAGAACAATTTCCAGCAGACTTTTTAATTTTGTTGGGTTCAAGTTTTGTGCATTTTTTTTTTTTTTTTTTTTTTTTTTTTTATAATTTCCCTGTACAATGAGATTCAGCAGTTCAGTAAAAGTTGTCAATTGTACAGTAACTTCTACCACGACTTCTCAAATTCCTGAGGTGTGAGAAAGAGAAGTCGGCAATGTAAGCTGTGCCCATAAAAACATGTAATATTTGATTATATGGTGTAAAAGAAGGGCACCAGCACGGTTTTGGCCAACTTCGTTACTTACCAAAATTTAAAAAAACAAAAATGGTCTGATTTCAGAATCGTTTTCTTCATTGGTTCATGCTACAATTTACTATATATAGACTTTCTTTGAAAAACGCTTCGTTGTCGTGTTACTGGTAACAAACCGATAATAAACGCTTTTTTGGGTATCGTTTTGCGATTTAGGGTATGAAGCCGACGGCCACTGTCATAGGAAACTTCCAATTCGGATTCAGTAGCCCCCAAAAGAACATTGCGATACGTTGAGAATAAAAGTTCCACAGTATTTTTCCTCACCAAATCCTTATTTGATTGGACTATATCCGCAACCTCGGTTAAACCATCTTGTCTTTTATTTTTGTTTTCATACAAAAATAAAAGACAATACTGTAATCAGTAGATTTCCATAAAAAAAACATTGACATATCCTCGTCACTTCAATTCATGATAAAGGAAAACAAAATTTAAATTAATAAAGCAATAAATTTACTAATAGTAAAACGAGTGTAATGACTCATTATTCAGTGGTGAATTATCAGTTGGAACACTGACCAAAGAGGCAGTGTGAAAAGGATTAGCCACTACCGCAGTCATTTTATAAACATTTTCATTTTCCTCCTAATTTATTGACATAATTTAGATTTATTTCTGAATAATATTGATTTTATTCTTCAGTGATGTCGAACAACACATTCGACACGTCCACACTGTCGTTGTCGATTCGATTTTCTTTGATCTCTACCGACTTGATTCGGGTTTCGGTTTGATTCGACCCGACATGTTCGACAAAGTCGACAACACGTACACACTGGTTCGACATTGTCGACCGACAAAACTGTTCGACTCGGATCGACGTAGTTTGGACGTACCTTAGTGTGAATTAGACTGAAGTCGATCGTGTAGAACGACATTGTTGATCGTGTCGAACGACATTGTCGGTCGACAAAGTGTGGACACGGCTTTTTAGTTCGAAATCCAACCATCCAACCAGATGAAATCAATAAAGTTATTTCTGCCGAATACACATTATTACTAAATCAAAATGTCGATCCTTTGCTTTTTTTATATTGTGTGTAAAATCCATGGGCCTTTTGTCGTAGGCACTGATAATGCAGTTTATTTTCCGCAAGAGTTTCTTAATAGTCTTTATCCATCTTGATTACCAATTCATACATTAAAATAAAAAAAATGTATGTCTAATGGTGCTTTTACGTAATCTTCAACCACCTAATCAGTGCAATTATAACTAGATTAATAATTACTGCTATGCGTGAAAAAATCATTGAAGAAATAATGCTCAACCACATGCTAAAATACAAGAATCTTATCGACATACAAATAAAACTTTAATTTTTAGTTGAAATTATCTTTACTTATGAGGGCGTCGTTTCAGACTACTTCAACATTTACTAGACAAACGTTCAAAGGCTCCCAATTAATTACAAAAGCCTCATATACATGACTGTGATTAGACCTATTTGGCGTTCGGAGTTGAGCTTTGGAGCTCCACTAAACCATCCAATTAATTTCGTATTCAATCCTTACAATCCAAAATCCTTCGTTCGTAAAATCCTCAATGCTCCTTACTTTGTCTCCAATAAACTTATCCAAATAGATCTTAATGTTCCATATGTTGCTGATTTAGCCCACACCAGATACCTATCCTTTCATAGCAAGCTCCATAATCACTCAAATCCGTTAGTTTCTCAACTTGCTTCCCACTCCATTCCTGATAATCCTCCGAGGCGTATGAAACGAAGATGGCCTTCTAGTGTAGAAGTTTTAAGTGCTACTGATGAGTAGTTCTTTCAAGTTTTAACATGTTATTATAATCGTTTCAATACATTTACTGATGTATATATTCTGTGCAGTTGTAAATTTCAAAAAATGTATATTAAAAAAAAACTTATGAGGGCGGGCGAAGCCGCGACGAGGATGCTAGTTATTCAAATAAAAAGTTTTTAAAAAAAATTTTATTTGTAATATCGCCTATTTACTGGATGTTTTGTAATTGGATAGCTAATGATAAGATGAGACAGTATTTTTTAATCTCTAAAACTGATATAAAATATAACATAAGGAAGAAGAGAGCCGATACTGAAACCTATTACACTTAACGGGTCGATTGGAAATTCCTCGCTGATGGCCATTGACGCTGTAACTATCCTCAATCTTCTTGACATAGTACACAGTGCGCTGCTCTCACACCGTTTTCCACGGTATTTACCAGCATTTTTTGAGGTGAAACAGAGGTATGCCGGTAACTAAATGATTGAATTCTTATTACTGGTACCAATACAAAAAGAAAAATTATAATTTACCTAAAACTTTTACAGAAAACTCAATTCCAACTAAAACTGACTCGGAAAAACAATAAATCATGGATATATCTCTCTAAAATCTACTGCTTTTGATGAAAAAAAAAAGGGGGGGGGTGTGGCTGTGTCATAGACACGGCCGTGTGTTGTACGTGAATACATCTATGTAACGGGTTATATTTTTTTAATAAAATATTTTTATTTATGTATTTAGGATAAAATCAAGGAAACTAATAATTATTGTGTTAATAACATAACTTTATTAATTATAGGTCTGTGATACGAAAAGTATGACACAAGTAGCAAAACAAGATACATCGAGATTTCTGATAAACGTTAAATCAATACAGTAACTACCTAACGTTGTTGGAGAAGTTTCAATATATGATAAATAGAACTCGCTGACCATGAAGGCTGGCAATGAGCGATTTTGTGAGACAACAACATTAGAGTCTCCAACTATCATAACTGGTGTAGTAAGATCAGGCTCGTAATCTGTTATAATTTTAGCGATGTTTTTGAAATATTTAAACGACGCCCGTAACCTAAACGCTGTGCCCGGATGGGTATACACACACCCGAGTACGAATTTGAAGATGTCATTGGCCGTTGCGTTTAAAGGACAGACACTACTAGGTGTTGCGTCTTTCATTTCAAAAAAAAATTCCGAAAAGTCAATGTTAACTCTCTTACAATCAGCGAAACTATTGATATTGCAATATATGGCGACTCCACCGACTTTGCGACTTGATGATGATGACACCGCTACCGATAATATAGTTGCAATTTGCCTGTTCTTAGCGGTATTATAATATAAACTCAGTTTAAACCAAGGGTTATTCACTGGCATGTAATTTTCTATCCAAGTTTCGCTGATTGCCAAATAATCAGATCGGTTGATGATTGTATCAGTAGAGATGTCTTCTGAGTGCGCGACCAAGCTTTGTGCATTAATTGCGGTAACAAGTATAAAGTAACTGCTGATCGGGAACTCTATAACAAAATTTTTAATAATATTTAAACTAATATTTTGTATGCCACCGGTTGATTTTGACGACACCTGACAATTAAAACTTAAAACCAATTGCTAATCTCGATACGCAGCAAAATACCTCAAAATGTACGTTCCTGGCACTGTTTGACTCGGTCATATTTTGGATTTTCAATTATTCCTTTATAGTTATACTTATCAACCATATAATGTGTACAATGGTAAAAGGTTAAAAATTAAATCTACGCGTGGGAATATCATTGAGACAATAATTCTCAATGGAGCAGCGCGTAGTGGGCCAAATGAGCTAAAAACTGCTTAAAATAAATTTTTTTAAAGTTTTTTTTTTTCGTTAAATTTGCGACAAATATGTGTTTACTATACCTTAAGGCTAATAGAACTTGCGTTTCAGAGAGTTTTTGTAGAGAACTTAACAATAGGGTGCCTACAGAGATAAAATCGCGAAAAAAAGGAAAATTTATTTTTAGTAAATTTTCATTATTAATCATCATTATTTATTTCAATTTCGGCATTAACATATTGTTTTCTATTGTTTTGAACTTGGTGGAGTACCAACCGAGATAATTTTGAAAATTACTGAGCCAAATTTTGACTTTTTGATTTTCCGATTAGTATACGTCCTACAGTTTTTATTTTGTGTTTTTTTTTTTTTTGTGTCTCTTTAATTCCAACGCTAAACCCTTCTTAGAGATGTATAGAAACATACTATGCAATGATTAGCTGTGTCCACTTGCGACCTTCACTGCCAGAGCTCCCTAACTTATGTTATAAAACTCTCAGTAGTCAGGAGAGTGGAGGTCCTATGCATTCCAGACTAACTATGCAGCTTATTTCCAATGATAATTGATGGACATTAATTTCCTTATGTGATTCTGATAAAAGGCCATATTTTCTCTTTGTAAATTTTGGAGCAATTAGCAATAAAAGTCAAATTATGAATTATTGACTTTATGATTAATTCCTCATTTTATAGATATTGTTCCTGTTTGTGTCTTTTTCAAACCAAATTTAAATATTTTCTAGAGCTATGTAAACAAAAACATACTTTATTTTTGGAAGGGGAATCTGCTTCCTTAGTATAACAGCCCGTTAATCTTTGAACATGGTCAGCATGGTTAACCTACATACATTGATGTATAAATATTTCTACTATAAGTTCTCGTTAAAAAAACAATAATAATATGAGAGGGGTGGATATTGAAAAAAAAACTTCTGATATATTTTTTAATAAAAGTAGTAATGCCAAAAAGCAAAGTAATGAATGTTGTTTCCAGGAACTCTCATTTCGTAAACCCCGATGTTAGAAGTGATTTAGTATTTTTTTATTAGTACCACATCTTTAAAAAAATTTAATTATTTACTGATTATTAGAATTACTGAAATTTAAAAGAAAATTACTTTTTAAAATTTAATGTAGCTGGGTACTACTAATCTTAGATTATCATTGCTGATGATTCCCAGAATAATTAATATAATTAATGTGCAAAATAACGGTTCAAAATTTTCTGGAGTAGTATTAGAAAACCAGTAGAAAAGTAAAGTTTTACTAACAAACTCAGAATAATGAAAACAAATAAGCGTGTCTTATGGAAAATAAATTATCATATACTGGCTAAATACAAAGGCCTAATTTCTGCCTCATAGAATTCAACGAGAAAAACTACTAATTGAAGCCCACTTTGGGTAACGGTTCGGATCGGCGACACCACCAAACTAGGTTGACCCGCGCTACACACCGACCAGTTCGATCCTTACGCTTCACTTCATGTTTACATTTTTCGATAGTTCATTCCTATAACCTCACATGTAAACAATCACTTCTACATTTTCAACTTGGATTGTGTTGTTTAGTTTGTTTATTGATATTTAGTCTTCTTAAATGTAAATAAGCGAAACAGAAGTTAACAAAATGAGTTTCATAAAGGATTAAGTGTTTTATGAATTCATGTTTTCTTATTTCATCTAATCTTATGTGTAAAAGTGTTACAAAACTTAAGAAGATTAATTTGTACATGGATTTGGTGTTTTACATATTTATATTTGTTCTATCAATTTAAGTGATAAAATTTAAACTTGTAAAAGTGTTATGAAAACTTTAACAAGATTTATTTGTACATGGATTTGGTGTTTTATATATTTGTATTTGTTGTTTCAATTTCAGTGATAAAATTTCAGTATACATATTTTGTGAATGGATTCTTTGTCATCCATATTACTTTTTGTGATAAAGTGAGACAGATTGTATAATTAATTCAATAAAACATATCAGTTTATAAATAAATGTGAGAAAGTATATCACAGGTTTTTTATGTTTTCTTATTTCCACTTCCCATGCGAAAATATAGCAGAAATTAAAATCATCACTTTCAACTAGGATTCTGTCTTATATTATATAATGGCTTATAACATGGAGAATATACAATATGAAAATAATCACAGATTAAGAGGTAAATGACACATTATTGTATAATTGTAGAACTATTGGTATAATGTTATAGATTAATGTATTTTAAAAAAAATTTAGAAGCCTGATGATGGAGCATTTTCTCCGAAACATGTAGCTACAAATGTTAAATAAATAGGAGTTATGCCAAATAAGTACTTAAGGATTCTGTCTTTTATATATTTATAATTTGTTATTTTTACTTCTCTGACAGAAAGTTCATCAGGAATTAACTTTACTGGTGGTTCAGTAGTATATTAATTATTGATTAAATTAATATTAATTCAAAATTGATTTAGTGCCTTATATTTCGATATTTTCTTATTTCCACTTCATTATTTCCTTATTTATCAGAAGTTAATATTACTTTGAACAGGGATTTAGAGTTACTCAGTAAATGAAGGAGAATAACATTTCCCCTCTGAAAGCAGCGACTAGAACATCGAAATAAATCGGAACAAGGTTAGAATCGATAAAAGGTATTCTGGGCGCGCGTAGGGGTTGGTGTCAGGCATCCGAACCGTTACCGGAAAAAAAAGGTGAATAAGAATACGCAATAATATATTTTTTGGTAAAAAAAAGGACACATTCGTAGAACTAAGGTTAATTGTCAAAAGATTTATCCAACTGGTTTTTATGTCCTGTTCGTTTTGGAATTGTTTCCCATTCATGGAGTTCTGCAGAGACCGGAATTAGTGGTAGTCTGGGGATTACGGAAGATGGAGCAAAAGATCCCATTTAAAGCTTAATAATTTATTGGGGGTGACCAACGAGGTATGGGGGGCCTTGCGTTGTCTTGGTGGAAAACACAACCTTTTCAATTTGCCAGTTCTGGGTGTTTTTTTGTTGTTATTTTTTAAATTGATTGATCCAACTTTGTTAATTGCAAAAAGTATAGAGTTGAATAAATTGTTTTTCCTGATGGCAATAGCTCGTTTCAATTTCTTGTGGGCGACCAGACCGTGGAGCGTCATTGATGTCAAAATTTCCTGAACGAAATTTAGCAAACCAATTTCGACAGGTGATTTCGGTTAAGGACACATCCCTATAAACATAGCAAAACTTTCAGTGGGCTTCTGCAGGACGGTTATCTTTTTAATAATAATACAGCAAAATATTCCGATAATTAATGATATTTTTTTATCATGTTCAAGGTGGAATAGCAATCACAATACTAGGCTATTGTAAACAAGAATTTTCAAAAATGTTTGTTGACATATTACAAGCAGAGTAAACAATCCAGCTTGGGGATTAATTCATCAGATAAGAAATGGACCGTAATGATACAAGCATAAACAGAAAAAACCGAATCGACTTATTTGCCGATTATATATAATTATTATTATTATATTGTATATTCGGATGTCTTATGAATTTATTTTTTTCATTTTGCATGATTTCTACAATAGGGTCATTCCATGTCAAATCAACCAATTGTTTAGACCTTAACCTCTCGGATTTCTATGGTTTTTAGTATAGAAGTTGTACATAGCAAGAATAGTACAAATCTATAATATAACATTTTTTTGTAAATCAATCAAATCAAATTTACGGTATTCTTTTCGATTTTAAATTCCCTTTATTTGATATATCACTTAATATACTTTCTGTCCATTTTGAATTTTTCCGAAACGTCCGAAAACGTACCCTTCGATTTTTTTCGAAACAAAAATATATGTGATTTATACTATAACTGACTACATGTGGGCAAAATTTTAGAATAGGACGGAAATGGGTTCTTGATAAAAAAAAAAAAAAAATTTGCTCTTTTTTTTAATGGAGAGTTAGTCCAGTCAATAAAGTATTATAGAGTTCTTTTTTTTGTGATACAAGGTCTTTCTTCGGAAACGTGTTCACGGTCGTTAGAATGTTAAAATACTAAAATTCCTGGAGTTTTCGGGCCTGGAACAGGAAGGGGGGGGGGTGCGGAAGGTCCCTTTTTTGGTTTAGCACTTATTTCTTGAAAACGGTGAGTCGTATAAAAAACATGACTATTTACTAAATTAAAGCTATTTAAATTCTCTACAACTTTATTGTGTATACATTTTACATATTTTGTACCGTATCATATTTCTGACCGCACTCAGGTAGTCCAAATCCCTAATCTTCCACCTTCCTCTCCTCTCCCAATCAACTCGGTGTAGTTCAGGGCTCCTCAATATCACCCTCACTATTTAGCGCATACATTAATGACCTTTATCCCCTCATCAAACATTGTTCCTCTCACTTCTACGCCGATGATCCCCAAATTTACCTTTCTTTTTTCCCAATGAACTACAAACCGCCATCACAAATATCCAAGCAGATCTCGACACGATAGTCTCTTGGGCCTCTGATAATAAACTGATATTAAACGCAGACAAATCAAAAGATATTGTGTTGGGTTCTAAAGTCCTTCTTAACTCTCTGCCCACAATTCCTAACTTTTCCATATATTCCTATCCCATAAACTTCTATCCGTCCGTTACGAACCTTGGCATTGTCCTAGACCAAACCCTTTCTTGGAAAGACCATATTTCCCTTATTACCCGACGAACAATCTCCTCCCTTCGACTCCTAAACCGATCCCGTAATTTCCTTCCACAGTCGATCCGCCAACTGTTAATTACTTCCTTCATATTCCCCCATTTTGATTATGGTAGTGTGGTGTATGGAGGCCTATAGCTTTAACATTAAAATCATCAGTGAGTTCCCGCAAAACCAGATCCCGTTCCTCAGACCTCTACCTAACCCCTTTCAACACAACATCCTTCAAACGTTCCTTTATATCCAGAGCTTCCAACTTCTGGAATTCCCTCCCTTCCTTCATTCGCCATTCCTCCACTCATAACAGCTTCAAATCCCGACTTTTCACTTACCTGTTAGATATTCAATCTAATAGCCATATAGATGTAGAAAATATCTCTTTAAGTAAGATATGAACATTCAAAATATAATATTGATTTTGTACAGTATTAGTCTAGTACTATTGCACTAAATCGGTTTTGGCATAATGTATATTATCTATCAGATAAGACACATTATCTTTCTAGATAATTTTTATTTCTCAGCTTTGATTATTGTATTTGATTTCATTGAGTTTTTGTTTAATTTTCTCTATTTTTGTTTTCGTTACTTATCCTAGATTCTAACCTCAATATATAATTTGTTTTTAAGGGATATTTTAAAATATGTAACATTACTTTTATATTGTAATCTGAATTTCTTTTAATTCCTTTTAATTTAATTTTAATTATATTTTCCTTGCTTTCATCATATTTCTTAATTATATATACGGTATGCTAGGTAACCATTAATTGTTCATTGTAATTATTCTTAAGGGGCAAGGCCTCAGAATAAAATTTATTTTCATTCATTTCATTCATTTATCCATTAAAAAAAAAAAAAAAAAATGCAAATTATTTTTTTTTTTATCAAGAACCCATTTCCGTCCCATTCTAAAATTGTATTTGCGTTTCTGTTTCAATCGTGTAATCAGTTATAGTATAAATCACATATATTTTTTTCGAAAAAATCAAAGGGTACATATTTTAGGAATTACGAAAACCGTTTTTGGACGTTTCGGAAAAATTCAAAATGGACGGAGAGTATATTAAGTGATATATCAAATTACAGGGCATTTCAAATCGAAAAGAATGCCATAATTTTGAGCTCTCTAGGGGCAATATTTTTTTAATTGCATAATTTTGAAAATACTGAGTAAGGACCGAAAACGGTATTTTTTTAATATTTAAAAGCTTATAACTCAAAAACCAAAAGTAAGTAAAATTTGGTATTTTACATTTTTACTAGTCTTGGTAAGTCAACTTCTATACCAAAAGTCATGCAAATCGGAGAGGTGAAGGTCTAAATCTAATGTACAATTGGTTGATTTGGCATAGAATGACCCAATACAAGATTTTTATTGATAAATAAATATAACTTTAATTAGTAGCTAAAATTACAAATGCTCTTTACTTATGAGAGCGAGTGAAGAATCGACGGAATATTCTGTTAAATAATGATATTGAAACCTATAACTAAATTGATTTTATTACTATTTATTGAGCCCTGCCATCCGATTATAGCCCAATAGGTCATTATAATTACAGCTGACAGCTCTGTCCATAATGGAATGGCTCCAAAGTGGCCCTTTCTCTGAATCAAACAGAGCACTTCGGCATTAATCAAGGTTCATTAATTAATTTGTCTAATTGGAAATTAATTTATTTCTATTTTCAAATAGATTGATTTAATTTTATTTATTGTTATGAAAATAACTGAGATGGAATTAAGTTTCTTTTATTACAACACTAGCTGTTTAGGAAGAAACTCTGGTGGATGATGGACATCATTATCTTTGCTTACAACCCTATCAATAGAGATATTCTCGGTTGTCACAATTTATTTTTTCTATAATTATGTTATAAATATCTTCTGTTATAGTATTTGTAGGTAAATTACTGCTCTTTCACACAACCAATGGTACGATTTTATTAAATAAACCTGAAAGATCAAAACGAATTTGAAATCATTGAAATTTTGCCGATGCAAACTCTGTTGCAGAATGCCGCTAACAACATTTCGTTCGATTATTAAACGTCCCTAGGATCCTCACGTCACACTTAATATTTGTATATTTTTTTAAAACAATTTATTTTAACTTAGCCAATTTTATTATCAATTTCTAGATCTATGTAAAACTGTACCGTTATATAGTAACCTCTCTATAATGGCACTCGCCACATATCGGTCAATTTTCAAAATTCACTGCGTACCACATATTTATCGCTTTTTAGCAACAATTTAATAGAAAATTTGTAAATTTTCTTATTGATAAACCTTCCTTCAACTATGAAGATTCAGTAGTATTTGCCGTTAGCGAAAAATGGCTTGTCCTTTTATATAATAGTATAGATATAGATTAATTTAGAACATATGTTTTATTGCTAATTGTTTACAAACACCTGCACTAAAGTAGTATTTATAAAAAATAAATGTAATTTTGATATTTTTGGGATATTTGTTCGGGAACCCTAACTCTGATTTAAATTCTTCTGCATACGAGTTCGGCCATCTGTGGACCAGGCTCAACAATTCATTTCTTGCTCTTCCTCTCTCTCTAATACATCTTCATTACCTCTGCCTGATGCTTTCTTCTTTCATCTGACCACCGTCTGTTAACTTGTGTCCCAGCCATTTCTGGAAATTTGATCCTGTTGACCACTGTCCGAAATTGGTCTCTGTCCCACATTGAATTCCAATGCACATTTGCCACGGTCATATCCTCCTTTACCATCCTCATCCATGTTTTATTTTTCTGTTTTTGGAGGCTGTGTTGGAAAATCTTCTTCGTCAGTCTTCTTTCTTCCAGTCTCATCAAATGCCCACAAAACGTCAATCTACGTTTCCTCATTACATCACTCAACCTTTCAATGTTTCGCTATATTTCCATATTACTTTTAAGTTTAAAACCTTCTTCAGTCTTTCATTGATATTTTTCTCTCCTTCTTTTCCATATTTTCAATTTCTCCCTTTTTGTTAAAAAACAAGCATATAGAGGCATATAAGCTTTAAGGACGAACAACTACTTTATAATGACGCAATTTAGCCTCAATAGAGAGATTTTTTTTATTATATATATCCTTAGTTTTTATAAACGCAAATTCCATTTTTTTGGCTCTTCCGAGATTTGCTACTTTATCTAAACCATTATTTTGAATTACTTCACCAAAATATTTAAACTTATCTACCCTCCTAATTTTACCATATTTAGTCTTTAGTTCTTTGCTTGTATTCACATGAATCGATATATATTTTTTTTTTCCTCTTATGGTAACCCCATAACACCATAAAAGGACCGTTTATTAATGTTTTTTTACATGTTCCATGCCGTTACAGGCATACTACATGTATGATATGTGTTACATTATATTATTTTACTTATCATTGTGATTGTACTTAAAAACAAATTTTAAAAAAAAAAAAAAAAAAAAAAAAAAAAAAAAAAAAAAAAAATGTAAACATATAATCGTTGGTTGGAGGGAAAAAAATCATAACATTAAAAAAAAAAAATAAATAATAATTTAAAGAGCAAATAAACAATTAATATTTAAACAAAAAATAATATCAAAAAATAAATCAAACTTAATAAGCATATAGGTTCGTCAGCAAATCAAATCAAAATCGATATCTTTGATGAATTTTGATTAAATCATTTCTGAATTTAGTAAAAAGTATATGTTCTGTCTCAGGCCACGAACCATTTTTTAAAATTAGACTTTGTATTAATTTGTACCTTTGTCTGTCAAATAATTTACAATCATAAAGAATATGCCTAAAATTTTGGATTTGACCGTCATCGTCACATGTGTCAGTTAGTATGATATTAAAGCGTTTTAGGTAGGATTTGGTGTTGCCGTGTTCTGTGAGAAATTGTGTTAATTTATAATTGTTACTATGTAGCTGTTTGTAATTATTTAGTGTTATTTTTGGAATGTATTTGTGAAGGCTTGGTGATTTGCTTGAGTTTTGCCATGAAATGTTCCATATATATATATATATATATATATATATATATTTATATATATATGTAGGGGGGATATACCCAAATTTTCACGGCGATTGGATGTATGGTTTTTGAATCTATCTAGTAAAGACAGACAGACACTCATTCATTTTTATAAATATAGATTGTGCACGTACAATATAAAAAATGACTATTTTATTTGTTTTCATTCAGCTTAACAAAAAAAACAAAAAAAAAACGTTGTGTGACTGTGTCACACATCAACATTAAAGTCTCCAACTATCATAACCAGTGTAGTAAGATCAGGCTCGTAATCGGTAATAATTTTAGCGATTATTTTGGAATATTTAAACAACGATCGTAACAATAAGAGTAAAATTTCTGCTAACACTGTGCCCGGGTGGATGGATACACACCACATCCGATTATGAATTTGATGAAGCCGTTGGCCGTTACGTTTACTAGACAGACATCACCAGGTGTTGCGTGTTTTATTTCCAAATAAATCAAAAGTCAATGTTAACTTTATTACAATGAGTAAAGCTATTGATATTGCCATATATAGCGACTCTACCGGCTCTGCGACTTGATAATGATGATCCTGCTACCGATGATGTAGTTGCAATTTGTCTGTTCTTAGCGGTATTACAATATAATCTCAGTTTAAAGGTAGGGATATTCACTGGCATTGAATTTTCCACCCAAGTTTCGCTGATTGCGTGACTCTCCTACACTATTTGCAACAATTACAAGACTGGTTCGACCAATGGAAAATTAAACTCAATAACGAGAAATCATAGCACATCACTTATACACTTCGACATATTACCTGCCCCATCGTTTACATTAACAATTTTCCAATTAAAGAGACTGACACTGTTCAATTCTTAGGCCTAATGTTCGACAGAAGGATGACTTGGGGCCCGCATGGGAAACAGAAACGCCTAAGCCACAAAAGACTGAGACTTTTATATCCACTTGTACATAATCGATCTAAATTCTACATAAAAGACTAAATGCTTATGCTTACTTGTTAAAACCACTAAGGACGTACGCCTCACTAATTTACAGAACAGCTAAAAAAACACACATCCAAAAATTACAGATTTTCCAGTTAAATTAAGACTCATTACACAATCACCCTGGTATGTCAATAACATAACTTTACACACAGACTTACAGATAGCCATGGTACAAGATCACATCCAGACTTTATACAAAAGACTTCACGACAAAGATATATCAATAATTTAATACAAAGTATGGCCTTCATAAGCTTGCCAGATAATACCCAAAGGAGACTAAAAAGGAGTTGGTTGGAGGATCTACTCCGTTAAAATTGATTAAATATCATGTTCATGTTAGGAGTAAGTACCGCTGGGTGCTTTCCTCCCTAATGCCTGACATGCTAATTATCTACTATATTCCAATTATCATATCTGCTTGTTGTCACCTGATAAGTGGCAGGTGTAGATTAAAGATATTAAAGAAAAAAAAAAAAACTTTACTGGGATCCACAAATTTAAATATTTTTTAATAGGTAATTGAATCTACCTAGGGGATGTTTGCAGTTGTAACTCACAGATTTGAATGCCGATTTTCGTGTGGGTAGTAGAGACCTACAATAGTGCAAAACTAGAGTTATAGCTTTTGTTATAATTAAGACACCACCCGGCTTTAGGATGCTCAAAAACTCTAAAAAAAACTGACAAAATTTCAAGGAAATCCGATGTAAATCAGTGGAATTTTTTTTTTTTTTTTTTTTTATGAACAAGTGACCTCAAATCTCGATTTAACGCACCATAAAACTCTTATATGTGAAATTTTATCAAAATATCGATTTTTTATCCCTTTCACTACTGGCCATAACAACTGCTGTGTTCAACCGATTACAACAGAAATAGCATCATTAGAATCAGCATACATTCTGCTTTTTATCCATGCGATTATAGTGGACAAAAAGTGATGTGAATGAAAAAATCCAAGGTCAGCTATAACTTGAGATATTTCCCCTTATTAAAATATCTCAAGTTATAGCTGACCTTGGATTTTTTCATTCACATCAGTTTTTGTCCACTAAAATCGGGAGTAAATCCAATGTCATACGCATGGATAAAAAGCAGAATGTATGCTGATTCTAGTGATGCTGTTACTGTTGTAATCGGTTGAACACAGCAGTTGTTATGGCCGGTAGAAAATGTTGATGAAATCTCAACTTCAAAATTTTAACCTCTTCGAAAAGGGTAAAAAATCAATATTTTTTTATTTTGAAGAAATTTCACATATAAGGGTTTTATGGTGCGTTCAATCGAAATTTGAGGTCAGTTGTTCATGAAAAAAACGTTCCACTGATTTACAGCGGATTTACTTGGAATTTTGTCATTTTATTAGAGTTTTTGAGCATCCTAAAGTCGGGTGGTGTCTTGAGCATAACGAAAGTATTGAAAGCTGAGAAAAAAAATAAAATATGAAAATCACTCGACTATAACTCTAGTTTTTCACTATTATAGGTCCCTACTACCCACACAAAAATCGGCAACCAAATCTGTGAGTTACAACTGCAAACGTCCCCTTGTTAGTAAATTTTATTATCAATTTCAAGCTCTATATAAATTTTAAGAAGGCTGCTGAAATAGGTAAAAATTACGATGCAAATTTCCGTTACACACAGTTAATTAAAGCGTAATAAAAACGTAACATACATACGTTAAAGTATAGACCCACGACTGAACTTCGCCTACCCGTAAATCTTTTTTAAACATGGACATCCATACTTTAATAAAGATTTACGGGTAGGCGAAGTATACAAAGTTGTGTAATCTGACGCGAAGGAAAATAATGAATTAGTCACATATTTTATCTACGAAAAAAATATGATTTAAACAAAAGAAATAAGATTTAAATTAAAATATTCAGTTTGTTTTAAATCACGGTTTATTGCTTCATATTTAAAAATATATATAATTCGATTGAAGTTGAATTAAACTTGTTGGCGACAGAGTGGTGAAGTGGAAGGCAGAGACTATCCCCACCACCGCGGCAGCTCCCAGCCTTCAGTACGAGTCCTGAACCCGAAGAGATCATGTGTTCCTCTTTTCCTCTCTACGTCGTATTCTGTGCCGTCTCCTGGGTCGCCCTGGCGTACGCCGGCGAGCTAAAGGTAGACGTCCTCTATAACCCAGAAGTATGCGACAAGAAGTCAAAGACCGGCGATATGCTCACCATGCATTACACTGGAACGCTACAAGACGGAACGAAATTCGACTCAAGGTAATTTTTTTTTTTTTTTAATACCATAAAATTATCTCATATGATATTAATAAAAAAAAAAAATCTCTTAACTTTAGAAATACAAATATTGGTGTACAATCCGTTACTTCGCCTTGACTCAACCCACGTGTACCGCGACCTACAAGTGTCCGCTGAGTTTCTCTCGTGAATCGGTTTCACATTAAATTAGTGTTTCTATGTCGTTTCGTGACACGCGTATTCTTCCTATTGGTTCAAACGTGCCACGTGGCATTACACACATGTAGTTTTCTCGATTCAAGGTCATTTTTAAAACGGGCGTTTTTATCATTATTATCAAGTTTGATAACAATTTTAATAATTCTAAGTTACTTAACATCTCTTAATATTATATTAAACACATATAAAGATATCTATAAAAGAAATTTACTTTATTTTGATAATAGGAATACCAATATTTTTAAACAAAGTAATTCCGTCGTGACTTAATATTCAAGTAATTCATTTGTTTTTTATTATTTACAACAAATGTATTTACTCTGTTTTGTTATCATATTCATAAGTATAGAGATTTTTTTACCCCTCACTTTATTCGTATGAACTTATTTTTTACATGTAGGGTAGACCAGACAGTTATTAACACCTTATCATAATAAATAAATAAAAAAAAAAATATTTGGCAGAAAAGAAAAAAAAAAAAAAAAAAAAATCATAAAATTTCTTTTAAATCTTACAACTCAACTGTGTAAAAGTTCTTTCAATTCTTTTCGTATTTTAAAAGATATAGTGTTAATAACTAATTTTTACATTATTTATTGTCACTATCTTGTAAAATGAATTCAAGAAATAACGTTTGATGTGAACTTTCTTGTTGAGCTCAAAGTATAGTAACTAAGGAAAAATAAAATGCAAATTTCAACTTTATTGGTCTATTCTTCCTATAATTTTAGTGTGAATATTTCTTTAAGGGTGTCAATAACTGTCCGGTTTATCTTGTATTTTTGTCGGGGTCTATGCTTTTTTGTTGTAACGTTTTATTCAAACACATTTTAACACTAAAATTTAATCGAGAATATTTTTTGTTAGTTAACATTAATTGTTAGAACCTACTGTTTATGAGCTATATTGGTTTGAAAAAAAAAAAGTCACATTTTTAATTGATTTGTTGGGGCTTTTTTGACCCGCTCTGGCTATTTTGGTGTTACTCAGATCGAACATTTGACAATAGTTTTCTTATTAGAAATTTAATTGAGAATATGTTTTGTTATATAACATTTCTTACTAGGCCCTACCGTTAGGAGCTATTTTGGTTTATATGAAAAAAATCATAAAATCCCTTGTTTTATCTCAACTTTGTTTACTTAGAATAATTAATTCAGTTTAATTACTATTTTAGTAATTTGATACGTTTAGTTAAAAAATGTAAACTGAGAAAAGCTGTAGAAGATAGACTTATCTGTTATCTATTGTTTTATACAGTCAAGGAGAAATACGCAATGCTTTGGTTTATCTTTTATCTGATGATTTATGATAATTTGTAAATAAATTGTCTACTTTTTTTTTTTCAGAGTTTACTGATTATAATTACTATGATACAAAAACAATATTATGTACAAATTATATCATTGAACGCAGATAATCGTCACTATTTTACCTAAGAAAAGACTAACCTAATAACTGGACTTATTATTACTTATTATTAAAAAAAAAATAAAAAATAAATTTCTCCCTGAATGGGCAAACAATAGATCATCGGTATGTCTATCTATAATCTACTGCTGTTCCTAATTTATATTTTAGAATTAAAGGGATCAAATTACTTAAATTAATAATTAAATTAAATTTACAGCCAATGATTATTCGAAACAAAGTAAAAAAATAATAGACTTTCTTCATTCAAACCAATATAGCTCCTTAATATTAGGCCCTAGCGACAAATGTTATATAACAAAAAATATTACAAAGAAAATTAGGTTATATAATTGTATTTAATGTTTTTGTTTTTTTTTTTGGGCCCAAGACTCCCATTGAAATCCTATACTGCCTGCAATATTTATAAAATGTGTCTTTAAAAATCAATTCTGCGTTCCTCTATAAATTTACATAATGATTTTATGAAATTTTTATCAAAATTTGATAAATTTTTAATAAATGAATTGTTGTTTTTGATTTCTTGGTGTTTCCTTCGGCTCTTGTATTTTTTACATTCCGTGATAACGGGAATGGGGTCATGACATTGCATTCTGAACATTTGTCATTCCTATTAACTTTGATCAGAGTTAGGCCTCGATTTGTACGCCCATGGTTAATTCTTATTCTGGTATTTAATGTTCTTTACTTTATTCATTACTTTTTTTTTTTTCTATCTTTATCTATCTTTTATCAAATTATTATTTTTATTTTTTATTTTATTTTATTATTATTATTATTTTTGTTATTTATTTTTTAATCTTATTTATGGTTGAAATTAATATAATTTTATTAGAAATGTATTACTGTTATTGTCATTGTTGCAATGCAGGTGGTATAGTAAAGTTCGGTTATATTGGCAATAATATTCATAACAGTTTTTTGCCCTTAAAAACAAACAACAACAATAACAACAAAAAATACTCTCCATTTAATTTCTGATAAAGAACCTTTGATCAAATTTTTGATCCGAGCAACACCAGCGGAAGTAGAACGTTTCAAAAAAGGACCAATACTTAATAAGCGTAGGTAAAACGTGTTTTTTTTTTTTTCATTCAAACCAATATAGCTTCTAAACGGTTAGTCCTAGAGACAGATAATATATAACCTAAATTATTCTCCATTTAATTTTTGATAAAGAACCTCTCCACAAATTTTTAATCCAAGCTACACCATCAGAGGTAAAACGTGTGAAAATAGGCCCAACTCTTAAAAACGCGATTTTTTTCATTCAAACTAATATAATTTCTAAACGGTAGGTTCTAGCTAGGATTGTTATTTAACTAAAAATATTTTCCATGGAATTTTAAGATATGAGGCCTGTCGTATATTTTTTTTATCTAAAGCTAGAGAGTGTCAAAAAATTTGGAACCCAGCTAAAGATACATAATTGTCAAAAAAAATATTTTTTGTATGAACCCATTAAATGTTTGAAAATCCTATAATTGGTGAAAGAGATCATATAGTCATTAGCTCCGGACATTTAGGAGAGAGATTATTGTTTCCTCTTATTTTAGGATTTGATGTGCTTATATTTTGGAAATAAATATCATTTAACGCTTTTCGAATTCCTTTTCCTCAAATTATTCATATGTTATTATATATTAATAGTGTGTTTGTTTAAACACTTAATGCAAATTTCTCATACAATTAACACAACAAAGAAACATGGTTTTTACCTTCAAGTGAGGAAAAGTAAAATTGTATAAGTCATTTTTAACCGCAAGATAAACGCCAGCGACGTTCCTTTAAGTTGGATTACATGGCAGTCTTGTGCTATATTTAAAAATCTCTGTTACACGTTCATACCGAATTGTCTATAGTACGTTCCACAGTTGTTGCCTAATAATATTCCAATCTATGATATACAGGGTGTCCCAAATTTAAATGGCAAAACTTCAGGAACTTATAGGGGACCGAAAAACAAAAAGACAAAAAGTCCTTTAGAGATTTGCTCGTTTTTGCTTAGTTTTAGAGAAAATCACAAAAAAAGAAACAAAACAAGTTTTCATTTTTATACTTATTTATTTACATTTATATTTATGTTATGTTCTCTTATATGTAAATATTGCTCAAAATGTTGTCCTCTTGCACCAATGCAGGCATTACATCTAGCACTCACTTGATAAATTGCAGCTAAACATTGTTCTGATGATATTTGGTGCACTGCATCTACGATTCGGTCTCTTAATTGCTCTCTTGAGTTCATTGACACCGAATAAACTTTCTGCTTCAAGGTTTCCCATACGAAGAAATCCATGGGTGTCATATCAGGTGATCTGGGTGGCCAAGGTACTACTCCTCCACGTCCAATCCATCGTTGTGGATAATTTATATCCAGCCAAGCTCGAGCAACTCTGCTATAATGAGCTGGACATCAATCGAGTTGGAACCACATTTCAATCCGCTGCTGTAAGGGAATGTGATCTAATTAATTAGAAAAGTCGTTCTCCAAAAAATGTGTAAATGTGTAAAACCATTCAATCTTCCAGGTAAAAAATATGGTCCCACCAGTAATCCGTTCCAAATTCCAAGCCAAACGTTAATAGCAAATTTATACTGAAACCTATTCTCTCTAATAGCTCTGGGATATTCAAGAACCCATACATGATAATTTCTTTGATTAACAATTCTTTCTCTTGTAAAGGTAGCTTCATCGGTCCATATAATTTTTAAAGGAAATAAATTATCATCGCGATTTTGTCAAGAAACCAGTTTCTAAAATTCAACCTCTTGACATAATCTTGAGGTAATAAATTCTGAACTTTTTGAAGATGGTATGGGTAGCGATTATCACCTCTCAATGTTCGTCATATTGCTTGCCGCGATATTGCAGCAGATGCTCTTCGGATGCTAGCCTCAGGATTGTGGCGTTGGACACAATTTCTTTTCCGATAATCTGCTTTTATTGCTGCCTGGAATTGGTCGCCTTTATTACGTATTAAGAATGACCCAGTCTCTCGTAGTCTATTAAAAGTTAACGAAAAGACTCGTCGATTAGGCACTCTTCTATTTGGAAATCGGCCCGTATACTCGTATATATATATATATATATATATATATATATATATATATATATATATATATATATATATATATATACTACGTAAGGTAGTAAAATCTGAATACAGTCAAAACTCGATAAGTTAAAAGGTTGAAAGGTAATATCTATTAGTTTTCTTTTTTTTTATTTTTAACCTATTTGTGATGTATTTTCATTTTCTATCTACCTTTAGCTGTGTACCATCGTTTATAACATCAAACGATCCGAGGTTACTTTATAAAAAATATATTCACTCCAAAAAATAAAATAAATAAACCTTTAATAATGAGTGAAGTTTTTCCTTATAACCAATAAATATTAAAAACAAAATTATCGTTGATCGTAAGATATTGTACATTCATCGTTTTTAATTCCTTTTATCTACATTGAAAGGTTTATAGATCGTTATGATTGACGAAAAAGATATATATAATTTAATACCCGATTTATTCTATTCTTCACTAAATATATTTATTCCTCGTTTACTGTTTTTGTTCTTTGATCTTAATCGCAGTCTTCGTTGGGTGTGGTAACCTTGCATTTTTCACATTTCCGCCCACACCCAAACTCTGCTTGCACAAATACAATTCAAGTTACTAAATTTTTAAGTAATTGGACCAGTTAATTATACTTTATTTGTGATTTTATATAAATATATGTGTTGAACACAATTTTTGATATTGAGATTTTTTTAGAATATTATGGAGTGCATAAAATATGCGATTATGTTTGACTTCATAGCTTCGTTAGTAGTACTTAAAAGATAAACATACTAAAAGTCCCTGCCCCTGCTTATGAGCTTAAGGTGAAGTAGAGTGGAGAAGGTACCATTTTTTATTGTTCTTATGGGTTTTGATGATTACCATCCTTTTTCTCCGATTTCCCATAAAAATTTAGGGGCTTCCATCCAGAAAAAGTTTAAATAAAATTGGAAAATGGTTCAACCTAAATGGAAAAATAATAAAAATATATAGAAAAGGGTGAAAGATTAAAACATAATTGGAAAATGTTTAAGTATGAATGCGAAGTTGAAATTTAAACGGAAACATCTTTTTTATTTTATTTTTTTCACTTATTTATTGAAATTTACAACTGTACAAATATATACATCTAGTAAATATGTTGTTAATGATTATAATTACATGTAAAAACTTAAAAAGAACTACTCATCAGTAGCACTTTAATAACAGTTTGCACTAGAAGATCTCTAGGCCATCTTCTTTTCAGACGCCTCGGAGGGTTATCAGGAATAGAATGGGAAGCAAGTTGAGAGACTAGCGGATTTGAGTGGTTATGGAGTTTACTATGAAAGGATAGGTATCTGGTTTGAGCTAAATCAGTAACATATGGGACATTAAGATCTTTTTAAATAAGTTTATTCTTAACAGAATAAGGAGCATTAAGGATTTTTCGAAGAATTTTGAAATGTAACGATGGGATTCGGGAAGAATTAGGTTTAGTTGAGCCCCAAAGCTCAGCTCCATATGTCCATATAGGTCTGATAACTGCCATGTAAATGAGTCTTTTGTAGTAAGGTGGAAGGTTTTAACGTTTGTTTAGTAAATGTTGAAGAAGTCAAAAACAACGAGCAGTTTCTTGTCGTTTTAGTCTTGTATGTGGATTCCAAGTTAGACGTTTGTCCAAGTGGAGTCTTAGGTAGCGGATCTGTTCAACAGGGATTGGTGGAATATCATTAAAGGATTCTGTAGGACAGGAGGTCGTAGGTTTACGACAAAGGGTAAAGGTTATTGTGTGAGATTTGTGCGGATTTATTTTGATTCTCCATTTTTGACACCATTCTTGAAGGGTTAGGATATGGGATTGGAGTGTTTGGGAAGCAATAGAGGGATCATTGTTTACTGATAACACACATGTGTCATCGGCGTAATTGGTGAGGACTGTGGTAGGATGAGTTGTAATGTGTATAAATGAAATTATTAAAATGATTTTCATAGTTTCAAACTCTACTAACGTTGCAAAAAAACAAAACAAAAAAACTCCTAATGTAGAGAAGTAATAACGAGATGAGAGTATATATCAGAATATACATATATATATATATATATATATATATATATATATATATATACATACATACATACATACATATACATACATACACACATATTTATCTTTCTTTATATATTTAAAATATATTATATTCTAAGATAAATAAGGAAAGATACTGAAAAATATTCTAGATATTTATCCTGAGATTATTGGTTCGAATTCCGAAGGATTCTCTGGGAATTTCCTATACCTGCTACGGCATTGCCCTAACATTCTCTGGTAACTTTAATTCGCTTGATTAAACCGATAAATTCATATTGTAATAAAATCATGATTGAGAATATAATAAGTTATTATCTTATTCTATAATTATTATTTTAGGGCTTTTTTCCTATAGTCCTTCCCTTTGCCAGTGATTTTATCTAGTAACAGTAACCTAGTTATAAATAAAAAAAATATGGGTCAGAGAAACATAAGTTTTTATTTAATTTAAAATTTATATAATAAAATTTGAAAAATAACAAAATGAATCAATATAATTTATATTAGGTTCTTTATTTACCACTATAATTGCCACATTAATACCGGCATTGCATCTATATGACTTATGATCTGTATAAAATTTGAAGATGTAGCTTTGTTTGCAATGTATTACTTTCGGTAAAATTCCTCTTTCTTCCAAAAAACTCTTTAACTAGTTCCTCTTCATTGCAATATTCATACAGTTTAAAAATATTCATCTTGGTTGCTTTATTTAACAGCAATGTCAATAACAGTGATATATTAAAATAAAGTTAAATGCAATTTAACTTGTTAATACAGTTATTTTTTCAATGATATTTCTACTTATTTCAGTAATTTATAGCATGGTACCATTCTACAGATAAGGAGGTTGAAGTTCGCGTAGAAACATAATTTGAGATCCAATTTGTATTTTTAATGTATGCGTTCGTAATCCAGGTGGACGGATACAATCATGAAACTTGTGGATAATGGACTGTATTCTCAGTTTTTACAACTACAGTGCCATAAATCCATATCCTTGCCCAAAATATTAAATAGGAAAATCATTTTTCTTCGAAGGCAATTTTTATTCGGCAAAAATAATTTTATCGTTTTTATATGGTTGGATTCAAATTCTAACCTTGTGGAAAACCTCGTTTGTCCCACTCATCATTGTAAATTTTAATTTTTATTATTGTAAATTTTATTATTGCAAACCAACCTGGAACTATAAAGATGATGTGGTTAAAATTTGGTCCAGATTGGTTCAGTAGTTTTCGCGGTTAGTGATTACCAACGAAAACTGGCTTGTTCTTTAATATAATAGTATAAATATTTTTGTTTTGTATATACAGAGTGAATATCTCTTAGTGTAAAAAAAAAATTGGGTTAAACTAGATCAAAAATGTAGCTAAATGCCGCAGATCTCACCTTTCTTTTCCAATCCGTTGCAGATATACGATAAATCAAAGACTTTTTTGAGGAAATCACGTTTTTTCCCATAAAAGCTGTAATATCTCCATTTTGTCTAAATATTTTTCAAATTTTGGTCACATTTTCAGATTTAGCATTAAATTTCCTATGAGAACAGAGTACACGTCACCTTGAATTTTACAAACTTGGTATCTAAAGAACAGCTTGATCTTCACCTTATTTGGGAAAGTCACAATATCTCATTTACTTCAACGCTCACCGTTTTTCGTAAAAACTATCCACAAAACGTCAAATCTCACAAAAACTTAAAAAATTTAATCAGCTTTCGAATGATATGTTAAACGTAATGATTTTGTTTCAATTTCATGGAGATATTTACTTTTGAAACCGAAAAAACATGGTGTTCTCATTTTGTATACAAATCAGTTACTTGGTTAACTAAAACATTATGACAATCCCTCAATGGAAATGTGCATTTTAAACATAATAAATTCTTCATTGGAATAAAAAGCAAAGGAAAAAATGATTGTTTAATAGAAAATAAAGGAAAACTGTCAATAAAGCGACACTACATCAGAGGATATGATATTATTACATTTATTTATTTATTATGTGATTTATGGCTAAATAAAATGTGGCCAAAATTTGAAAAATATTTAGACAAAATGGAGATATTACAGTTTTTATGGGCAAAAACGTGATTTCCTCAAAAAAAGTCTTTGATTTATCGTATATCTGCAACAGATTGGAATAGAAAGGTGAGGTCTGCGGCGTTTTGCTACATGTTTGATCTAGTTTTACCCAATTTTTGTTTTTTACACTAAGAGATCCTCACCCTGTATAAGTCCATGTAATAAGTCGATATATTTTTCAGTATGATTGAATTCTAAATTTCACAATTCAGTACCCAATATGAGGAAAGTAAATCTCAGATTTTTGCTATATTTTTCAAAAAAAAAGAAAAAAAAAAAGACTGAAAACAAACTTCTCATATAAAACCATCATCAAACCTATTTGGTCTTATGGACTTGAACTGTGGGGTACAGCAAAAAAGTCGAATGTCAAACGCATTCAATCCTTCCAATCCAAAGTCCTCCGAACTATAGTAAATGCTCCTTACTCTGTCTCCAACAAATCCCTACATAATGATTTCAATATACCTTTTGTTTTTGACCTCATACCTCTTAAATTTTCGAACTTCCATCGCAACCATTCCTTTCATCCTAATCCTCTGGCTCAATCACTATCCGCATCCACGCATTTGTAAAATGTATTTATGTTGGAGTTCTGGCAATGACCAGCTTCTGTATTCATGCCCTAAGTGAATGTATATAGCGCTCTCACTCAGCCTCCACTGGTTTTTTTTTTACTTCAGTGGCGCAGCTGAGAGAGAAGAGCTGGGAATGCTCTGTGCCTGGCTTGTCCTTCCATAAGTGGATGGACGGTTCTGGTCGGGGATCTCTAGGATGAATGTACATTGTAAATAAAGTGTAAATGTATTTTAACCTTTAATTTAATTTTGTCATATTTTACTTGCTGTTATTTATTTTATTTTATTTTTTAAATTTATATATTTTACCCAGTTGTATATTCTGTATTCTATATTATTTATGTATAGCTTAGTTTTTTTTATTATTTTATATATATATATTTTTTTTTTTTTTATTAACATTATTATTTTTTTTTCTAACATTTTTTTACTGTAAATAATGTGTAAATGAAATCAGTATGCCAGCTATCTTACTTATTGCACACATTTGGGCAGATTGTAATAATTACTCAATAAAAAATTTTTAATAAAAAAAAAAAAACACTCTGTTACACACCGGCTAATTTGCAAAAAGCTAAAGAAAAAATATAAGATCAACAAAAATCTGCAACTACCTGAACAGACGGCTGTAAAGCTGTAAACAAAGGCTTAGTCTTTACCAATAGTCAAACAAATAATAATATTTGTTTGTTTTTTTTAATTAACAAATTTAAGCCAACTATTTATGTTTGAAGTATTTAAATTTACCTAATACTTTATCCAACTTGCCGCTGATTTATTCTGAAATATTTCTCTCTTTTCCTAACAACGGTTCTCGAACAAATCGCTTCCATTTAATTTCGCTTTCTATTCGATTGCTGATAATCCTCTGAAGCACTTACAGAGAAAGCGGCCTTTCGGAGAACAGCGATTGCAACATTTGCGTTTCTTCTTAGGCGTTTTATTTTCTTATTTAGGTTAGGAGACACATTATTTTTTCTTTAAAAAAGTTTACTTGTTTTTTTTTTTTTTTTTTTTTTAATTATTATTTTTTTGTGTGATCATAAACATCCGTAACCTTCACTTGTTTTAGCTATATAACAGTTAATTGTTTGCTATCACTATCGACGAGGCGATCGTCCAGCCTCTTCACGCGCCCAGTATACATTTTCAACGATTCTTTACTTTGTTCCGATTTATTTCGATGTTTTAGTCGCTACTTTTCGAGGGGGAAGTTTATTCTCCTTCATTTACACAGAAATTATAAATCCATTTTCAAACTAATATTAATTTCTGCTATACTTTACTTGAAATGAGGAATTAGAAAATAATTGTGTACAAAATAAGAAAATATCAAAATATAAAACACTAAATCAATGTTGAACTAGTATTATTGTTAATCAGAATTAATATAATGCTAAATCACAGTTAATGTTTACTTCTAATAAACTTTCTCATGTTAGGGAAGCGGAAATAACTAATTATAAATATATAAAACAAAAAATCCATGTTAAAAGTTATGTTTTTTAATTTATGCTATATTTTAGGAAGAGAAAATAAATTATGAAGGACAAAATCCATGTTGAAACTAATGTTAACTAGTAATATATTTTCACGCATTAGGGAAGAGGAAATAAGAAAACATCAATATATGAAATACTAAATTCATGTTGACTTCTGTTTCATCTTTTTACGTTGAGGAAGACGAAATATCAATATAACACACTAAACAACACAATGCACAAGTTGAAACTGTTGAAGTAGATGTGAGGTTATAGGAAAGATAATTAGACTTGAAATGTAGCATTGGAATCGATCTCGTAGTGCATTGTGGGGCCGTTTTGTTGGAGCATCTATTCGATAGTAGTATTTTTTTTTTTCGAGTCATGTAAAGGTGGAATCAAGAGAGGTGTTTGGTCAGGGGTTGGTTTTGTCTTTTTTTTTCTTTTTTAATTTATTTATTAACTTATGTTAAAACATTTAAAATTGTCTTTTACAATTTATTTATAAAATTCAAATTTAAAATTGTAGTTTGTTATAAATTTTTGAAGATATTTTCATTATCACTTGTCTCTTTGGATGATGAACTAGTCTTTTATATCCTGACGTATTATTGATTGATTGAAATGGCTTTAGTCTGTTTTCTTTTTTTCTTTTTTTTTTTTTATTTATCAACGTCATATCCGCCTGGTACAGTTGGCATTACTGGGTCAGGAATTCGCTATGAAATCCAATCCCGGAGACCTTAGAAAAATTTAAAAAATGTAATTAGACCTTCCCAATATAATGTTGAATGAGTACATATTAAATTTCTGTGAGCTTTAATTTGTTTGGGCGAATTGAGGTTGCAAGAACTTAAAATGAAACTTCCAACATTTATGGTACTTAAACGCTAACATTAATAATTTCTTTAACCCTAACATTAATTTTTTTTTTTTATTTCATGAGTTTTTGTCCTTTCTTAAAGTTGTATGTTTTGATTATTTATTTTTCGTTTTATGTTACTGTTAATTCCCTTATACTATGTTTTTCATATTTGTTTCAGCCATCTATGGGCAACGATTACACAACTTCCATAATTTTTCAATTTCTCTTTTTCTTCCCTTTTCGCCAGTTCTTACTTCATTCGTTGGCTTGTTCATCCTCGTTCTTTCCTCAGCCAGGTCCTTCATCCCCGCAACTTTTTTTCTTGAAGATCTGCCTGTTTGCGATTTCTTCAGCCGTGATCTCACATTTTTCCAGATTCTGGTGTACTTCTTTCACCCTTATAATATTATTATTAGGTATAATCATTTTGGATTTTTTAGGGATTTTATAATATAATATAATAAAAGTTTTATTCAAATGAAATTCAACAGTTTACAATTGTGTAAACATTTATTTATATGTTTTGGCATTGAAAAAACTTACACTACATGGATGGTTTATCTATAATGGATATTAATTTTTTAAAATATTGATAAAAAAAAGATGAATAATAAAAAAATTACTAAACTAACATAGCCAAAAGGCTTACGATTCGATTAATCGCCAGAAACTGTTTGATATTTTGATCGAACTGGGGATACCAAAGATATTGGTTAATCTAGTAAAGATGTTCATGTCCAAAACATTTAATAGAGTCCGAATCGGGACTTTTTACTCCGAAAAGTTTTGAGCTACGTTCGGGTTTATAACAGGGATATTCTCTTTCTCCGCTATTATTTAACTTAGCGCTAGAATACGTCATTAGGAAGGTAATGCTTACGGGAAAAGTATTAGAGATGTGCGGTAAATGTCTAATGGTGATTTGGTTACGCTGATGTTTTGGTACTTTTGGGTGAAAACGAGGAAACCATAAAACTAAACGCTACTACGCTCTTGAAAACCGGCAACGAAATTGAATTAGTAATTAATTCCGATACAACGAAATATATGGTTAGTAGTAGAAACGGTGAACATTTTAGTAATGTAAATATTCCCGGGATAAAGTTTGAACACTTGATCAATTCAAATATCTAGGGTCTGTTATATCTATTATAATATAATCTATTATATATATAAGGTAAGGTGGGGTAAGTGGATTTATGGGGTAAGTGCATTAGTCCGCAAAAATTTACGACATGTAACTTATTTTGTTACATCAACTGCCATTTTTGTATGTAGACAAAACTTCGTACCCTCCAATCCTAACATACTAGAGTGCTCTACTGTAAAAGATAACCTCTCTTGGAATTTTCATAGTTCAACGTGTTGACCTAGGTGTTGTGTAAAGTTGAATGAGTTAAAATTATAAAATTGTATCATATGTATTTTTCCCAATTTTTTTTAATTTCAAGGAGTAACATGATTTCTGGGATTTGCTTATTTTTGCACTTACCCTATCGAAGAATCAATTCAGTGCTTAGAAGTTTACAAGAGATTTATGCACATAGCCTGTTTAGGTGGGGCAAGTGCGTGAATCGGACTTAAAATTGATTTTCCTTCGCACTGATAATAATTTTTAGGATATCAGGGAAATCAACTATATTGCTGAAAAGAGTGTAGTTCAAAGTTTGCAATATAACAAAAAATATTATCCCAGCATTAATAGCTGATTTTTTTATGTTAAGTTAAAGTTGAACTTTGCACTCCATATGACGCACTTGCCCCACTTATATCTATGTGTGTGTGTGTGTGTGTGAAGTGGAAATAAACTATAAAAATTGTTATCGATAGGATATATACAATACTTACATTATGTATATACATATATCGAATCTATAACTGGGCAGTGACGAACTAGTTGAATTTAAATACTGAAAAGACCAAAGCGCTTGTAATAGGTTCGAGTTACCTCCTGAAAACCATACCTCCTTTTCCCACCATTTTCCTGAGCAGTGATCCTATCAAATTCTACCCCTCAGTCAAAAATCTCGAAGTCATTTTCGACCAAACCCTATCCTGGAAAAACCACGTATCCGAAATTTCCCGTAGCACCATCCAAATCCTAAAACGTCTCAATTACGTTCGCCATCTTCTTCCTTTCGAAACCCTCAAATTACTAGTTACTTCCCTTATCTTCCCCCACTTCGACTATTGCTGTGCTGTGTATGGGGGTGTTTCTAGTGATCTCGAGGCCAGACTCAAAAGACTGTTTAACTGCTGCATTCGTTTAATTTTCGGGATCCCCAGGAACGCCCATGTTTCACAATTTTACGCGAAGTTAAAGTGGCTCTTTCCTTCCTACTGTCGCCAGTATTTTCTGGCATCCTTTCTCTACCAAACAGTGAAATCCCAACGCCCACTTTACATTTCTCAACTCCTTCAGCTCAAATCCTCCGTTCTTGTCCGCCGAACCCGTTCCCGCCCATCAGATTTGTACAGTTCTGCTCATTGCTCCGCTGCCTTCGACAGATCATTCCTAATCCAATCCTCTTCCTTATGGAACTCCATCCTTTACACCATTCGCCACTCAAACACCGTTTCCACTTTCAAATATCACTTATTTAACTACCTACTGTCCATCCAGATCCATAAAAACTGTCATTAGCCACTCAATAGTTATATAAAATATAAAAGCTTATGTACACGAAATTTGATTGTTTTTACACAATTGATTCACAAAATGAATCAAAATATTTCTGTTTCCTTTTGTCAATATTTTTAAGCTTAATTTTTATTTGTTATCATTATTAATTACCATTTTATTATATTTAATAATATTTCATAACCATCTTGAGGCTCTGATGGCCCCTGATTGTACATTATTTTTTATTCTTAAGGGACTTAAGGTCCCAGAATAAATAAAAAACTTTTTTATTTATTTATTATATGTATATATATAAATAATTATTTATTATATGTATATATATAAATAATTATTTATTATATGTATATATATATATATATATATATATATATATATATATATATATATATATATATATAAATAATTATTTATTATATGTATATATATGTGTGTGTGTGTGTGTGTGTGTGTGCGTGTGTGCGTGCGTACGTGCGTGCGTGTTTGTGTATATATATTACATATTGTAGGAAGGGATGCAATATTATCCCTTATTATTATTATTATTATGCAATATTATTATGCAATATTATTATGCCCTTATTATTATGCAATATTATCCCTTATTATTACTTATTGCTATTGAGTGAAGCAGCTTGTAATATTAATTCAATTAAACATTTTATTTGCTTTTAAAAAAATATAAAAGATATTAAGACCATCTCTTATGTTAAGACTAACAAAACTATAATGTACCGGAACCTAAAAACCTGTTTCACTCAAAGGAAGCATTAACATACTAGTCAGAAGAGATAAGGTATCTAATCTACGGAACTACTAACATCCCGGAACCTCACTATCGGTTGGCTTCAGTTATACACATTGCTCATGGTTTATGTTCTCTATCAAATTCTATTTGATTATTAATTATTATAATAATTTGAACATATTTTTAAAGTTTGAAAACTATTAATTGATACTAAAACTGGGTAACAATAGTACATGAAATAGAAGACAGTAATTTTCAATTTAATAGCTTGACAATGTTTGGGAGGCTTCCTTCTGTAACGTTTTTTTCACCTTCAAAAATATCTCCAGCTCTTTTGGTGTTGCTCGGAGCAAAAATTTGATGGTAGTTTCCTTATCAACATTTAATGGAAAATCTTTTTTGTTATATAACATTTGTCGCTAGAACCTACCGTTTAGGAGCTATATTTGTTTGAATGAAAAAAGTCACGTTTGTAACTTATGGTGCGTAGAGATCCAGCTCTTCTCTCTCGGCTTCGTCACTTGTGTAAAAATTACAGTGGAGGCTGAGTAATAGCACTACAAAGCTGTATTTATTGTAATATCTATTTATTAATCATAATAAATTACAAAAGAATTATTTACATTGCAGTTATTGGACGTATTTGGACATATACAGGGTGTTCAATATTCGATGGCCATCCCATTTTTTAAAATTTTTTAAAAGTTTGAAACGAAACTCTCATTGTCTTAACTGTGTCAAATAAAGTTTCTTTTTAGGTTATAGTCTGCTCTCTAACCTTGTCCAGTTCTTCTCCAGCGACCCTAACTATGGAATTTCCTATGGGATGTAATATTTTTTTATTTCGATAGAAAATCAAATTTTGAATCGATTTTATACCGGTGAATTTTTTTTTTATCAGGAGCGCCGTTTCGCCGAAAATTGCGAAAAATCATTTTAAGAAAATGAGCAAATTAAAACTGTCATTGCAAAAATAATATAAACATTGAGCAAAAATATGAAATTAAGTCCTTCCCGCGACTGGTACAGGGTGAGGATGAGGGCAGGGCGACTTGGAAGGTTTCCCCGAGAGGCTCAAATCGTCGACAAGCCCGTGAAGAAACCAACATCATTTCTGGCTACAGTGGAAGCGTATCCTCATCGGAGCATTCGGGACATAGCCCGGGTGGAAGATGGAGAAGGTTGGAGAGCAGACTATAACCTGAAAAGAAACTTTATTTGACACAGTTAAGACCCTGAGAGTTTCGTTTCAAATTTTCCAAAACTGTGGGGAAAAAAAAAAAAAAAAAGGGGGTGGCCATCGAACCTTACAATCCAAAATCCTTCGAAAAATCCTCAATGCTCTTTACTTAGTTACAAATAAACTTATCCATTAAGAAATGATTGCTTAATATGTTGCTGATTCGGCCCAAACCATGATATCTGACCTTTTAAAGTAAACTCCATACCCACACGTATCCACTAGTATCCCAACTTGCTTCATACTGGATTCCCGATAACCTTCCGAGGAGTCTAAAAACAAGATGGCTAAGAAAAAATTCTGTTATAGAAATTTTATTGAAGTGCTAATAGTGAGTAGTTCTTCACAGGTTATTACATGACATTGTAATCATTTTCTTCAAATTTACCTACTAAATATCAATAAATAGTTTAGAAAAACAAAAAAATTAATGTCTCCCTTGAGCCTGTCAGCTAAAGTATAACATGGAACATGTGACAAAAAAGTCCCTACACTTACAAAAAGGTGTTTCAGATATAACTTTGTTCATTGAATCTAATATAGCTCCTAAACGGAAGGTCCTAGCGACAAATGTTATATAACAAAAAATATTCTCCATTACAGTTTTGACTAGACGGATCTCATAAAATTTTCAATCCGAGCAACAACAATAGAGCTAGAGCGATTCAAACTGAGCGTAACGTCATCGCATTGCGCAAAAGCGTGTCGCTTTTGTCCAATTAGGTCACTTTTAAAACATATTACATGTTAATAAGCACACTTAAAAATAGAGGTTCGAAACGTGACTTTTTTTTATCTATTATATATTTGTCAAATACCACTCACTCATTTAACACGATATCTCAGAAACCACCGAACGGATTGGAATGAAATTCGATATGTAGCTTCCTCTAGGGCCCTAGGTGCTCGCTAAGAAAGGAATTTTAAAAAATCGGCCTGGATCGCGGCTAATTCGCGAAAAATGCGATTACAATTTTTATTGGGTGAATAATAATAGATTAATAGTCATATGGTATTTGGAGATAAGCTAAGTTAAAAAATAGGTTAGATGTTTAAACCGCACACTTTTACCACAAATTAAGTTCCTTATAGTTGTAAACAAACAAAAATACGATCGATCTCGAAACCTTATAACATTGGTACTTTCTGTGAACTCATGGTGGCTGCAGAGGTGGACCCTTACAAGTTTGAGTTGTTTCGTGACGAAAAGCTATTAAAAAACTTATGTTAAAGAGGAGGTTAAAAGACTTATGTTCTCTGGTGATGACATGTAAGGCCAGTTCGATATCGGGACAAAAAACTGATAAGAATCAGTGAGTTCTATCAAGTGTATGATTCTCTTCAGTATCTTCTCATGTTTTACCATGGAGAAGATGGGTACAGTATTAACATCCCTCAGCGTGCCTCAAACACTACTACACCACTTAAGAAAACCGTGTCTGAAGCTGATTTTTACTTCTAAATGTTAAGAGGTGAAGAACCTTATTTACTTTAACTTCGTAATCTCCTCAACCAATTTATGCTTGATATGTAAGCAAAAATAGAAAGAGAAAGACTAAACTTTATTCGAAAAAATCAAAAGATAAAGTATGCCATAAGAAAATCTGATGGTCTGGTATCAGAGCTGGGTAAGATGGTAGTGCTGCCTCGAGGCTTCACTGGAGGACTATCAAAACAAGATAAAATTAACTTTTGCAAATTGTCAAATTTACTTATTGAAATTATTTTAAGAATGGAATTCTTTAGGTTTATTTACTTCTAAATGTTAAGAGGTGAAGAACCTTATTTACTTTAACTTCGTAATCTCCTCAACCAATTTATGCTTGATATGTAAGCAAAAATAGAAAGAGAAAGACTAAACTTTATTCGAAAAAATCAAAAGATAAAGTATGCCATAAGAAAATCTGATGGTCTGGTATCAGAGCTGGGTAAGATGGTAGTGCTGCCTCGAGGCTTCACTGGAGGACTATCAAAACAAGATAAAATTAACTTTTGCAAATTGTCAAATTTACTTATTGAAATTATTTTAAGAATGGAATTCTTTAGGTTTATTTACTTCTAAATGTTAAGAGGTAAAGAACCTTATTTACTTTAACTTCGTAATCTCCTCAACCAATTTATGCTTGATATGTAAGCAAAAATAGAAAGAGAAAGACTAAACTTTATTCGAAAAAATCAAAAGAGGTGAGAAGTTGAGACTATATTCACTTAAAGTATGCCATAAGAAAATCTGATGGTCTGGTATCAGAGCTGGGTAAGATAGTAGTGCTGCCTCGAGGCTTCACTGGAGGACTATCAAAACAAGATAAAATTAACTTTTGCAAATTGCCAAATTTACTTATTGAAATTATTTTAAGAATGGAATTCTTTAGGTTTATTTAAGTAATAATAATTATCAACGTTAAGCTTAACAACTTTTATAAATTTAAGTTGGCCTTAATCCTAATGATATTAAACCATAGCGGAGCAGGGTCCTTTCAGCTAGTCCTAACTAAAATTTTGAACGGCCAAGAGGGATCGTGCAAGATCGGTAGAATCTAGGTTAAAAAAAAAAAAATTATTTTGTATTAGGAGAAACAGGAGCTCACTCACTATTTATTTAGTATAAGAAGAGTTGAGCTCCTAACTGCTCGTACTCTCCTAATATCAAACTATGCGTAACGCCCTCGCGTTCCCTTAAAACGTATCGCTTTTCATCAAATAGGTCACCGGTAAATAACAGTGGGAATCGTTAAATAATATGAGATTTGTTAGATTTATAGATTAATTTATTTTGTTTGATGAATATCGTTACATAGATAACGTACACGTGGCAGACATTTTCCATTCGAAACCAATTAAATTATAATCCATAGAGTTTAGTTGATCAAATAACAGAAGGAAAAATATTAAATAAAATGTTGTTTTATTTAATGGACAACTTTGAAGTGATCTCTCGTAATTTTATTCTTCGCTTATCGTGAAGTGTTTTATTTTTGTACATTTTAATATTCTGATATATACTTTCATCTCGTCATTACTTCTGGAATCCCCTACATTAGGAGTTTGTTTTTTTTGCAACGTCGGTAGAGTTCGAAACTATGAAAATCATTTTTATAATTTAATTTATACACATCTGATCTACCTTCTCTCACTTCAGTTAAGATCATTATATGCCGATGACACGGCGATTTACACTAGTTCCTTCAGGATAGACGCAATAGAAAACAGATTAAAATCATTATACTTCAGATTTAATAAATATTATAAAAAATGAAAAATAAAAATAAACGAACAAAAAACATCAGCAATAATTTTTACAAAAAGAATGCCCAACATACCAAAACATCTCTATCTAAAAAATATTCAAATCCCTTGGGCATAAACTGTTACCTACCTCGGTCTGGAACTAGATAAAAGATTGACATTTACAATTCAAATAAATAACAAATGCTCCAAAGCCAAAAAACTTATCAGTACAATGGCTTCATATGTAAGAAGAAAATTCCCACTGTCGATTAAAAACAAAATCATTCTGTATAAATCAGTCATAAGACCATTACTGACGTGCGCCTCTCCTGTATGGAGCTGTGACTCAAACTATAAAAAAAATTGAATGGGTGCAAACCCGATGCATGAGAATAATAAATGACTACCCCAGATATACACAAATGACCGACATGCTACTCGAATTAGGTTTTCAAACAATTTATTCACTCACAGACCAGAAACTTTTTCAACTCTACAAACAATTCAGGAAATCCAATAATTCAAACAATAAGCAGTTATAACAAGCAATCCTTAAGAAGATACATACACAAACGTACAAACCACATACTAATAGAATAATATTTTGCTAATTAAACATCCAAAAGTTATTGTTTCAGCTTGAATTTATTGAAACAAAAATAATATATAAGTTATTCATCCGAAAAGTTGATTAACATACAAAAAGTTGATAAATTATGCATTTTAGTTTTGTATTTTTTTATTATGTATTTGTTTTCATCAGTTTCTTTTTTTTTCTTTCTTATTGTGTAGGTTTTTATTATTTTTCCTACTGTTAAAAAAATAATGCATTCCAAATTACTTAATATGTTACAATTGTAAAAACTGTAATAATATTTATTCAATTTGAATAATTTGTTTTTTATTCTTATAATCTTTTTAATATTAATGATAGTTTTTGTGATTAGTAATATCCCCAGTTGATAAATTAGTCATTACTTTGTTGAACTTTGAAATTAGTTGACTAACTGGCTGTCCAGTTGTTGTATGAAGTTTGATTCTATGCTTTATAACTTTAATGCAAGCATCTATATGCTTAGAAATTTAACTTTTAGACATATCTCTTAACTACGCCTGATTCAGATAACTCCGCGATAATTAGATAAGGTTAGCATGATGGCATAGAAGGATAAATACTATTAAAGTGATTGAACTATTTGTCACTTCTGTTGGATACTTTTTATTTTTGATTATAAAAATAAAAACTCCACTTGGACAAACCTCTAACTTGGAATCCACATACTACTACTAAAATGAAAAGAAACTGCTCGTCGTTACAGACTACTTCAACAATACCTAGACAAACGTTCAAAGCTCCCAATTAATTACCAAAGACCGTGATTAGACCTATTTGGACTTGCAGAGCTATTTGGGGCTCCACAAAACCATCCAGTTCATCTCGTATTCAATCCTTACAATCCAAAATCTTTCGAAAAATCCTCAATCCTCCTTACTTTGTCACCAATAAACTTATCCATAAAGACCTTAATGTTCCATATGTTTCTAAATTAGCCTAAAGGATGGTAAAGAACTAATTGAATTTGTGCGCGGACATTCGACTTTTGTTAAATATTACCCGACACTCACCTACAACAAACTCTTTGAGATTGTTTTTCTCTATCGCGTAACTTTCTTTTCTATATCAACTTCCTACTTATTCAGCAGTAAGTTAAACGAATTTTCAGAAACTCTGAAGTAAATTTTTGTTCCCTCATCTACTGATTCCTTGTGAATTGTAGCGAATTCTCTTTCTGTTCCTCTCCTTTTCCATGTTTGATGAACCCACTACAGTTTTCTTCTCGTTTCTGACTCTTCTTCATCCAGAATCAATGCAATAATTGTATAATAATAACTGCTAGAGCACGGAGAAAATACTGATCAGTGTGAATTGAAAACACTGTGAGCTCACGTCGAGAATCACTGTCACGTTACGGCACGGCTGAGTGTGGAATCTGCCGGTGCGAAAGGAGATTCTGACGATATCATGCTCAGCCGCTTGGTTTTTTCCCTAATTAAAGTTACCGACTTTATAAAGGCTTAGTGTACCCCAACAGAATCTTTTGACATCGACACAACAGAAAATAAATTCTCTGTCCTTAGCCGGACTCGAACTCCGTCCCTAGAAGTTTGGCATTTTTGATTGATAAAAGACTAAAATGAGTAATAATTTCTTTATAAAACAGGAAAAGAATTCTTTCACTGTTATAATATTAAGGTAATTATGAAAATTGAGCCAGCTAATTTCACTCATGAGCTAATATAATGAATGCAATGCGTGGTATATTTAAAGCGAGAATAATGGTGGCATTATTTCGCGGTCGATGGCTGGTTCTGATTCATTACGCCGCTATTCACTGCAGGGTTTATTTCCCGCATCACTGAGTTACATTACAACCTTTGTAATGTACAATTTGTTTTTTTGAATCGCTTCATAAAAACGATATATATGGTTTTACATATTAAAAGGCAATTAAAAAGTAATATGAAAGTTATTCGCTTACAGTTTTAACGTATATCGTTGTAATATTGGAGGTATTAATAATATTGACCTGAATTTATGTTTTCTGTAAATACAGGGTGTCCATAAAGAGTATCGGGTATTTGTTACTTCGATAAAACAAAAACTACTTGAAATTAAAAAAAAAAGTTTATTGTTAATTATTAAAATATAAAGTGGAAAATTATTTGAAAAAGATTATGTTATCTAAATGGTGACCGTTATGTTGCTGGCACTCTTCTAATCGGGAACGAAGATTGGCGATCACATGCTGACACATAGCTCTCGATATTGCTGCTATGACCTCATGTTTTGCTTCAATTCCATCAGATTAGTCGGATTATTCTCATATACCTTACTTTTAAGGTATCCCTATGCAAAATAGTCAAGTGGACTAAGATCGGGGCTTCTGGGACGCCAGTTGATGTTAGCCCTATACGAAATGACCTTATTAGGGAATAATTTGTTAACAGCTTCCATTGCTTGATTTGAGGTATGAAAAGTGGCCCCACCAGAACATGGTTGATGGAGCCACTTTTCTTGTGACCGAAACTGTAGGGGTACCAGAAGCCCCGACCTTTTTTACAAAAACACATTGCTGCCAAGCACATTGGACATTCTAATTAACTTAAAAATAACGATAATTCATAATATTACTATTTATATACATTGTCATCTATATATCTATATTTAGAGCTCAAAAAGATTTCTTGTAAACAGCTGAATTATAGTTAGCAATATTATTGATGATGTCAAACAGTCGACTAAGGCGCCAAGATTAACAGGGTAACCAATGTTAAGATGCAGGGAAGCCAAAACAAGATCCTTTCTTTTTTCTTTTATTATTTTTCTGTTTTGTTCATTGCTATATTAATAAAGTTGGAGGATCAGGAAAAAAAAAAAGTGTTCAAAAATTATCTATGTGGAAGAATTTATTTTCAACAGATAGTGTGTGTGTTGAATTACAGTCTAGACAATGTAGAAAATAATAATTCACCGTACACATTCTTAATTGTATTCGAATCATGTATGAGTTCATAATCTTAATTCTAGGGAACGCAAATCCATTTCAAATTTTAAATTTTTTTTTTGTATATCAATTTTTTTAAATTTACAACTGTACGAATATATACATTAAGTAAATTTGTTGATAAAGATTACAATAACATGTCTAAACTTGAAAAGAACTACTCATCAGTAGCACTTCAATAAAAATTCTACACTAGAAGATCTCTAGCCATCTTATTTTCAGACGCCTCTGAGGATTATCGGGAATGGAGTGGGAAGAAAGTTGGGAAACTAGTTTTGAGTGGTGTTTAAGCTTACAATGAAAGGATAGGTATCTGGTTTGGGGCAATGCAGCAACATATGGAACATTAAGGTCTGTATGGATAAGTTTATTGGTGACAAAGTAAGGGGAGTTTAGGATTTTTCGAAGGATTTTGGATTGTAAGGATTGGATACGAGATGAATTGGATGGTTTTGTGGAGTCTCAAAGCTCAACTCCGTACGTCCAAAAAGGTCTAATCAAAGTCATGTTAATAAGTCTTATGTGATTAATTAGGAGCTTTGAAAGTTTGTCTCGTAAATATTGAAGTAGTCGAAAACGAATGGCAGTTTCTTGTCGTTTTAATCTTGTATATGGATTCCATGTAATACGTTTGTCCAAGTAGAGACCTAGGTAGCGAATCGGTTCAACAGGAATTAGTGGAATATCATTAAAGGATACTGTATGACTGGAAGTCGTAGGTTTACGACGAAGAACAAAAGAGTACGGTGAATCATTGGTCTGTTACTAAAGATAAAACTCAAAAATGTATTTCTCCCTGAAAAAAAAACAAAACAATAGTTCATGGGTACGTCTATCATCATGGGTTGTGTGTTACAGTTCCTCAAAAATTTTATGTATGGATGTTGGAGTTCTCTTCGGATCGGACCAGTCAGAATGCCCTTTTCAGTGGTATACATTGCCAATAGACTTATAGAGACTTTTGAACTGTTGATTACATTCCAAAATCGTTCTAAAATTTTCCTTATTTTCATCAATTTTCATTTTGGAATTAAAAGGGTCACATTTCTTTCTTTTTTTTTAAATCAATTTATTGAAATTTACAACTATACAAGTATAAATCAGGTAAATGTGTTATAAAAACGTTTACAATAACATGCCAAAACTTGAAAAAAACTACTCATCAGTAGCACTGCAGTAATAAAAATCTACACAATAAGATCTCTGGGCCATCTTATTTTCAAACACCTCGGAGGATTATCAGAAATTGAGTGGGAAGCAAGTTGAGAAACTAGGTGATTTGAGTGGTTATGGAGCTTACTATGAAAGGATTGGTATCTGCTTTGGCCTGAAGCAGCAACATATGGAACATTAAGATCTTTATGGATAAGTTTATTGAAGACAAAGTTGGAGCATTGAGGATTTTTCGAAGGATTTTGGATTGTAAGGATTGGATACGGGATGAATTGGATGGTTTAGTAGAGCCCCAAAGCTCAACTCCGTACGTCCATATAGGTCTAATCACAGTCATGTAAATGAGTCTTTTGTAAATAATTGGGAGCTTTAAACGTCAAATTACTTAAAATAATAATAAAATAAAATAACAATCAATGATTATTTCATAGAAACGAAGTTGAGAGAAAATGGGTGTTTCAAACGACTTTTTTCTTTTATTTTCTATTTCTTTAATTAGGGATTACAATCGATATATAATCATTGAATAATTTGGTATAACAGAACTATCGATTCTCAAAACCGATTCTTTTCTGAGGAATCGGTAGAGTCAAGGCATTAGGAATCGTAATGTCCATAATTTTAAGTTATAAAAAAATAAATAAATAATAATTTATTGCTCTTTATTTATCATTTAATTGTTCTATAATTTTTAGATTTCCTGTTATCAAATGAATTCCTAGAATGATTCGATTTTATCGAACTCCAGGCAATCGGTATATTGGAAGGCTGAGGAACTCAGTAGAGACGGTTCACTTAGATCTGATTAAACCCTAGATAATTCCCTCTTGAGATGATTCCACTTTATTGGTTCGCTATAACCTAAACACCTCAATAACGTTCACCTTAAACTCTTTAAGTGTCCTTAACTTAATCATCGTAAAAACTTACTCGAGGTGAAAAGTTATTAAAATATCTTTTGCCAATATTATTTCTTATTTTGACATGGATATGTATTTTGGTGGGGAGGGGAGTTTATAATTTTCTTGTGTAAAGGTGCGCTTTCACTGCCCGAACATCCTCGAGGTTCGAGCATTGAGCATTCGCCGGATTTCAACGAGCATGAACGCAAACGAGCCCTCAGTTTACACTGCACGAGCATTTCTGAAGACCAGTTGCTCGTGAGCATTCGCAGCGAATAGATTGCACCCGGGCTATCTAAAATTGCGGTTTCCGCGGTGGCTGTCCTCATTCTAGAACATCTAGCGGAGGAAAAGCGAAAAAGGAAAAGGCGTCGTATGTGGGAGTCGTCATTTTTCAGCAACTCCCTTGAAGGAAAAAATAAATAAATTAAAAAAAAAATGGAATAAAATCAATTGTGATTTAGCCAAAAACAACATCACTTATTAAAAACAGGATTCAAATTGAGAATAAATATAAATATTGGAACAAATAAACTTAAATAGAAAATTAATAGATACGATTATTAAACTTAAAATAATAGAACACATTATCTTAAATAAACATACATTGAAAATAAACAATCGCTACCACACTAAAAATGAGAGGAGACGTATACCCTTCAACAGCTAGGCTAGAACTAGGTTCGGCGAACACAATGCGGGTGTTTACACAGAGCGGGCGGCGAACGAGCGTCCCTTCGATGATTCGCCGGAAAACCGGCATCGGGTGGATCAGGGCCGAGCACGAACAAGCATTCGATTGGGCCTTGTTCGGCTCGCTGCGACTGTTTACGCTGCCTGAGTCCTGAACGAATGCTCGTTCGTCACCCCTGTTTGCGACGAATGCTCGGGCAGAGTAAACGGGCCTTAACGTTTTTTTTTTCTTTCATTTTGACACGATCTAGATCTTTCTGAGTTCCTCTTAGAGCCCTCGCGCACTGGCAACATTCTCAAAGTAACTATTTAGTAGTTGCTTTAAAGAAATTCAAATAAAATACACAGAACTGAATGCGGCCCCGCGCACGGGCGACTTTTAAGTTGCCGTGACTAAATAATCGCGCCATTGGGTTACTCAAGTGAGACCAGTATTCGAATCACTAGGTTGCAAAGAGGAATTTTTATATATTGAGAGAAATTATTTGATACGACAAAAAGATGATATTTTGCAAAAAATAACGACCCACCTTTTGTCCATTGATATCAACAGGGCTTTAAATTCAGTCATTAACCCAATCTACAGGTATATTAGCAGTTTCAACATTGGAGAACCAGAAAAATATTTAACATTTAAATTTGGCTTCCTTAAAGTGAGAATTGTGAGTCAATTAAGAGTTTCCAGCCCGGCAGTCATCAAGCTGTATCTGAAGAACACGACGATTTTACTTGAAGGAAACTAAAATTGTACTTTCTGTGAGCATTTTGTTGAGGTCTGCATGAGCCACCTGCTACAAAATACAAGAACATACAAATAAAATATTATTTAGAAAGAAAATAACGACTTATATCAGGTCTGAAGAACGTAAACAACGATAATTTTGGCAAACAAGGAACAAAACGATACCTGTAAAATAAATTGCACACAGATTCTTAGAGAAACACTTTTAGAAAAAATGCAATCTGCAATAGTTAGACGAAAATTGTTAAAATATAAAAATGAACACTATGACTTGAAAAAATTTAAAGCTATAACTAGGCAAAATGCTAAGAGCATTCGTCTATATACTTACACATTGATGGCAAAAACCTTATTAACAAGAAGCAAATTGTTATCCAAAATAATTTGGATTTTAACCATTTACTTACAATCAAATTACTGTAATTACTTAATATTTATATTATCTCTGCGTTCCTCTATCCACCTCCTAAACACTAGATCCCAACCTTTTAACCTGTATATCCCCCCACATAAAACCGCTTCCTTTGACAAATCCTTCATCATTCGCGCTACCTCCTTCTGGAATTCCCTACCTACTTCTGTTCGTTAAGCAGCTTCCATAACTTCCTTTAAAAATAATTTATTCCTGTACCTTTTAGACAATCAATCTTACGCAAATATTTTTTTTCTCTTTCTTTCTTTTACATGTTCGTATGTACATATATACGGTTGTATTTTATGTTATGATTATTATTTAATTTATTTTTTTTTTAATTTAATTTAATTTTTTTACCTGTAAAAAATATATGCTGTAATTACTGAAGAATCTAATTTGTAAATAATAGGCTAGACAATTGTACTTTTACCTGTGCATTATTTTTATTCTTAGGGGAGAGTAAGTCCCAGAATAAAGTTTATGTTTTCATTTCATTTCATTCATAAAAAAAATCGGTTATTATTTTCATGATTGTCCAATCTGAGTGGTTTATTTTTTATTTTAATATTTATTTATCGCTGAGCCTATAGAATTTAGTGTATGGGCCTGCTCCCAGTATGGGGCCACAGTGGGTCGCCACTCTGAGACATCAACCACTTAAGTGCTTTGCTAAGGTTGCCCTCGGTTCAGATGTCGATATTTTATCTCATGCCCGACCTAAGAGAACAACATATTTTACTTAGACAGTTAATGGATTTGACATTAGCTGTGGAAAAGATAAAGGCGTGGTAAATACTGCTGCTGCACCCTACGGGCTGTGTTTTAAGTTACACGTTTTTTTTTTAAATTTTAATTTCAGAAAGAGTAAAGTTTCTAAGGGAAATAATATAACCTCTTACGAGGTGTGATCAAAAAGTTCCAGGACTTTTTATATACTATGGGCATGCAATGTCTCACAGCGATGCGGTTGGCAGCATTGTATTGCCTGACTCAACAGGAACACAGCTGTGTTTGCAGATCAATCATAACATCACTGAAAGTAACATTAGCACAGTTTGTTTGAGGTTAGTTTTATAGAGTTTGGCTATTTTATGAAAATGAATGTGAAAGAAGAGCAACGTGTTTGTGTGAAGTTTTGTGTGAAACTAAACAAAACGTTTTCTGAAACCTTTTTGATGTTACAAGAGGATTTTGGTGAAGAATGTCTAAGCCGATCATGCTGCAATCAGTGGTTCAAGAGGTTTAAAGATGGCCGAACATCCACAGACAACGATGCTCGTTCCGGACGCCCTTCAACGTCAATCAATGATGACAATGTTGCTAAAGTGAACGCTCTCGTAGGATCAGACCGTCGACTAACAATCCTTGAAATGGCAGAAGAGTGTAACATTTCATTTGGGTCATGTCAGGAAATTTTAACTGAAAAACTGCAAATGCGTCGTGTTGCAGCAAAGTTTGTGCCAAAAATGTTGACTGAAGACCAAAAACAACACCGAACTAATGTTTCTAAGGAACTTCTTCAAAAGGCAAATGACGACGAAAGCTTCTTGAAACATGTCGTTACGGGAGACGAGACATGGGTTTTTGGTTACGATGTGGAAACAAAAGCCCAATCATCACAATGGACATCAAAAGGTTCTCCAAGACCCAAGAAAGCACGCCAAGTCTAATCAAATGTGAAGGTCATGCTTACGGTTTTCTTTGACTGTAAAGGTGTTGTCTACTATGAATTCCTTCCACAAGGTCAAACAATTAATCGTTTTGTTTATCTTGAAACCCTCAGAAAATTGTGTAATGCTGTGAGAAGAAAGAGACCTGAGCTGTGGCAAAGTGGTGATTGGGTCCTTCACCATGACAATGCTCCTTTTCACTCTGCATTAGTTATCCGTAACTTTTGTGTAAAAAACGCAATGACTGTCAATCCTCAGCCCCCTACTCACCTGACCTGGCTCCAGTCGACTTTTTTCTTTTCCCGAAGCTCAAGAGACACCTGAAAGGACGAAGATTTCAAACAGTTGACGAAATTATTTGGTGCATATCTGGCACTTGAAGCAAATGTTTTACAAAAAGTAAGGTAAACATTTTTTTTTTTTTTCGAATTACCGATTTTTAATAACTTATACCTCGAAAACTGTTGAAAGTTCGAAAAATATGTATATAAACAATAGTATAGGAAATTTAATTAGCTTTCATTGTTATCTGTTTCATATTTGGATATAGTATGTTTATCTTCTAACTACACCCCTCATTTCAGCACTGGACTACTTTGCGTCATTATAAAAATTACATTCGCCAATGCAGGCGCTTGAAAACAAAATGACTAGTCATGTGTCTATTTCTGATTACTTAATTCAATTTATATGCTACAAAATAAAACATAATACTGTAGTACTACCATAAAAGGAAACCATCACTTTTTGAGGTGAACATCTGTTTTGATTCTCAAATGTTTTTATAATTATGTACCAAATGTTTTTGTTTTTTTTTCATTTGTATTATTTCTTGTTTTTGTTCCTAATGCTATTATTTCATGTTAAATAAAAATGTTCTTATTAAAGGGTCCAATAGGTGTATACCATAGTTACTGAGTACACAAGCAAGATTTCATCATTAAATATATTTTTAATGAGTGTAGGCACCAAAATTTTTCGATTATCGATTGTTTGATACTGATGCCCAGGTTTAAAAATAAATTGTTATAAATTTCCCAAAATCTTATAGTTAACGAGATATATGCGAACATCTGAAAGTAATGCTAAAGTTTTGTGGTTTTTCGATTACCACAATAATCTCAGGGGTTTTCAGAGTTGCGAAATTGGATATAAACTAAGATATGAACTAAGATATAGCAAATATTTTCTAATTTTGTTTAGTCATTTGAAAATAAAATTGCTACGTAGGAGATTGCTGAGAAAGAAACTAAGGATGTATGGCAGAAGAGAAATATGAGAGGTAGACCAAGAAAAATGGGATAAAGAAATTAATGAATATATGATAAGGCGTAGTCTATTAGATCTACCGAGCTTAGATACAAAATGGAATGAGATAGATAATTTGTTCCGGGGCTCTGCTTTGTGGAATATCTTAAGAATAGTACAGTAAATTTAGGATTTGAAGTTAAATTATCACCTGAAAATTTAAAGATTAGTACCAAAATTTACATTATATATACAAAAAATCCTTTGAAAATGGAGGATTAATGATGGCTGCCATGCACATTTTGGCTTACATGTTTTTATGGACTCATATGTTCATGGAATATAGAGTTGGCACAAAAAGTATTGGCACTCCCAGTGATTTGAGGATTTTTACATGTAAACAATTTTTTTTTTTTTGTCTTTTTGTTTTATATTACACTTGCAAACAATAAACATTTAACATCTCATACATAATATAGAAAAAAATTTAACAAGTTGGGCATAAATTAAAAAAAACAAAACAATTTTTCACCGTCCAAAAAGTATTGGCACACCTTGATTGATAATATAATATTAGTGCCAAAGGCACATAAATTACTTAAATATTTTCTAAACATACCATTGGCATTAATAACTGCCAGCAGGCGCCTTGGCATGGATTCTACTAAATTATTTAATATTTCTACTGATAAATTGTTCCACGATTCATTTATTACTTGTTTTAAGTGTTCCTTGCTAGTAAGATTTATCTTTCGCACCTTTATTTCCAAAATAGGCCATAGGTCTCTTAGGATTGAGTTCTGGTGACTGAGGTGTTATCAGCAATCTTCTGGGAGCATTATATAGAAGCCACTGCTTGGTTAAGTTGGTTGTGTGCTTTGGGTCATTATCTTGCTGGAAGTAGCATTCGTTATCCAGGCCTAATTTAATGGCACTGACTGCTTTTCAGGTTGCATCGCAACACTTCCACATATGAACGAACTTTCATAATACCTTCAATAATTTCTAAAATTCCAACGCCTGAGTACGCCATACAGCCCCAAACCATAATATTTCCACCTCGATACTTCACCCCTTTCAATATATTTCTTGTATCTAAAGCTGTTTTATTTTTTCGCCAAATTGCCATAATGTTAGCCGGTTTAAAAATTTTGAATCCTCCTTCATCCGAAAATATAACTGTCTTCCAAAAATCTAGTGGTTCATTTACGTATTTTTTCGCGAACTCAAGTCTCTTTTTCCTATTTACTTATCTAATGAAAGGTTTTTCTAAAAGTCTTCTGCCATGAATTCACCGTGGAGAACGTTTTGGATTGTTTGTAGTGCAACATACTTTCCACTAGGCCATCGACAAGATTTTGAGCACTTTTACTGGGTTTTCTTAAAGAATCTGGTTTGTTTTTGAACGATTTTATTATTTATAATGATCCATAAATATTTAATTTTTGGCTATTTTGGTGTATTAGTTTCTCTACCGAGCCTTTGTTATTTTTATAGTTATCTTTATTTAGATGGATTGCGAAGTTGGAATTCCGGATCTTATAATTGTATGTTCTTATCTTTTTTTTTAATCTCTGATTTATTGATTGGTCAGTTTTTACCGTGTGTTTAGATTTACAGTTTCATTTCCAATAAAACCCTTTTTTTTTTTTTTCATTTATTGATATTTACAACTGTACAAAATAATATACAAGTAAATGTGTTGACAGTGAATACAATGACATGTAAATAACTTGTGCAGGACTACTCACTAGTAGCACTTCAATAAAATCTACACTCAAAGGTCTAGGCCATCATCTTTTCAGACGCATCAGAGGATTATCAGGAATGGAGTGGGAAGCAAGTTGAGAAACTAACGGATTTCAGTGGTTATGGTGCTTACTATGGAAGGATAGGTATCTGGTTTGGGTTAAATCAGAAACATATAGAACATTAAGATCTTTATGTATAAGTTTATTGGTCACAAATTACTTTGTGACCAATAAACTTATCCAGGAGCATTGAGGATTTTTCGAAGGATTTTGGATTGTAAGGATTGGACACGGGATGAATTGGATCGTTTAGTGAAGCCCCAAAGCTCAACTCCGTACGTTCAAAAAGGTCTAATCACAGTCATATAAACGAGTCTTTTGTAATTAATTGGAAGCTTTGAACATTGTCTAGTAAATGTTGAAGTAGTCTGAAAAGACGAGCATTTTTTTTGTCGTTTTAGTATTGTATGTGGATTAAATGAAACATAAATTCATATTATGATATATGGCAAGAGAATATCTTTTTAATTAAAGATACGGTTTGAAAAAACAGAAAATAAAGTTTAAACGACAGGAATGGCGAACTGTCAAACAAGAACATTTTCCTCTTCGAGCTTCCGATAAGGAAGAAGGCTTAATGAAACGAACTCACTTAATATTTCTCTATAAAATGAATATTTATCAATTCAGTTTTGACATTTTTTAAAATATTCTTATAAAAATTATAAGATGCAAATCAGTATAAACGTGAATTATTTAATTGAATGGATCCGCCGAAAAACGTTCTAAGCGAAAAATTTTCAGAAGTGGCGATTTTAAAGGTTTTAAAATGTATAATAGTACGTCATAGTATGATATACAGTAAAAACTCGATAATTCGTCATGAGTGGTGGAGAGGGGGTGACAAAATTACGGAAATGACAAATTACAGAATTTTGCTGTTAAATTAACAAAAAAAACATTTTAAACTATATTATTCTAATTTTTTTTTTGGAATTAATTGAATGTAAAAACGAACAGATGAACATTTTACACAATAGAGTTGAGTGAAAATGACAAAAACACATAAAAGCTAAACACTTGCCGCATCCCATCAGGTGTGAAATATCTGATTCACATTGCTGCTCGAAACCACTCAATGCACTTACATAGTTAACATGTCCTCTACTTCTTTGCACGGAATAGTGGAAGAATAGAAACGTTATCGTCATCATCTTTTTCATCACTAGCTTAATTTTGAGCATTCGGCACTTGTTCTATAATTCCATTGTCATTTAAAATTTCATATCCTACATCCGTACTATCCATGTTTAACCAGCCGCTTACCTCTTGCTTATCTTTTCTTGTTTTATAAACTGGAGCAGAAGTTGCTGAGCCAGATGCTAATGTTTTTGTAGGAAGAGCTTTTATGAAATTCTGCCATTGGTCAAAAAGTTTAAGTAAATTAGTCAAAAAGGTAAGAGGAGTGGGAGTTTCCAAGATCTGAACACAGTCGCATTTCCTTCACGCCATAAGATTGCTACTTTCAACGAGAAGACGATAAAGCCTAACAAATGCCGGACAGGCCGGACACACAAATATTTGGCCGGACATGGCCGTAAAAAGCAGGACAAATGGCAACCCTAGTCACAAATGAACTGATCCACATTGACCTTTATATCCGATATGTCGCTGATTTGGCACGAAACAGATACTTTTCGCAATAAACTAAATGCTCACCCAAATCCACTTTGTTCTCAACTTGCTTCCTATTCCATTCTTGGCACTCTTTCAAGGCGTCTGAAAAGATAATGGCATCGGGATCTCCTTCTATTTTAGAAATTTCATTAGAGTCTTACCAATGAGTAGTTCCTCTACATGTTTTTGTCATTTCATTACTTTCATTGTGTTTAACGCATGTTTACTGGATGTATTTTTGTAATGCACTAGTAAATTTGTTAATAAATTAATAAAAACAAATAAAATAACATATGTTATCACGTTATCTGGAAAAGGATGAATCAGAAGTTGATCATCTTGTCAATATCATGTTTCATGTATATTACTGATTGGCTATCTTACGGTAAACAGATAGTGTTTTCTAATTGCTATCTCGCCCGTATTCGGAAAAGTTCATGACTCATTAGTTGCTTAAAAGTAAATTTAAAAATTGTGACATTACAAACTTAATTGATACTTGCTGCCCAAGAAGAGGTCATTCCTTATCTACCCAAGGGTCGATTCTCGACTAGGTTATTTTATCTACTAACGAGAGGCAATATCCAGTTTAGGATTGATGAATTAATTGCCACTATTATTGAGATTATTTTATTAGAAAACTAGTTTCGAATGCTAAACATTTATCTTCAGTTCTAAAGCATACAAAATTTTTTCAACACATCAGTACTATGTTACATAGATTATATATACTAAAGTTTTTAAAAAGGTAAGACATTGTAAATCAAAAACTTAACCTACCTGCCCCCCCCTTTTTACTTCTCACGAATTCAGTGTTTTAGTTACCTTGAAGGGGAGTGCCCATGCTTGATTTCTTGTCTTACCTTTATAAAACTTTAGTATATATAATCTATGTAACATAGTACTGATGTGTTGAAAAAAAAAAATCGTATGTTTTAGAACTGAAGATGAATGTTTAGCATTCGAAACTAGTATTCTAATAATGCGGCAGTTAATTCATCAATCCTAATTGTATTGATCCTTCTATACCATCATGCGTACCTCAAGTATATCCAGTTTTCTGACAAATAACAAATGTCACACAAAGGACCAAAATCTAAAGAATTAAAAGGAGAGAAAGATTGTTGATTGTAAAAATTTAACCAAAATACATTATACAATTTAACCAAATTTCAAAAGAACGAAAATTAATTTGTCTGGAAGGAATAGCTAAAGATGTCCTTCGGCCGTCAAAAATTTTTAGTTCCTGGCAGATCTGAAACGAGTATCCTTCAGTGGTTTTGACCTTAAGGCAATGGGATAGGGAAAAAAAATCGCAAAAAAAAATATTGTAAACGTAATTATTACAATTACATAATTTAATTCGATAGAAAGTGTATTTTTAGAATTTCCTTACACCAAAGATAAGAACTATTCAAATAGCATAAAAATGTTATTGACTCCTTGTCAGAAATTTAATGAGAACAATGTAGATTATTTTGATTTTTAAAATAAATGTTGTCATCTCGTATCCAATCCTTGCGATCCAAAATTTTTCAAAAAATCCTTAATGCTCCTTACTTTGTCATTAATAACCTTATCCATAAAGACCTTAATGTTCCTTAATGAACATTCATCACCCTAATGAACTGGAAAAGAAATCCTTATCCGCACATTTGCTAAAAGAATCAGATGAATCTATTTATGAAAAGCTTTGAAAAGAAGTGATTTCATCGCCGGCCTATGTACAACGGCACATTCCTTAACTCTGAGTGTTAACCCTAATATATACTTAACCGATCCCTTATACGGCATCTAAGCTCTACGCATGCTCGATATTTATTTTAATTTATCGAGATAATGTCAAAGGTGAGTAATAGTTGCGAAACGTTAGTATATGTCGATTCATCTTTGTATGTATTCGCTACATTATGATTATATATATGCTAAAAAAATTTCATAACCAGGGTATCGATAACTGAAAATCGATTTAAATCTCTCTACTTTAAACTGTAGAACTGTAGAAAAATTAATAGTAAAACATATTCTGTTCTAACTGTTTTACAATTTTATTTTGTATGTAATTATGTATAGTAACTAACTAAATTATTATTTTTTTTTTTAATTTAAATTTAATTTTTTTTTTTTTTTTTTGTTACAGGTAAGGGGTTTTGACTTACTTCTAGAACTAATTCTGGTATGTGTTTCACAATTTTATTGTACTAATATATACAAAGGGTGATTCCTTCTTATTGTAAAAAAAAAAAAAAAAAAAAAAAAAAAAAAAAAAAAAAAAAAAAAAAAAAAAAAAATATAAATATTTTATTTATTGAATGAAACCCAAGAATCGTATTATACATAGATACCAGGGTTGGGCGATAGACAATAGTTACTATCACAATGCCTATCGATGGTCACTTTCTTTCTTACTAATTTCAAGTTTTGAAACTGTCGGAATCATGCTGATCTGTCTCTGTCCAGTATGGAGTTCTTTTGAAATTGAATTCCTAGAACTCAAGGGTTCTCTAAAAGATTAAGCCAAAGGAAAGCAGAAATGCTAGTTTTTCTTTCGGGAAATATGTGGCTCAAGGAGCACACTTGACTCTTGAAATTAACAATTTCGTTATTTTTCTTTTCTGAAGATGTGATTTGCTCATTATTATTGTAACCATGTGAATTGTAAATACCTTTTTTTATAATTCAAGTAAATTAGTTTTTTCTCTCATCTTTATTATATAATTTTATAATTTATAATCCTGCAAATTTCAAATAGTAAGTAGATAATTGAATTTAATTAAATTAGTTGAAATGTTTTATGGAATATCTTTAGAAAAAAAGGAAGCAACTATCGAAAAATTATCGGTAGCAATCGATAGTGCCAACTATCGACTATCGCCCAACCCTAATACATACATACATATATACAGAATGATTCCCTCTTATTGTAGACAAAAAAAATTGAGTATAACTAGACAAAAAATTAAGAAAAATGCTCATAATATCTTATTATATCAATATCATATTGTCTTATTTGTCCAAGTATCACCAAGTGCACAAGTGCCAAGTATGATTTGTATGCAAAATGATAACATCATGTTTTTCCAGTATTGTAATTGAATTTGTCCATTCAATTGACGCGAAACCATTAATTTTATCATACCATTCAAAAGTTAAATTTGCGGGGTTTTGTAAGATATGCAGTTTTGTGGATTGTTTTTTTATGAATAGTGAGCGTTGAAGTATTATCAGAAGTTGTAACTTTACTAAATAAGTTGAAGAGCTAGATGTTCTATATATATGTTTGTGAAATTCAAGGTTAATGTGCTCTGGTATTATAGGAAATTTAAGCTAGCTCATTTAAAGTAAGCTCCATAACCACTCAATTCATTAGTTCCACAACTTGCTCCCCACTCCATTCCCGATAATCCTCCGAGAAGATGGACTCATAATCTGAATGAAAAATGGCTTAGAGACCTTCCAGTGCAGAATTTTTCACATAGAAAATGCTACTGATGAGTAGTTTTTTTCAAGTTTTGGCATGTTATTGTAATCGTGATCAACACATTTACTTGATATATATATTTTGTACAGTTGTAAATTTCAATAAATGAAAAAAAAAAAAAAAATGTATATACTTCAGTTCACTGTATTTCGTACTTGAACACCCGCCTTCATTCCTCTTTTGTTTTATCTAATACAAACTCTTCCTAGATCTTTAATCCCCATTGTTTGAGGTGATCCGCCGTTAGCAGAAGACCCCCCTCTCCCAGGAAGGGATAAATCGTTTATTCCTGAGTGAAATTATCTTTTTATCCTGAGATGGGAGTGAGAGGTTGGGCCGAAGGAAAAGTTGGCTCCCAGTTAGGGAGGTTATTTATTAGGTTTGCTGTATCAAGAGCTAATCCTTTTAGGGCGATCTAGAGATGAACTGCGCGAGCTAAGATCTCTGCCTAGCGCCTCTCTACCGCCTCACATTATTTAAACCTCTCTTTAATAATGTATTTTCCTTATTTTTCAAATAGAGGTATAAGTCTGGATTTACGGTCTATCTTACTGATTTACTCCATGTTTTTATTTATGTGATTTGAGATTTATCTCGATGATCTAGACTTCCTCCTGGGAATGGGTTAGATTCCTCACCCCACCTCCAAAGTTGTATTGGCCAAATATTACACTATTATGCTTCACTTAAGGCTGAATATGAATGACAAGAAATCCATTGATTTAATATATCTCTTAAATTAGAAAAAAAAAAAGAAACATTTTTTTTTTTTTAATTTTTAACTATTTATTGATATTTACAACTGTACACAATATACATCAAGTAAATTTGAGGAAATGATAACAATGTCATGTAAATCACTTGTAAAGAACTACTCACTAGTACCACTTCAATAAAAGTTCTTAACTAGAAGGTGTCTTGGCCATCTTCTTTTCAGACGCCTCAGTGGGTTATCAGTAGGGCTGTGAATTGTATGCAATAAAAACTCAAAAATAAGCACATATATATGCAAATATATTGGGTTAAATATGCAAATATTTACATTACCTATTTAGAAGAAAAAAAATAAAAATGCAACATATACTTATACATAAGTACAAACTCAAGTCTAACTAATTAGAAAGAGAAAAAAATTCGGAGAAGACTATTAAAAAAACAAAGCGAATGTCAAAAAAGAAAACACGTATGGAAGGGTATTTCAGTTGGACATAAATCAGTTTCGAAACCAGAATTTTCTGAATCCAGCTGTAGTTTGTGTTTTTTTTTTCTTCAAATTTTGATTTCTTGTTTTTTTTTTTTTTTTTTTTTTTTTATATAAAACGTCTCCATCACACTTAAAAGTCTCAATTGAGAACTTACATTCTTCCAAAAAGATCTTTTGCCTTTCGAGAAAAGATAAAAGTGAAGTAATGTTCCAAGTATTTGAGCAAAGCAAGAACAAGAAATTAATCTGATTAAATAATTCCAAGAGAAGCAAATAAGATCCAAAGGAAGAATCAGCATCTGGGTGAGCACGATCTTATTCAAGAGGTGAAAAAAAAATAATAGGAGTAGTTCACGTAGCTATTTTTTGGTTTTATTTATATTTTATTCTTTTGTCTGCTCAGAAACATACAAAAAAAAAAAAAAATCAAAAGTCAAATGCTGATATGCCGGATATGTAGTTAAACATGCTATTATAGTTCAACATATGTATTTATGAGAAAATATGCACAAACATAGAAAATAAAAATGCCATATATGTACATAAATATGCAAAAATATGTATTTATGGCAAAATATGCAAAATAAAAATTACTCAATTTGATTCTAAATACCTCAAAACAAGTACATTTGGACGATATTAGATGTTTTAGTTGGCCTGGAGAAATATGCAAATGCATCAGGTATGCATATGAAGCAAGTTGGGAGAATAATGGATTCGTGTTGCAGTGCAGTTTACCATGAAAGGATTGGTATGTGATTTGGGCTAACTCAGCAACATATGGAACATTAAGATCTTTATGGATAAGTTTACTGGTCACAAAGTAAGGGGTATTTAGGATTTTTCGAAGGATTTTGGATTGTAAGGATTAGATACGAGATGAATTGGATGGCTTAGTGGAACCCTAAAACTCAAAACGTCCAAATAGGTCTAATCACTGTCATGTAAATAAGGATAGGATAGGATCAAGTTATGGGGCGATCAACAGCGGAGGTTATTACGTCCTATTTTTTAGGTTACTCATTATATTATACTTATTTCGTAATTATTTTGTATGTATATATATATATACATGTTTCCCCTTTTTTCTTTATTAGTCTTTCTTTATTTTTTTAAAATGTAAATGAGTTTTTTTTAATTAATTGATCGTTTGTCTAGTAAATGTTGAATTATTCTGTGACGAGGGGCAGTTTCTTGTCGTTTTAGTCTTGTATGTGGATTTTGACTATTCTACAGTCTAATTTATGTAAATCAAAAATATCTATATATTGTGTTTTTTTTCCTTTGAATATGGATGGATATTAATCTTTCATTATTCCGATATTTAGATATTAAAATTGCTTTTTTGATGAACATTTCCAATAGCCCTATTTTAAATTTGTTTCCAATAGGAACGGAAACATCAAATAAGTCATATGTGAAATCTCTAGGTAAACCCAGACAATTTACCTACCTGCCCACTTTCCCCTTCCACGATGGATATATTTCAGATATCTGTTAGATCTTCTCAGGTGTGAATATTTGATATCTTGAATTACATTTTTGAAAACTTTAGTGTATACAATCCATGTAACATAGCGTTGATGTGTTGAATATTTTGTATGATATAAAACTGAAGTTAAACGTTTAGCATTCGAAACTAATCCCACCAAATAACCTTTACCCTTCGCCGTAAACCTACGTCTTCTTGTCCTTTAATAATATCCCACTGATCCCTGTTGAACAGATCCGCTATCTCCAACTCCAACTAGACAAACGTTTAACCTGAAATCCACATACGAGACTAAAACGGCAGGAAACTGCTCGTCGTTTTCGACTTCCTCAACATTTACTAGACAAACGTTCAAACCTTCCGATTTATTACAAAAGACTCATTTACATGACAGTTATCAGACCTATTTGGATTTATGGAGTTGAGCTTTGGGGCTCAACTAAACCTTCTAATTCTTTCCATATCCAATCCTTACAATGCAAAATCCTTCGAAACATCCTTAATGCTCCTTACTTTGTTAAAATAAACTTATCCATAAATATCTTAATGTCCTGTATGTCGCTGATTTAGCCTAAACCAGATACCTATCCTTTCACAGTAAACTCCATAACCACACAAATCCACTAGTCCTTCAACTTTCTTTCCATTCTATTCCCGATAACCCTCCGAGGCGTCTGAAAAGAAGATGGCCTAGAGAGCTTCTAGTGTAAACAGTTATTAAAGCTCTTTTCAAGTTTCGCATGTTATTGTAATCATAATCAACTCATTTACTAGATGTATATATTTTGCACAGTTGTAAATTTCAATAAATGATTATTAACACAAAAAAAAAAAAAAAAAAAAAAAAAAAAAAAAAAAAAAAAAAAATAAAAAAATAAAAAAAAAGCATTCAAATCTAGTTTTCTAATAGAATGATCCCAATAGAAGTGGCAATTAATTCATCAATGCTAATTGTATTGATCCTTCTATGCCATAATGCGTTTCTCAGGTGGACAAAGTGTATTTTTTTAAAGCGGAAAAATGTAATAAATTCATATTTCCTTACAATCTTAAGCAACTGAGAAAAAAGTAGTAAGAAAACCATTGGAAGGAAGGAGATTTCTAATTGTTACGAAAGTTGAGAGTTGTAATAAAGGTATGGCCCTTATAATTGGGAAGATTGTTCTAAAGTTATTGTTTATCGAGGCCATCTTAGCTAGTTCTATAATTACTCGCCAGGGCGCGCTCTCAAAAGAATCTTCTTAGGGAACTCTTCCATAGCGAAATGGATTCAATTAACTTTATGAAAGAAAGCAATTTCTCAGCTTTGTTCCTCTTTGCACTGTTTTAGAGGATTCTTTGCTTTAAGGGCCAGTTTGTAGTGTAAAGAGACAGATTATTGACCTGGTATTCATTAATTTACCATATTTCTGATATATTTTAAAATTGCTCTAAATATCCGCTACCAATACCAATACCTTCGATTTGTTTTAACCAATTGTTAAAAAGTTCAGTCTTGAATCACTAAGTTCAATTTTTGAAAGATAAATATATCAATTTATTGAAATTTACAACTATACAAATACATCAAGTAAATGAGCTGATAACGAATACAATGACATGTAACAACTTGAAAAGAACTACTCATCAGTAGCACTTTAATAAAATTCTACACTAGAAGAACTCTAGGCCATCTTCTTTTCATACGCCTCGGAGGTTTATAGGGAATGGAGTGGAAAGCATATTGAGAAACTAATGGATTTGAGTGGTTATGGAGCTTACTATGAAAGGATAGGTATCTGGTTTGGGCTAAATCAGCAACATATGGAACACTAAGGTCTTTATGGACAAGCTTATTGGGGACAAAGTAAGGAGCATTGAGGATTTTTCGAAGGATTTTGGGTTGTAAGGATTGGATACGGGATGAATTGGATGGTTTAGTAGAGCCCCAAAGCTCAACTCCGTACGTCATACTTCCTTATTTTTTTAGTGACAAGCCAAATGATGCGGTTTAAAGATTACTCCAACAAGCGTCCAAAGCTCACAATAAATTACAAAAGACTTATTTACGTGACAGTAATTTGGCGGAGTTGAGCTTTTGGGCTTCATTGAACCTTCCAATTCTTCTCGAATCCGATCCTTACAATCCAAAACCCTTCGTTAAAATCCTCAATCCTCCTTTATTATGTCACAAATTAAATAATGAAGATCCTAATGTTCCATATGTTGCTTATTTGACCCAAATATTTTATTTCATAGCATAATCCATACCCCCTCGAATCCGCTAGTCTTTCAACTTAGCCTAACATCCAATTCCCGATAATCATTCGAGGTGTTTGAAAAGAAGATGGCCAAGAGACCTTCTAGTTTAGAACTTTTACTGAAGTGCTACTAGTGAGTAGTTCTTTACAAATGATTTGCATTTTTTTTTTTACAATTTTGAAACTGAACTTAAAATGCGTGATTTATCTATCTAATATCAAATATGTTTATTTTATTTAGTTGTTTACACTTGTTTGAATTTCTTATTTCAAGAAGCTCTTTTTAGAGAAGTGTGGAGAATAAAAAAAGAAAAGAAAAAAAAGAGGGAAATAGTATAAAGAGGAAATGTGGACCAGGGCAATTGAGGAAGCCATCTTGCGGAATAAAAGGATCATTTGTAACTCTTGGTGGCAAATGTCGAATTACTATGGCTGTCCTGGCATTCCTATTGTTTTAACAACATATATATATATATATATATATATATATATATATATATATATATATATACATATATACTATAATGTAAAGCCATTTTTCGTTTGAGATCACTAACCACGAAAACTACAGAACCAATCTGTTCCAAATTTTAACCTCATTATCCTCATATTTTAAGGTTAATAATAGAGCGTATAAAAAAAAAAAAAAAAAAAAAAAAAAAAAAAAAAAAAAAAAAAAAAAAAAAAAAAAAAAAAAAAAAAAAAAAAAAAAAAAAAAAAAAAAAAAAAAAAAAAAAAAAAAAAAAAAAAAAAAAAAAAAAAAAAAAAAAAAAAAATGACCGTTTTATCAAATTCCAGAGTTCAAAAGTCTGAAAATATCTTAATGTTAATTATTACTTACCAATACTTAATAATCCCTTTAGAGCATTCTCTAAGCTTGTTTACTAACACTAAACTTCTTAAAAAAAAAACCTCAGTTCAGTTATTTATTTCAAAGAAGAAACATGACAGTGTCCTACGAAATTCTCGTAATTTTAAGACATTACTGGAGAAAAAAATTCACAGCCGCTAATGCAACTCGTGAAATTATTAAATATAAATGGAAAGGTGTCCTTGAAGAGCTCACTGCGCGGCGTTGGTTTGAAAAATTACGAAGTGGAGATAAGACGTTGGAAAGGAGAAGGGCTCCGGGCGACCATTAATGTATATTGATGAGGTTCTGAAGGAAGCTGTTGAGTCAAATCCGTCCACGAGTACTCGCGAACTTGCCAGGGAGTGTGGTATGTCGAAAGATACTGTTAGTCGCCATCTTCTCTCCATGGGGAAGGTGAAAAAGACCTGTTAGCCCAGTCAATAAAGCTTTCGTGTCGCAACTAATTAGGGGAAAGCTGAATTTTTGCAGGGTGTTAGTAAATAAAGTATACACTAAAAAAACACAAAGTCCCGACCCCCAACCCTCTTGCTTTTTCCCCCACCCTTTCAGCAACATTAGAAGTACGGAACTCTGGTTATATGCCGACAGCTCGAAACCTAATTATGCTATCGGAGTGTTATTTTTTTTTGTTTTACTCCTAATAATATTACAAACAAGTTATGTTATATACATTTTTTATGTAGATAGCTTAGTTTCACCGTAATACTTAATCATATACAGAAAACTGCCACTATAAAAAACAAAAAGTAATTTCAACAAATTATAGATTTTTATCATTACGTTTTAGGAAGAAAAGTGTTAAACAAAACTTATAGATAATATAATTAGCTTTAAAATGATGTGTCTCACAACGCATAACATTAAAACGATGGCTTCATAGAGAGCGTTGAAAGAGTAGTGGACACCGGGGCGCCGGTCCTAGCAGGGCCGTGCTGAGGTGGACAAACGCGTATACTGCTGTTCATGATCATGAATAGTCATTTAGATGAAATCCAGCAACAATGTAATAACGTTTATTTTTAGGTTGTAACTTCCAAAGTGCATTTTTTTTTGCTACAATAGTTTATAGTTAACTTGTATCACTGATATAGTACAAAATTTAGCATCGAAGATTCAACACCAAAAATCAAAAGATCTGACAGCTGGATATTGTTCACCACCGTTAGCTCTAAATGTGATAAAACGTCTTCCTCAAAATATCTTCGGGTTAAGGAAAGAGAGGGGGTGAAAGTCGTATGTTGTTAGCTGCCTGATCTCGGAACTCGGAAAACGTTACTTTTAGCACATAAATACATAAAAAAGCAAAGAAAATTTGCAAAAAGTGTCATTTTATTCCTCCCTTTCCCATATCATAATTTTAAAGCTATGGGAGAGGGAAAAATATAAGATTTTTTACTTGATGTAAGTCACAGTTCTCCGGAATGACACGTTTGTCGGTACTCATTTGGCTATAACTCCGAAACTATTTGTTCGATTCAAATTTCTTTTTTTCATATGAAAGCTGGTTAAATTTACTATAATAAATCAAATAATTAATTTTGATCTACTCCCGTAAAACACCCACAGCAGAATATTGAGAAACCCGTACTGTTCTGAAAAACACGTATTTTTCGGCGCATTTATCACACTAACTCCAGAACTACTTCTCCGATTCAAAATCTATTTCTTTCAACTGAAAGCAGTTTAAATTTTCTATAAGATCCTATATATTAAATTTTGATTGAATTCCAGAAAACACCTATAGAAGCCCATTGAACATGTCAAAATCGTCACATTTAGCGTTTTGGCGTGGGTATTTCTCGGAATATAATCAGGATTAAGTATATCAGGTCTAATAATAAATTTAACCAGCTTTAATATGGAAAAAATAAATTTCGAATCAAACAGATAGTTTTGGAGTTATAGTGATAAATGTTTCGAAAAAAAAAAAAGTGAATCCCGAAATAGTACGGTTACTCAGCATGTCGTCATTGGTATTTTACGGAATTCAATGAAAATAATATATATGGTCTTATAGAAAATTTAAACAGCTTTCAGTTGAAAAAAAAAGATTTTGAATCGGAGAAGTAGTTCTGGAGTTAGTGTGATAAATGCGCCGAAAAATACGTGTTTTTCAGAACAGTACGGGTTTCTCAATATTCTGCTGTGGGTGTTTTACGGGAGTAGATCAAAATTAATTATTTGATTTATTATAGTAAATTTAACCAGCTTTCATATGAAAAAAAAGAAATTTAAATCGAACAAATAGTTTCGGAGTTATAGCCAAATGAGTACCGACAAACGTGTCATTCCGGAGAACTGTGACTTACATCAAGTAAAAAATCTTATATTTTTCCCTCTCCCATAGCTTTAAAATTATGATATGGGAAAGGGAGGAATAAAATGACACTTTTTGCAAATTTTCTTTGCTTTTTTATGTATTTATGTGCTAAAAGTAACGTTTTCTGAGTTCCGAGATCAGGCAGCTAACAACATACGACTTTCACCCCCTCTCTTTCCTTAACCCGAAGATATTTTGAGGAAGACGTTTTATCACATTTAGAGCTAAGGATGGTGAACAATATCCAGCTGTCAGATCTTTTGATTTTTGGTGTTGAATCTTCGATGCTAAATTTTGTACTATATCAGTGATACAAGTAAACTATAAACTATTGTAGCAAAAAAAAAATGCACTTTGGAAGTTACAACCTAAAAAATAAAAACGTTATTACATTGTTGCTGGATTTCATCTAAATGACTATTCATGATCATGAACAGCAGTATACGCGTTTGTCCACCTCAGCACGGCCGTGCAAGGACCGGCGCACCGGCGTCCACTACTCTTTCAACGCTCTCTATGAAGCCATCGTTTTAATTTTATGCGTTGTGAGACACATCATTTATAAGCTAATTATATTATCTATAAGTTTTGTTTAACACTTTTCTTCCTAAAACGTAATGATGAAAATCTATAATTTGTTGAAATTACTTTTTGTTTTTTATAGTGACAGTTTTCTGTATATGATTAAGTATTTCGGCGAAACTAAGCTATCTACATAAAAAGTGTATATAACATAACTTGTTTGTAATATTATTAGGAGTAAAAACAAAAAAAAAAACACTCCGATAGCATAATTAGGTTTCGAGCTGTCGGCATATAACCAGAGTTCCGTACTTCTAATGTTGCTGAAGGGGTGGGGGAAAAAGCAAGAGGGGTGGGGGTCGGGACTTTGTGTTTTTTTAGTGTATACTTTATTTACTAACACCCTGCAAAAATTCAGCTTTCCCCTAATTAGTTGCGACAAAGGCTAATTTCTTGCCTTCATTGACTGGGCTGTGTAGACTGGTCCCTCACGAACTTACTCCTCAACAATCAGCAGAAAAGTTTACAGAACTTCATGGGTTTGAACTCCTGCCTCATCCACCATATAGTCCAGAACTCGCACCTTCGGATTGCTGCTTGTTTTAATCCATGGTCCATTTTCATCAAGGGAAAAAAATTGATAATTTTTATGTTTGATAAATTTGATAAAAGTTGAAAATGCTGTCCAAGAGTTCTTTGACAGCCATCCCAAGGAATGGTATCAGCGTGGCATCGAGCAATTGGCTAGCAGATGGGTAATGACAGTAAATAACAATGGACTATACTTTGAGTACCTATTAATTGTATTATATATCAAAGAAATAATAATGCAAATATTTGTTTAAGAAACGTTCATTTTTTTTATTCACCCTATTAGTTATTTAAATATTTTCGATTTCAATTATATTTTCATTGAAAAGCGATCAATATATAGTGCTGTGTGAAGTTTGATAGTTCACCGATAGATGGCGAGCACCATTCATGAGAGGTTACTTAACGGTATTGTATAGAGCTAGAAATTTATGATAAAATTTACATATTTTCAATTCAATTTTTATTTTTTTAAAAAAACTATAAATATATGAAACGACATGTGGATCCCAGTGGAGTTTAATAAATCTACCGATATGTGGCCGTAACAGAGTTTGTAAAACTAATAAACCCAACTGTACCTAATTTTAACTACATCTTCCCAGTTCTATGAAGGTATAGAATAATACGTTTTACTATAATAATAATAATAATAATAATTGAGATGTATAGTCGAGGGCCAGAAACAAGGTTTCCTAAACTGTCATATAATTTTATGGTTAGAAATTAAAATCTAACTAGATGAATTGATAACATTATACCAATTATGGTTTTATGAACTCTTTAAACAACTGATCAATGAAGTTTTAAACAGATTAAAAATTGCTGCTATGCGTGAAAATATCATTTAAGAAATAATGCTTAATATACATACTTCAATACAAGATTTTTATCGATAAACAAATGAATCTCAATTTTAAGTTAAAACAATTTAAGTTTTTTATTTATGAGAGCGAGCGAAACCACCGCGGGGTATGTATATACTGATAAAATATATATGTATATATAGAAGAAGAAGAAGAAGAAAATGAACTCTATTCTGGGACTACTTGCCCCCTAAGAATAACACATGATTACAGTACATAGGACAATCGTCTGGCTTTGATAATTAATTATAATAAATAAAAATTGATTAATAATTAAATTATGTGTTACAAAATAACTGGATACAAAATAAAAGGATACATCTTATGTATACTATTATAATGTATATTACATAAATATTCATGTTTTACATTAGCTCGATTGAAAATTAAGGAGGTAAAGAAATAAATGATGTTTAAAGGAAGTAAGAGTGGAGCTTTTTCGAATTGAGATGGGCAAAGAATTCCATAAAGAGGAAGCGCGGATAATAAAGGATTTCTCGAAGGATGCAGTTCGATGCGCCGGAGTGTATAGGTTGATGGGTTGGGTTCTAGTATTTAAGAGGTGGATGGAGGAGCGCGCAGAGTAAGGAGGTCGTGGATATAGTCTGTTTTAGTAAATGTTTACACCTATTACACCTATAGTTCCAATATTTTATGTGAATTAAATATTTATTTCTTGTTCCAAAATTGAAATTTCAAAACTAAAATAAACTCAATTAAGATCTACCTACCTTTTTCAAGAAATAAACAAACAACATCTAATCTAATCCAATTAAAAACGAATTAACAAAAAACAAAAGAATTAATGGAGTGAAATAAAAAAAAAAAAAAAAAAAAAATGATTCAAAGAAATTTATTAGTGAAGTAAATATTACATAATATAGATAAGATATTACTATCAGTTGATACTTCAAAAAGAGATAACGGTAAAGGTTCGGTCTTTGACTGTGTGTTACATAATTTTATCTAATTTTACATTACATTGCCAGATTTCTCTGTTTCTATTAAATCGAAAAGTTTCTTAATCCACTTTATAAAAACGTTTTTCTTTGTTGCAAAGCTAAAGTATAATTTAATATTATTATTAGTAGCAGTGATGTACCGGTACCGAATTTGGTCGATCTTCGATAGCGGTAAGGATTTTCGATTCCCGACACCAATACCTCGGTTTAAAAATAAACTGTTATTCAAAAAATATATCCAAATGATAGCTAAAACAATAAAAAATAAAACAATGAACAAAAAGTAGTTTTACTTGCTCCGAATTATTAAATATTTTTATTTAAGAAGTTAAGCATTTCCAAGATTCTTCGTCGCTATAATTAATATATCCTGGAATATTTCAAAACAATATCCCTAAGGACGAAAACTAATAAAACCGTTAAATCCTGTAAGATTTCGGAATAGTGTCCTTAAGGACGAAAACTAATTTATCGGGAAGGAGATTTGCCAAGGGTGTGTAGGCCGCCAAAAATCTTCAGATCCTTATAATTAGTTAGTCTAATTGATAATTAGTTTCTGTCTCTAAGGGCACTATTTTAAGACCTGCCTGGATTAAACGATTTTAAGATGGTGGAAGGAAATCCTTGGCCACTCTCGTACCCTATAAATAATTAGTTTTCGTCCTCAAGGATACTATTTTGAACTCTGCCAGGATCTAACAATTTTAAGATGTTAGAGCTCCTATACCACTTTCATAACTAAGAATGGTACTCCTACAGAAGCGAAGCTCCACCAGACCTCTTCCAGTTTGATCCTTACGCTTCACTTCCAGTTTATGGGTAGCTCTTTCCTATAACCTCAAATGTAAACAATCACTTCTACAGTTTCGACTTAGATTGTGTTGTTTAGTGTGTTATATTGATATTTAGTCTTCTTAAATGTAATTAAGTGAAACAGAAGTTAACAACACGAGTTTCATTATGGATTTAGTGTTTTATAAATTGATGTTTTCTTATTTCCTCTTCCCTAATATGTAAAAGTGTTACGGAATTGAACAAGATTGATTTATACATGGATTTAGTGTTTTATATATTTATATTTATTATATCAATTTAAGTGAGAAATTTTCATTTTACTTATTTTGTGAATGGATTCTTCGTCGTCCATATTACTTATTGACCTGAAGAGAGACAAATTGTATTATTTATTCAATAAAGCGATCTAAAAATGAATGTGAGAAAGTATATTAGAAGTTTCATATCTCTTATTTCCACTTCCCTTGTAAAAGTATGACAAAAATGAACATCATAACTTTCACCCAGGATTCTGTGTTTTATATATTTATTAATGATATTCCATAAATCTTTGTCGAACAGATCCGCTACCTAGGACTCCACTTGGACATACGTCTTACTTGGAATCCACATGCAAGACTAAAAGGGCAAGAAACCGCTCGTCGTTACAGACTACTTAAACATTTACTAGACAAACGTTCAAAGCTTCCAATTAATTACAAAAGACTCATTTACATGACTGTGATTAGACCTATTTGGACGTACGGAGTTAAACTTTGGGGCTCCAGTAAACCATCCAATTCATCTCGTATCCAAAATCCTTCGAAAAATCCTCAATGCTCCTTACTTTGTGACCAATAAACTTATCCATAAAGACCTTAATGTTCCTAATGTTTCTGATTTAGCCCAGACCAGATACCTATCCTTCCGTAGTAAGCTCCATAACCACTCCAATCCACTAGTCTCCCAACTTGCTTCCCACTCCATTCCCGATAATCCTCCGAGGCGTCTGAAAAGAAGATGGCCTAGAGACCTTTTAGTGTAGATTTTTATTGAAGTGCTGCTAGTGAGTAGTTCTTCACAAGTTATTTACATGCTATTGTATTCACTGTCAACAATTATACTTGATGTATATATTTTTGCGCAGTCGTAAGTATCAATAAATGAGAAAAAAAAAGCATTTATAATTTGTTATTTGCCCGACATCAGAAAGTTAATCAGAAGATAAAATTACTTGTAATTACTTTAATGCTGATTTAATATAATATTAATTCAACTTTGATTTAGTGTCTTATACCATATTGATATTTTCTTATTTCTCATTTTAATATCAGAAGAGAAACTGAAGTTAATATTAGTTTGAACATGGATTTATAGCTCTCCTTAAATGGAGGAGTATAACCTTCCTCCTCGAAAAGTAGCGACTAAAACACCGAAATAAATCGAAACAAGCTTATAATCGATAAAAGGTATCTGGACGCGTAAAGGGGCTAGTGCCCCGGTTCTGAAAAGGTACCGAACAATTTTTTTTTTTAATAATTAGATTTAAAGAATCATTGAGTTATAATAATAATAATAATAATAATAATAATAATAACTAGGCATACCAGAACAGTTTTTGTGGTACCTACCAGTTCTCAGGAATCGGTTTTGAATCATCGATTCTTATCTCAAGCATCTAATTAATAGTGCAAAAAACTCGAGATAAATAGTACGAAATAATATTATCTTATGTTAGAATTATTTCTGTTAAATACTATTTTACACGATTTCTTTTTATAGCTGTTATCGGTCTCGAAGAACATTTAACATCCTTATCTTATCATAAATGAACTTTGAAAAGTGAAATTGTTCTCTGTTGATAATCTAAATGGGACCATTAGAGGACGTCGTTTATTTTCCATTGTTCTTAAGTTCTCAAACCGTCCATTGTTACATCTGGTATAAAGTTTCATTAAATAAATTTGGGTTGTATCGATTCCAAATATCGATCGTCGATACCACCATCTCCCGAAAAATGGATTAGTATCGAGAATCGATAATCCAAGGAGTGCCCGATCGATATCGCTGACAAATATACTTTTCTGATAGGTAATTAAGTAACCATGTAGAGGTACCCTGATAGCTAGTTACTTCCATATAGTCAAGTCAACAAACATACTGTAGAGTGCATAAATATATGTGCTTACGTTATGGTGGGGGAAAGGGAGAAGGTCCCATTTTTGGGTTTTCCGATTATAGCTCGAAAATAGTGGACTCTTGAACTAATTATTGCAAATAAAAATTAAATCTAATTAAATTTTCTTTCAAATCGATTATATGAATATTTATCGAACTTTCAACGGGTTTCGAGATATGCGTTATTAAAACTCGATAGTTTTCGAAAGAAATGTTTACCTCACTTTTTGTTAAACGTTTCCTTCAAGTGGCTGAAACGTAAATATGAAATTAAAGTAAATTAAATGCTCTACAACTTTGATTCTGACATTTTTTCTGGAGAACGATCGTGGAAGGGACTGGATGCTAATTTTTGACATAAAGTTTTTTTTTACCGAAAATTATCGATTTCCAATAACGTATAACTCGAAAACCGTTGAAAGTATTACAAATATGTTTATAATAGTATATTACATTACTAGTACCGAAAGTGGCATTTTACGTTGCGAGACCGTGTTTGACTGGCGAGGCGAAGCCGAGCCCGTTAATTCGATCGAGCATTGTAAAATCACTTTGGGTACGAACAATGTACGATACTTTTTATCACGAGGCAAAAACGCTTAACGCAGTTCTTAACTCGTGAATCTAGATATTAAGATTTTAATAATTCATATTATTACACTAAATGATTGTTTTCCATTTTAATGATTATTTGTAACAGCTGATTTAGAGAAATAACCGTAGTCAAGTTTAATTTAATATAATTACGTTTAATAACTGAAATGTAATAATTCAAAATACATTTATAAAAAGGAGTAAGTTACAGTAAGGAGTAAGTTAAAGTTGATAGGTATACTAACATCACTTCATCATTAACATGGTTAGGGTTAACACTTTCACTATAGCACCACTCACAAAACTTATTAAATTCTTCTTCGTATCTATTACGAGATTTCCCGGGCAATAACGAATCAGTTATTCCTTCAGCTTCTTTAATTAATTTTTGAGGTATGTTAAAGGCCATTTTCGCACATTAACAATGTAAAATTAAATTATAAACTAAAAGAAACGCTAGCGAACCTCGTGTTGGTAACAGTAAACACCGCTAGCTGCGAAAACTTTTCCGGCTAGACGTGTAAAATCATATGTTCGTTGTTTTACTTTGCTCTAAATTTTGAGATGTGTAAAGGCCTACTTTCCTTGCTCCCAGCTGTTATGGAAAGTATCTATTTTCCAATCCGAGTGATGTAAACAGTTTTATAGAAAATTTGATTTTTGGGTTTTTCGATTATATCCCGAAAACTATGGAATCTAGAAAAATATGTTTCAGATCAAAATTAAACCTAATTAAAATTACCATAAAATTGTACATATGCATATTTCTTTAACTTCCTACGGTTTTCGAGATATACGTTATTGAAAATCGATAAGTTTCGGGAAAAAATTTTCTTCACCTCACGTTTCGTCAAACATTTGCTTCTAGTGCCTTCCGCGATCGTTTCTCATAAATAATATCAAGATCAAAGTTGTAGAGCACTTAATTTGTTTTTAAGTTTATATATACGTTTCTGGCACTTGAAGCATAAAAATTATCGATTTTTAATTAATAACGTATATCTCGTAAACGGTTAGAATTACGACAAATTTATATATAAATTATTTTATAGGGAAATTTAATTAGCTTTTATATTTATCTGAAACATATTTTTCTAGAGTCAACCGTTTTCGAGATATTATCGAAAAATCAATAAACTGAACTTCTCCCCTCCCTCCACCGTTTGGAGTTGTACTTGTCCACCGTTGTAACTCACAGATTTGAATGCCGATTTTTATGTGGGTACTACGAACCTATAATAGTGCAAAACTAGAGTTATAGCCGCCAATGGGCATTAGGAGACGAAAAAAAAAAATGAAAATCAGGTTTTATTTTTTTCTCAGCTATCAGTCAAGATAGAAAATGATTCTTTCACGTTTAATTGCAGTCATGAATGTGATGAAAATGGCCCATATTTTTATTTCGAATTGCATTGAAATCTTAAGATTGATGAATAATCCAAAATTAATATCAGGTTTTGGTTTAAAATAAAAACCCCCCTCACCTATATTTTTTTTAAATGGTCTTATTTGAAATTTATTGTGTAAAAATTAAAATAATAGAAATAGATCATTTTACTGATATTATTTTCAGATTCGTCTTCTCAAAAAAACATGTAGAAACTAAATTTTGTCGAAATAAAAAATAAATTTTCTTTTACCTTTAAAATTTTGTATGATTTTAGAAGGCAAGATGCTGTCAATTTCTGAAAAAATGTAAATAAATGTAAAAACGTGCTGCGTTCAACCGATTACAATAATAATAGAATTACTAGAACCAGCATACATTCTACTTTTTATCCATGCATATAACAGTGTGATTACTCCAGATTTTAAAGGATAAAAACTGATGTGAATGAAAAAATCCGAGGTCAGCTATAACTTGAGATATTTCGAAAAGGAGAAATCCTGCAACCTCCGGATTTGAGCTGAACTATTCATTTTTACGGTTTATAGATTACCTTAAAATTTGATTTTAGTCGGTGGCGAAATGTGTGAGATAGAGCAAATTATTTACGTTTTTTTTTCAGAAATTGACGGCATTTTGCCTTCTAAAATCATACAAAATTTTAAAGGTAAAAAAAAAATTATTTTTCATTTCGAAAAAATTTAGTTTTAACATGTTTTTTGAGATGAGGAATCTGAAAATAATATCAGTTATTAGTATTAAAATTAACCTCACCTATTTTATATAAATAAGACCTTTTAAAACGATCTATTTATATTATTTTAATTTTTACACAATAAATTTCAAATAAGACCATTTTAAAAAAAATATAGGTGAGGGGAGTTTTTATTTTAAACCAAAACCTGATATTAATTTTGGATTGTTTATCAATCTTAAGGTTTCAATGCAATTCGAAATAAAAATATGGGTCATTTTCATCACATACATGACTGCAATTAAACGTGAAGGAATCATTTCTCTATCTTGACTGATAGCTGAGAAAAAAATAAAATCTCATTTTCATTTTTTTTTTGTCTCGGCTCCTAATGCCCATTGGCGGCTATAACTCTTGCTTTGCACTATTATAGGTCCCTACTACCCACAAACAAATCGGCATTCAAATATGTGAGTTACAACTCCAAACGTCCACTTGTGAGTCAAAAGGAGCTCACTCATTAGAATCTGCCTCCTAGTCATGAGAGGTTATTTAATATAAGAAGAGTTGAGATCCTAACTGCTCCTACTCTCCTAATATCAAACTAATCTTAACACCCTCGCGTTCACTTGAATCGAATCGCTTTTGACCAAATAGGTCACAGGTAAAACATGTTCTGTATTGAAATATGTTCATAGTCATCGTGCAGACCAATATTATGAATTCAGCTCTTCGTAGGAAAAGCAGGAATTCAAAATTAAACAGTTTCTTGATGCCTTTCACCTCTTACTGCTCTGTGCTTATGATAATCCTCGATTATTATCCAAGATTATCTTCAAGAAGATCTCTCTTTACGTTTCTACACTTATTGCTAGTCATCGAAGTTTTGAGTAAGTCAGTTATTACGTCTCGTAACTTGCTTACCTTTCTATATAATTGTATCTATGAATGTAAGGTTTCAACTGCATTACGTATGCATTTTCCACCTTGTACGCTACAATTCACTATTACAACATGGAAATCAAAACGTGATGGAGTTCTCTAATTATCTGTTAAAAAAAATAAAAAACCTTTCACAAACGATCCTCAAAGAATATACACTGACGATTCGGCTAAGAGTTGATTAGGGATTCGGGACTCAAAACTCTCTCCCCGATTTCACAGGGCCTCCTACGTAAGCCAGGTTTCACCTGTAGTTTTCACATCCGTTGAAGGAACTTATCATTGAGTGACGAAGTGCATCTCTAAATCTTTTTAATATTGCAACCTTTTCAAAGGAGTTATTTATATCTCAGCAACCTTGTGAAACTCTTAGTCACGATGGTTCCAAGTTTCCTGATCGAACATGATGAGAAATTGAAAGTCATTCCTTCACAGGATATTTTCTTCGTGATGAAGGATCTACTTTTTAGTTCATTATCCTAGTATTTGGTCTTACGTAATTTACGATTATAACTGTCTTAGATACGGATTCTCCAATGAACTTATAGAGACAATCATTTTATTCTGTAACAATACTATTTTTTATAGTAATTATATTGATCTTTATAATCAGTAATCGTGATTTTTATTTCTTTTCAACCGACTTGAAAAAAGAGAGAAGTTCTCAACTCATCTGTATTTTATTTTGTGTGTGTGTATGTTGCGCGATTACTCGGTAAATTCTGAATCAATTTTGATGATTCTTTTTTAGATCGGTAGGGCATACTTCAGAGGTGGTCCCATAAAAAATATTTTGAAATTAACGCAGCACTTTTTAAGAAAAAAAAAACCAGTTAATAAAAATCTAAAATCTCCATGGTAACTAAATCTAAATTATTAACAAAAATTGATAATCTACATATACAGTCAACTCTCGATGTGTCGTACCTCGATGAGCTGAATTCTTAAATAATTCGAACAAAACTACGGTCGGAAGTACATTACACTTAAATTTCACCTCAAAGAGACGACTGCAGACAGAAAACGTTAAAAATTGTGTAAATATGTCGAACTGAAAATAGGGTTCAAAAGAGAGAACTTCTAGGACGAACTCTATGAAATGAACTGCGTATTAGAAGTCATCGCCTTTATAACTCGAACTCAAATTTAAAGAATTTCATGTGTAATTTGTTTTCCTGTTTCCCGTCATTGTTTATCTTTCCAGTGCATAGTTACACCAGTCACTTATTATTAGTTATTCACTCGAGTGGTTTTACAGTGGCTATTGAAAATTCCTTCAACCAACGAAAAGTTAAAATTGATTTGTAAATTGGAGAAATGAGAAAGGAGTTGGTCGTTTGTTGCTAGTGAATTCTGAATTCCGCGTAGTTCTCTTTGAACCGTCCTAAAGAATAAAGAAAAGATCGCCACTGGTGGAAGGCGGTAAGTCTACTTTTAGGCACCCTCAGAAAAAAGCGCAGTTCAGTTGAAAGTTATATGATAATTTGGTACCGGTTATTTAATTTTCTCTATCAATGGTTTTATATGCATGTACAAACAACATACATATTAATGAAAAATATACGTAATGATTTCAACTACAATTTGTGTTCGATTTTCCCCTTATATGAAGATAAGTGGAATGATAACCTCGATGATTCTTTGTTCAGTAAGTCGAACTATTTTTCAGGGTAGCTTGAAGATCAAGAATTGACTGTATAAACAAAAATACTATCACCACTAAAAAGTGAAAAATAAAAATAATTTTTAGAAAAAAAAACTAAACCGACTTCAAGATTAAACCTACATATACAAACTTGAACTAAAAAATAAAAAAATAATATTTTAAATGCTTCGAAACAAAAACCATTAAATGAAAATCAACGAAATTATCGAAACTTATATACCTATTCACAATTCATGATCATTTATTTTTGGAGTCGGTGCCAACCAAAACATACAGAATTTGAAAAGAAATGGTAATATTAAAGATCTTCCCACTGTTTCATCACCGCCACACAGCTGTCTCCGGCCATTCGAAAGTGGCCTTATTCCTTATTTATTGCAAAGGAAGGATTAAACTGTCCTTGGCTGGCACCGGCGCCAAAATTATGATCATAAAGTTTCGGAGTTATAGCTAGCGAGTAGAGACATTCAATAGAGCAGTCACGAGTGGAGTGGGGACGGGAACTTTCGTTTCCCCTCCCACTATGCTACCCTAACCTCAAAAGTTACAACTAAGTTACAAGTGTTTGCTTTTAATTTTTTTTTTTTTTTTTTTTTAAACATATTCTCGTTGAGTTTTTATTTTGTTTATAAATTCATTCCACATTAAGTATGTCATTTTGTGCTGCAATTGGATGTAAGAACAACAACAAGACTGGGGCTAAAATGATAAGCAGCTTTCATTGGTAAGTACTTAACGCAGAATTCTTTCATTGTCAAATTTAGTTTACGATGGTGTTAAATGCAATTAATTTTTTATAATAAACTCCACGTCAAAAGTATCGCAATACTTTGAAATATTGATTTTTTATTAGCAATTATAACTTTTATATTCAATAAAAATCCTTTATATTAACAAAGTTTAAGTAAAAAAATGATACACTGTGTTTGAAGCCAGAAAAGAAATGAATGAAAAGTGTTCAAATTTATTATTTTTATAAACGGTCCCTAAATGAAACGAACCACAATTTATAATAAAATGATAAAAATTAGAAAGCCTGATAAGCCATAAATAAATGGCAAGGTGTGAGAATGATTTAATTAAAAACTAATAATATTTTGTTATTAATAGTCGATTAATATTATGTATAAATATTATATATTATATGGATAAATAATATATGAGTATAAGCTATTTATTTTATGATTGATTGATATACGAGTGAACATTCTGTGGTTGCTTTTGAAAAAAAAAAAAAAAGGGACCGTAGTGAAGAGTGGAGAGGGAATTTTAAAGGCTGGAAAACATCGGGGCTAAGTTAGTATGTGATGATAAAGGTAAATTGAGTTCTGATTACGAATGTCTACCGCTTGAATGCGCGCCGGTTAAACAGTAACTGTTGAAAGGAGCAAGCCACCTCTTCACAATTAATACCAATATAATTCTTATTTAATGAATATTAATAAAAAATAAAAAAAGATTTCGGTGAGTTCTGATAATTGAATTAAGTTTGTAATTGACACCGAACGGATTTGAACTCGACCGGAGTGATTTCCATTACCATGACGCTGTCTGTTTATCAATTCTGAAATTATAACTTCTCCAAGAGGTCAGCCGAGACTTGGGCTCCCCGACCGACAGATAGCGCCCTAGGATTGAGGAAGAGATTATACCTTATCAAGGCATCGCCTTCGTTCATAATGCATGAGCACCGCAAACTAACAGACAGATTCCTCTACCTCCCTCTTCCTTTTAAATAATTAAATGGCGCCCCACTCCGAAAAGAGGAAACCGCGTTGTCAGTTGGCGGCGATGTACCATTCTCCTGAAAGTTTTACCGCAACCTCCATCATCCATTTCTTGGCATCTTCTCTATATTAAAGAAAACCCTAGTGGTAAGGATGACCTCCCTACGCCTGGAGGGAATATTTCTGCTTCGGAGGGGTCGAACGTTGGTAATTATTAATCAAGAGAGAGCTACCGCGTCAGAGGAATTTCTATTTGCTGTTTAGAAAGTTTATTCCGATTCTGAAGGCTGTATCCGTGATTCGAAACACGCCAGCTTAGGAATAACTTGCTAAATTAGTCGACCAAGTTTTCTATAATGTACAATGAGGGTTAGCGCAGGTCCCCTTATACATATTCCTTTATACAGGTTGCGTACTGTCTAATAAGAAAGTCTATGTGTAGTCTGCGAATGTTTAATATTTAATTCAGTGCGGAAATACTACATGTGGTTCTGAACATTCGTACACTCACCAGGAGAAATTTGACGGCGCACAGTGGAAAATATGACCGATTTAGGTGGACAAAATTCTGAAACTTGTCCATATTTAACCTTTGGGATTTCAGATTACGGAAAAAATAATTTAAAAAATCTAATTAATTTTTCGACACGATTGGCGAGTGCACAGTGGTAACATATCAAATTTATTTGCTAATATCTAAAACTCTCCTACATTTAACGGTTGAAGTCCCAGAATACGGGATAAATAATACAACAAATCTAATTATGTGCTAGGAGTAGCGCAAACCTGCCTATAGGTGTATTTTAAATCATTTAAGAAACTCTTCAAATTATAGATTGTAAAACTTTTTTTTTTTTTTTTTTTTTTTTTTTTTTTTTTAATAATAAATGTACATTAAATAGAATTTAAATCAATTACAGAAATAAAATTAGGCATAATTTATAATAATTAATAAACGTAATTAAGCACAGGTAGATAAATATAAATAAAATTATGAATATTAAACAACTAATTATCTTCTTCACTTGTATCATAATATGATGATCCAGATTGATCTGATAACTCTGGCTTTGACATGTCATCATTTGGTTTCTCAAGATTTAAGTTTGATAATGATAATTGTTCGTTTGGAGTAGTGCACTTTAGTAAATATAGCACATCTGGATCTAACGGTATTTTATTTTTTTTTTGACAGGTTTTCGTAGTGAAGCAACAATTGGGTCCAATGAAACTAATAGCATTGTCAACAAATCACTATTTGTGGCTATTCATGAAATTTTCTTGTAGAAGAAGATGGCTGTTAAGAGGTAAATGCCTCTTTCACAACTTTGGAAGAACCAGGCTTTGTCGGAAAGACGGGAAATTCTAATTTTCAAAGGCCCAATCTCCACATTTTCTTGATTATTTATATGAGCGGAAGTTAGAATAAATTTCAGCAAGTGGTCTTGGCGGTTTTTTTTGGGAAACTTAACCCACTCTTCAAAAATTTCCCCCTCGTGATTCGGAGTGTTGTGTCTGAAAAAAAATTATGTATCATCCAAAACGCAAAAAATCGCTAAAATTCTTTGCATTATTTAAAGACTAGAAGGATTGATGAAACATATCCCACAAACGAATCCTTGGGGTAACTTGGGGGTCATATAGCTTTTCGTTATTGAACAGGGGCATACATTTACAAATTTCTAAATTAACTCTACAGGAAGATTCCAATGTATATTCAAGAACGAGTGTGGAAATATAATGTCTTACCAGCCTCAGCAATGCCCATTGTTAAATAAAAGTAAAAATAATTTGCGCTACACACAACTTGACCATAATAAATGGCAATCGAATAAAAACCAAGCACTCAGAAATTCCAAACTTTTGACTTGACTTTTGTCCTAAATTGGTGATTTTGCCCTGTGTGTGGCGATTTAAATTATAATTATTTTACGGATAGGTACTAAATAAATAAAAAAATAAAAAAATGGCCTCATTGAGCCTTTTGGCTAAAGAAAGAATAGCTTGGAACTTGTTTTAGGAGTTGCCGTCTTGTAGTGCAGTCATTAAAGGATTATAGAGTGCGTTTTCTGTAATCAAAGGTTTTTCTTCGGAAACATGTTCAGAGTAGTTAATAAATAAAGATACCAAAAGTCCTGGAGTTTTCGGGCCTGGGAACAGGAAGAGGGGGGGCGCGAAAGGCATGTAATTAGAGAGCGCTAGTTTAGAAGGGAAGAAGATGGTGAAAGAAGACTGTTTTAAATGTTCCGAGGGAAGAAGCAGTGCGAATACAAGGGAGGAGATTATTCTAAAGAGTGGATGATCGACGAAGGAAGAACCGGGAACTATACGATTTATATAGTGACTTGCCATTGACGGTATTTATTAGAGTTCAACGGCTTGATTAGGCATTTTTACCGGATGGATGAGAGCAGAACATGCCGAAAATTGTTCTCGGATATAGCGGATAGAGTGAGAACTCGTGGAAAACCTAAGAGAAGATGGTTCGATGGTGTCTCAGAGGACTTGAAACTATCGAGGATTTATTTAAGGATTGCGGACTTGAATCGTAGGATACTGTAAATAATGGGACGATGACGGGTGTTGATAAATCGGAAGAGGTATGTACCAAGGAAGTATTCTCTATGAAAGGAAGGGGGAAGTGAACATAACTCGGTGTATAGATCAGGAACTTTGGCACGTCTTGAGGTTCCGAAGACAAATCTTATGAAGCAATTCATGACCCGTTTTCTGAATCTGTCCTTAAGAATCATGAAAATCCCACCGTATATAATAGCAACCATAGTCAAATTGTGGTAAGGCATAGTCAAATTGTGGGAAGATATGGGAGGATACTAGAAGTTTCAAGTGCAGGTAAGGAAACGAGGTGACGGGAGGATACCAATTTAAAATTTAATATGTCTCACGTAAATTTCGTGCTAATATTCGTTAAAATGAAATTCATGTTGTGAGATAAGATTAAAAATGTATTAAACATGTCAGATAAGACCCTTGCTAACAGGGCTGGTAAGTAATTGTATGGGGGCCTCTAATTGGGGCTATTGTCCCTTCTATCTTAAATGGGGCGGTGACTAAATTTTAGGCCATCCCTTTGGTGTGTATTATAATGGGGCGAGTCCATAGCAAAACATAAATCACCACTATCAGTTGAGATTATGTTTGTTTATGTCTGGAACATAAATGTTCACTCCGTTTCTATTTAACACACAGAGATATATTTAGGCATTGAGTTATCAGTTGAAGTATTAATGATGGTGTTCTTGGGATCAATTTAATCAGGAGGGGTTATTAGTAACTTCTTATTTTCGAATGTTAAACATTCATCATTAGAATCTAGGGTCATTCCATATCAAATCAACCAATTCTACATTAGATTTGAACCTTGACCTCTCCGATTTCTATGATTTTTGGTATAGCAGCTGTACTTACCAAGACAAGTCTAAACGTAAAATATTATGTATTTCTGACTTTTGGTTTTTGAGTTATAAGCTTTTAAAAATTAAAAAAAAAAAAACACTGTTTTCGTTCGTCATTTAGTATGTTCAAAATTAAGCCATTAAAAAAAAATTTCTCCTAGAGAGCTCAACTTTGCGGCATTCTTTTCTATTTGAAATTCTCTTTAATATGATATATCACTTGATATATTTTTGGTTCATGAAAAGCATATGAAATAAATTTGAACTTTATTCTGGGACTTACTGTCGCCTAAGAATAAAAATAATGCACAGTTACAAGTACAATTGTCTGGCCTATTATTTACAAAATAAATGGTTCAGTAATTACAGCATACATTTTTTACAGAAAAAAAATTAAATTAAATTAAAAATAAATAATTAAATGAAATAATAATTGTAACATAAAATACAATCGTTTATATATAAACATATAAAAGAAAGAAAGATTAAAAAAAAAGTAATTCTAAGTATTCATTTGATTATTCACATATTTGCGGAAGATTAATTGTCTAAAAGGTAGAGGAATAAATTATTTTTGTAGGAAGTTATGAAAGCTGCTTTACGAATAGAAGTGGCTAGGGAATTCCAGAAGGAGGTAGCACGAATGATGAAGGATTTGTCAAAGGAAGTTGTTTTATGTGAGGTGATATATAGGTTAAAAGGTTGGGATCTAGTGTTTAGGAGGTGGATAGAAGAACGCTGAGTTATAGGAAGGGTTTTTGGTTTTTAGACATTGGAATAGGAAAGTACCCAGAAAATATTGCCGTCGGAATTTAGGAAATAGCCACCCAAGCTCAGAATACCGGGAAGTAACGTGTGACCGCCTGGGGAATTCGTTTCCTGTTTCCTGGGGATGTTCATTTTGAATTTTTTCTAAACATCCAAAAACGGTTTTCGTAATTCCCAAAATACATACCCTTTGATTTTTTCGAAAAAAAATATATGTGATTCATACTATTGCTGACTACATGTTGACAAAATTTTAGGATGGGACGGAAATGGGTTCTTGAGAAAAAAAAAATTGTCTTTTTTTTAAAGGACAGTTAGTCCAGTCAATGAAGTATTATATAATGAGTTTTCTGTAATCCAAGGTTTTTCTTTGGAAACTTGTTCATGGTAGTTAGAAAGTAAACATACTATAAGTCTTGAAGTTTTCGGGTCTGGGAACAAGAAGAGAGGGGGCGCTGAAGGTCTCTTTTTTTGGTTTTGGGCTCATATCTCGAAAACGGTGCATCGTAAAATTTTGTTCACATGTATTCAGTAATAGTATAAATCACATATATATTTTTTTTTTCGAAAAAATCGAAGGATACGTATTTTGGGAATTACGAAAACCGTTTTTGGATGTTTTGAAATAAATTTTAAATGAACCGAAAATATATCATGTGATATATCATATTAAAGTGAATTTCAAATATAAAAGAATGCCGCAAATTTGAGCTCTCGGGGAGCAATCGTTTTTTAATGACTTAATTTTGAATATACTAAATGACGACCGAAAACAGTATTTTTTTTTTTAATTTTTAAAAGCTTATTACTCAAAAACCAAAAGTCAGAAATACATAATATTTTACGATTAGACTTGTCTTGGTAAGTACAGCTGCTATACCAAAAATCATAGAAATCGGAGAGGTCAAGGTCCAAACCATTGGTTCATTTGACATGGAATGACCCTATACAGAAATCGTGTAGATGTATACCAGATATTAGACTACAGAAATAGAAATACATTTGTGTCCCCTAGCTGCAAAACCACACACATCCATCCACACAAATTTTTCAGAAAACACAAAAAACAACTGACAGTCAAACTGCATATGTTACTGAGCTAGTTTTTCATGCACTATTTTTCATTGGATGTGCACTAATTTGAAACTCATTCGATGTTTACATTGATCTTATCTATCAGGGGTCACCTGTGGTGTAGTGGTTAGCATAGCAACCTACTAAACCCAAGATCGCGGGTTCGCAGCCCGGCAGATGACCTTAGGATTTTTTAAAGGGAGTAAAAAATCTTTAGCTATGCCGTCTCTTGGAAGGGACGTAAAATGGGGTCCCGAGCCTGTGCGATGTCAGGTACTCGTTAAAGGTCCCTATCCTAATTATACCTGGATAGGCAAAATTTAGGACTCCCACCGTAGCATCGTCCGATGAGCCACATCAGCATAAAGTGACGTTAAACGAAATAAACAAACTTGTGATTTCTTGAAAAAATATTTTCTCCCAATGGTGGATGTATCGGGTTTTGCAAGTAGGGGACACATTTCTGAGTGTAAAAAAAAAAGAATGTTGAAACGTGACCTTTTTCATTCAAACCAAAAAGCTCCTTAACGGTAGGTCCTAACGACTAATGTTAATTAACAAAAAATATTCTCCAATTAATTAATAATGATACCCCGTGATGGTATTACAGATCTCTCCGGCAATGGACATCTTAGAGTTCAAATCCGTTCGGTGCCAATCAAAACTTAATTAAATTATTAGAATTCAAAGAAATCTTTAATTTTATTCATTAAATAAGAATCATATTTAACTTTAAAAAAAAAAAAACTCAATTTCTCCCTGAATAGGAAAAATAATTGGTCATGGATATGTTTATCTATAATGTTATGCTTCTGATAATAAAACTGTCATCAAACGCTCTATCCGAGTAACAGCAACAGAGTTTGTCGAAGTGTTACTTTTGGCTAATGGCTAACGCTAAGGCCTTTATTTAAAAAAAAAAAAAAAATAAGTGTTACTTTTTTGGGTGTGATTTTTAGGCTGAAAAAACATTATACAAGAAATAACTATATACTCCCAGTTATTACATATGCATATCAAAATATAAAATAAAAAATTTAAACTATTTTTATATTCAATACTTACTACCCAAAAACCTTTGTAACCGTCGCACAGTGGGGCAATCAGCCCTAATTGTTGCCATAAACTAAATATTCTTTCTTACATTTTAAATAATCATCAACATTAGTTCCAAACGCTATATATCATACATTGAAACACTGAAAAACCTAAATCACTCACTTTATTTGTGTATAATACGAAAAAACTTAGAAAACTGTAAATTAAAAAAAATCACACTTTTCGTTAAAATGAGTAGCACACTTTCTATCTACAATATTTTTTCATCATCTTCACTGTCTTCTTCTTCTGTATCAGACCTATTTTCAAAAGGACCAGAAAAAAGGTTTTAAGCCTCTGTCGGTAGTGACTTAATTTTTTTCTTAGTTAGTTTTCGTTTAGTTGTTAAAACTGAGTCTGAACTAAACATAAAGTTAATGAATATATCCTGGTTAGATTTTTCTCGACTACACTTCCGTTACAGATGTTCACGATATTTTTTGAAATCCTTGTTACGAGCTACCTGTGCTTCCTCGCTTATATGCCCTTTAGGCAACATGGCTAGAGATATTATTTCTGTACCATGAATAAGAAACTTGTGGAGGGTCGGTGACATCGGGTACCATGGGTACTTTGCTACATAATACTTTGCAGTACCATGAGCAAACTCTTGATAGGCATTAGTATTAATTTCGTGCCCACTTGATATTGCTATTAATATTGTATTACGTTTTTTAATTAGTTCAGCGTCAACTCCGGTAATTTCTGACGAAATATCAGAATGAGAAAAAAATCGCCGATTTCCATCGTTACTGTTTCCAAAGCCAGGTTTAGGCATGTCAACAATCAAACCACATTTTTTCTTAAAACTTACTTGGATTCGACTTTTGGGTTTCTTTAACAACTTGTTTGTCTTCATTGCTGTGGGCTTCCCATTTTTTTAGTGGAAGCTTGTAGGATAGGTGTATAGGATAGGAAATAAAATGATTTTTTTCGTCTATGCACTAACAAAGGAGAAATATTTTTTCTGACGCTGGGGCAGATTGGGGCAAGATTTTTCTACGAAACCATAATATTTAGATAATGTACTAGAAGATAGTGGGAAAAAATATGCCTTGACGGGTTTGGAAGGTTAATAAATCCTTCGCTACAGATAAACTAAAACCAAATTAATCTTATTTTATTATATTATTAAGACAACACCATGGGTTCTTATAGTAAATTTAATCAGCTGTAAGGTGAAAAAAAGTAATCTATCGGACAAATAGTTTCACAGTCATAGCCAAAAGAGTGCGACTAACATGTTTTCGCGGAGCTGTGGGACTGACGGCAAGTTGGCCAATTTCTCCATTTTTTCCCAATAACGTAACTTCGCGAAAAAATGGTCCGATTTCGGATTTCTTTTTTTTTTTTTACTAGTTCCAGCTACAATTAATATTTGAAGACTTTCTTCGAAAAAAGCTTTGTTATCGAGTTATAGATACAAAAACAAAAATGACGTTGTTTTTTTTTGCGTTTTTGAATATGAAGCCGATGGTTACCGTGGCAGCAAACTTCAAATTCGGATTCAGCATCCCAAAAACATAAAGATCCGTTGAGAATAAAAGTTCCGCGGTTTTTTCATCGGCAAACCCCTATTTTACTGGACTATTACTCTAAAAAAGTATAGACCTTTAGCCAGATGACATTTTTTAAAACTTTTTCATCTCCTTTTGAACGAATCGACATGGAATTTTCACTCTATCGATCGTTTTCCCCAGCCGACTTAAGGTCCAGTCCTCCCTGTCTCGAGAAGCGATCACGACGGCCATGGAATCCCGATTAAACGGGAGCAGGGTGAGTTATGGAGCCCCGAGGAGGGTATATAGGAGATAGGAGATAATGCTGAGCAGAAATGCCATAAATCCACCATGTTGCTCCATGTCCAATAGTTAGAGGAATCAGTCGTCATAGCGACGAGGGTCATCCTTACGGTCATTATGGAAATTATGGCATACCAGCAATTAGTTTATAATAATAATAGTAAGGAATTTTATATTAAAGCGAAAATGTTAATAAATAAAATACCATAGAATATCTGAGAAATGGTAAACATTGAAATGACACTGTATTTTATAATAATTACCAGAGATGAGCCGAGTATAATTTTGGTCGACTTATAATAGGCTGGCAAAAAGGCCGAATAGTCGGTCGAGACCATCATTGCTTCTGTTGGAATTCAGATAACATTTGAAATAAGTGGATTTTGAATAATACAAATAGATATGTATAAGATTTTAGAAATACAAGAACTTAGTACCATTTAATTGAGTAGGTTGTTAGCAAGCGATTGATCAGATTGAGGTACTGAAAATATTGGTATTAAAATGTTTTCATGAATTATGCTTGTCTGATATGAGGAGGAATAGAATTCTAGATAATTGTTCTATTGGATTGGGTATATAGGTCATAAAATTGGGTTCTTATAGGAAAATGTGTAAAAATGGGCACCGCTCCCTACTGGTTAAGGGAGATATTTAAGACTGGCAGTGAGCTGTTGGAAACATTCTTTCAACTAGTGTGGATGCAGCTTGCGTTATTGAGTAAACTTTTGAGAGACATATGAAATCGTTTTCGTTTCATGTTTTTATGTTAATTTAAAATGATTTTCACAGTGATATCTGGAAAGCGGAGAACTTAACCTACTGTTTGAAGCACACCTTTAGTCACCATCACCTACGGGTTTAGGTTAGATTTGATAGAACTTCAACATATCTCTTGTTAGAGATTACAACTTGCATCTTTTGTGATAAGACGTTCTCTGAAGAAACTTGGGAAGAGTTGTGGGAACTTAGATCGTACCGGGTCTGAAAAAGCTAGTTATCATTGCGATTTCTGTAAATAATTTTTTTTTTCCCTGTAATAAATAAACTCAAAATAGTTGTCCTGGTTTAAATTATTTGTGGTGGCTTTTTTGAAGATGACCCATATTTACATACTAATTTTTCTGGTGCTATTTTTAAAACTTTTTGTAAATCGTCGTTTTTAAAATAATATGTTTGTTGTTAATCATTGTTTTGCCTTATTAATAACTTATTTATTATGGTATATAATAAGGAGATTTTTTTTTTTTTTTTTTTTTTTTTTTTTAAAGCATGTAATGGCAAGATTTAAATGGGAGCTCTTCATTTTATTGATCCATTTTTATTACCCATTTCAAAAGAAAGAAATATATATTAAATTTTACTAATAATGGAATAATGAAATATAACTGTAGCCCATAAAATATTGTTTAATATAGGTAGAGAGATAAAAACGATAATAACAATGGAGATAAAAAAAACTGCTAACGGTAATGTTTCTTCTCTTTTCAACCATGAAATTAAAACCGTTCTATAGTCAACTCTTAATATCTTTTTAATGAAATATTTAATTTATTTTTAATAATATATATATATATATATATATATATATATATATATATATATATATATATATTTATCATAATAATTTCTTAATGCTTTTGCTCTTTTATTATTAATATTATATCTCCATAGAAGATTTTTTTTTTTAGTGTTTTCCTTCCAGCAGTAACCCTGTTGGAAGGGATTTTATTTAATTTTTCTGTACACACCATACTTGCACAAAGTATACAATGTACATGTAATTATTATTTTTGATTTGATTATAATTTTACATGTGTTGAAAGGTTAACATAAAAAATAAACAAAAAAATAAAATAAAACAAAGAACAAGAAGTTGTATAACAAATAATTCAAAATTCAATAAAATCAAGCAACAAAGTTATTTAGAGAAAAGTGCACCAATATTTAGTCGTTTAAAGATATTTCATATTTATATCCTCTATTTTAATGATTGAGTTTTTAAGTAATATTTGGAAATTTTCAAATAAATTGTTCATCAAACATGCCCTAGTTTCTGTACTGTTTTTGTCTGTAGAATAGTTCTGTAGTCAGTGAGTAGTCTGCATTTATATATGAGGTGGTGTATATTTTGTTCTTGAGTGAAATCACAAGGACATGGGAAAGAATCTCTTATTTTAAATCGATATAAATAACTATTTACTGCTACCATGTCCTGTGATTGTATTGTGTAATGTAAAACTTAGTCCATGAGTTTGATTTGATGTAGGTCCGTAAGTCTGGAATGAAGTTATGTAGATGTAGAAGATTGTAAAAAGTATCTAGGCTCAATTTTGTTTCTCCGATATCCTTGCTTCGTCCCTTCTGTCTATTACTTATTTTTCTGAAATTTCTTCATCATTTCAATAAACTTTATATTTTTGCTATTGTATTGTTATTTAGATTTTTATATTAAGAAAAAAAAAAAAAAAAAAATTTATTTTTTTAAGAATCTAATATCTTGGAATCTGTGTTGTAGGAGCAATGCTTGATTCTTGTCGTTGCCTTAATTTATTTCACATCATAAGTAGAAATAAATTTATTTCAAATGTTTAAAATTTAAAATTAGTTTAGTTATGAATTAAACAGTTGGCAGCAGGTACATATGCTTAGATATCAATATTATGAAGTCAACAATTTAATGCCCACATATCGTCATCGGTGAAATATAATTAAAGTAACAATCGTAAAATTTTCCCATTTAATTCATTCCTTGTGGGTTTGCCATGAAGTTAAAAAATAATCGCTCTGTTTTCACTGAAACGGAAAAGCGATCATATTTCCAAGCTGACCTACATAAAAATGGAAAAGTTGTATTAGAAGCTTACAACATTAAAAAATTTCCCTTATTTAAACCAACTTTTTAAGGTTTTGTTACTTTTTAAAAATATATTCGGTTGTAGGGTAAACCCGACAGTTTATCATATTATATGCATTGTCAAAAATGATATAAATGTGGCCAAGGATGGCCTTCCGCCATCTTATAATAGGATCCTTAAGGACGAAATCTAAAATTTAAAATCGTTTAATCCTAAAAGATTTTTTCTTTTTTTTAAATAGCATCCTTGTGGATGATACCTAATTTGTTAGGAAGAAGAGTGGCTGTTCTTCCGTTATCTTAAAGATCGCTAAATCCTGGGCGATTTAAAAAAAAAAAAAAAAAAAAAAAAAAGTATCCTTAAGGACGAAAACTAATATATTTGTGGCTAAGGTTGTCCGTTCGCCATCTTTAAATATTATTCTTAAGAACGAAAACTTATATTTATGTGGCTAAGGATGTCCTAGCGCAATCTTATAATAGGATCCTTAAGAACGAAATTTAAAATTTAAAATCGTTTAATCCAAAAAGGTTTTTTTTTTTGTTTTTTTTTTTTACATAGTATCCTTAAGGACGAAACCTAATTTGTTAGGAAGGAGAGTGGCCAAAGATGTCCTTCCGCCATCTTATAATAGGATCCTTAAGAACGAAATATAAAATTTAAAATCGTTTAATCCTAAAAGATTTTTTTTTTCTTTTTTTTAAATAGCATCCTTGAGGACGAAACCTAATTTGTTAGGAAGGAGAGTGGCCAAGGATGTTCTTCCGTTATCTTAAAAATCGCTAAATCCTGGGTGATTTAAAAAAAAAAAAAATAGTATCACTAACGCTGAAAACTAATATATATGTGGGCTAAGGATGTCCTTCTGCACTCTTAAAATAGTATCCTTAAGGACAAAAACTAATATCTATATATATTTATATATATATATATATATATATATATATATATATATATATATATATATATATAGATATATATATATATATATATATATATTATATATATATGTAATTTTTCTTGATATAATTCAATATTATTAAATATATTATTTTATTTTTGAAGAGAAAAGATTTGACCCAGTCGGGATTCGAACCCGAGTTTCCACCTCTCTAGCGTGGCGCCTTATCCAACTAGGCCACCGGGGTCGTATCCGAACCAGGCAAATCTTCCCTCTTCAGTGATCCATAACCCCCGGGCACTCGCAAATCGCGATGTGATTCCGGGGATGAATGTTCATATTGAACATTACATTTACCTTGGATCTATTGACAATCCGTCACCGTTATATATATATGTAATTTTTCTTGATATAATTCAATATTATTAAATATATTATTTTTTATTTTTGAAGAGAAAAGATTTGACCCAGTCGGGATTCGAACCCGAGTTTCCACCTCTCTAGCGTGGCGCCTTATCCAACTAGGCCACCGGGGTCGTATCCGAACCAGGCAAATCTTCCCTCTTCAGTGATCCATAAACCCCCGGGCACTCACAAATCGCGATGTGATTCCGGGGATGAATGTTCATATTGAACATTACATTTACCTTGGATCTATTGACAATCCGTCACCGTTATATATATATGTAATTTTTCTTGATATAATTCAATATTATTAAATATATTATTTTATTTTTGAAGAGAAAAGATTTGACCCAGTCGGGATTGGAACCCGAGTTTCCACCTCTCTAGCGTGGCGCCTTATCCAACTAGGCCACCGGGGTCGTATCCGAACCAGGCAAATCTTGTGAATAATAATATTGAATTATATCAAGAAAAATTACATATATATATATAACGGTGACGGATTGTCAATAGATCCAAGGTAAATGTAATGTTCAATATGAACATTCATCCCCGGAATCACATCGCGATTTGCGAGTGCCCGGGGGTTATGGATCACTGAAGAGGGAAGATTTGCCTGGTTCGGATACGACCCCGGTGGCCTAGTTGGATAAGGCGCCACGCTAGAGAGGTGGAAACTCGGGTTCGAATCCCGACTGGGTCAAATCTTTTCTCTTCAAAAATAAAATAATATATATATATATATATATATATATATATATATATATATATATATATATATATATATATATATATATATATATTTGTGGCTAAGGTTGTCCTTTCGCTATCTTTAAATAGTATCCTTAAGGATAAAACTACGATAATCGTTAAATCATGAAAGATTTCAAAATAGTATTGTTAAGGATGAAAAATAATTATTTGTCGGGAAGGTAAGTGGTCCAATACGACCCGACCTTCCGCCATCTTAAAATCGTTCCATCCTGGAATACTATATATATATATATATATATATATATATATATATATATATATATATATATATATATATATGTATATATATGTATGGACAAAGATATCCTTTCGCATCTTAAGATAGTAATGTTTCATATACGCAACATTGGACGTAAATGGGTGAAAAGAAAAAAAACGAAATCCTAAATTATTTTCCGGACTACTCGATATTTGGGTGGTAAATGTCCGGTTCTTGGTTATGCTGATGATTTGGTACTTTTGGGTGAAAACGAGGAAACTATAAAACTAAACGCTACTACGCTCATGAAAACCGGTAACGAAATTGGTTTAGTAATTAATACCGATAAAACGAAATACATGGTTAGTAGCAGAAACGGTGAACATTTTAGTAATGTAGATATTTCCGGGATAAAGTTTAAACACGTTGAGCAATTCAAATATCTAGGATCTATTATATCGAGGAAAAATGAAATTCTAGAAGAAATAAAGGCTAGGTTAAAAACTGGTAATGCTTGTTATTTCTCGGTCGCCAAATTACTCAGTTCGCGCTTACTTTCCAAAAAAATTAAAAATTAGGATATACAAAACTATTATACCACCAACAGTTCTCTACGGATGTGAAACATGTCCGCTGACGTTAAGGGAGGAACAATGCCTTAAAGTTTTCGAAAATAAAGTACTGCGTAGAATATTTGGCCCAAAAAAGGATGAAGAAACATGAGAATTTAGAAGGCTTCACAATACGGAACTGCGAGAGTTATATCCGGTAAATATAGTTCAAGTAATAGCAGCAAGGCGGTTAAAATGGGCATGTAAAGTCGTGCGGTTTAATAATGATCGAATTCCGAAAAAAGTAATCAGTTATGAGCCGTCAGGTATACGACCGAGGGGGTAGACCGAGATGAAGATGGGAGGATTGCGTCAGGGTCGACCTGGGGAATTTGGGTTTTGGAGGGAAGTGTGCGGTCGACGGTTGGTGGTGTCGGCATCGAACCTTCGGGTTCGCTAAGCCTTAATTTATTATCTACTCGATATTTATCAGATTTATTGCTTTATTTTTTCATGCCTATTTCTAAGTGGATATTATCAAAAATTTCATTAAAAATATAGATATTATTATAGTTAAGCTTCGAAAAAAGTACATTATATGATCCCTTAAGGATGGCAGACGGAACCTATAGGGCCAACTATAACCTGGGCCGTTTGTAATAAATCGGACTGGGAATAGAAGCGGTGGCTGTCACTCAGCCAGGATTGGGTTTAAACATTCAGGACACTTTCTCACTAAAAAGGCCTGAATAATAGAATGAGCAGTAAATACTCGAGCCGCTCCCAAAGAGGATGCTCACTGTGCCCTTATATTAATCCGATGGTCCCGTTCCTAATAATGGATGAGTGTGCCCGCCCTGGTCATTCAATAATTTCTCCTCTCATCCTCTGCGTGACTCGAATCTGGGCTACGTCAAGGCGGAGCTCTCTCAGCGGGTTTATCCTCTCTGTATGCCGATGTAGACCGAATACCAGTATATCGCAATCACGATCCTTTTTTTTTTAACAACGCTTAACAGCTCAAAGCAATCGAATAATAACAAGAAACAAGGGGATAATTTTTAACTGACTTTTAAAAGGTGGAGGTTCTCAAATCGAATGTTTTTTTTTTTTTTTTTTTTTGTATGTTTGCTACGCGATTATTCAGTCAATTATGAATCTTATTTGATGATTGTATTAATGTAGGTCATTCAAAAGTGGTTCCATAAAATTGTTATTAAAATCAACTCAAAACTTTAACCCTCCAGTTCCCAGAGGCACCTGTGTTTATTTTCTTATGATGTCATATTTTTGGTCTGATTTCTTCTCTGATAGCATCCACATGAACTAACCTGCAGTTTTAATCCATGGAACCAACCCTTGGTTGCGCTAGTGTTTTTGTTTACAAGTTGAAAGTGAGGTTATCCAGCAATCAGACAGGTGTGCAGGACCTTGGTGCTTTTCGGATTTATTATGGCTGTAAAACCGAAAGACAATGAATATTTTGATTTGGTTCTACTTAAGAAAGCTCTAATTGTTGTCTAGGGGCTTTATTTTGAAAATAATTGTAATTATTTAGTTAATAATTGTAATTAAAAATGAGCCGATGGCGCCCTGAGGTGCCTCTGGGATATTGTGACCACTTCATTCACCATGTGATTATATCAAGATTTATCGTTTTTAAAAAAATTAAAAAAAAAAAAAAAAAAAAAAAAAAAAAAAAAAAAAACGAGATAAAGATTAAACCTTACATTTACAAACTTGAACTAAATAGGAAACAAAAACAAATTACACTTACCACAAAAAAATGAAAAAAAAAAAAAAGTTTGTTTATTTCGTTTTCTTTATCAATTTATTGAAATTTACAACTGTGCAAATATATACACCAAGTAAATGTATTAATGACGATTAAAATAACATGTCAAAATAACGGCCCGAGTCCGACTGAAGGCAGAAAATTTATTTTCTGTTATTTCGGACGTGACTCGACATTGAGGTAGGGAGACCCTCCTTTGGCACACCCAGCCTCTACAAGGTGGGTACTCTTAACTGGGATAAGAGTACTGGCGGTTGAGCGTGATTTAGGCCAAATCTCCTCCTTTCACAACCGTTGGCCTAGTAACAGTACATCATTACCTAATTACTTACCCCTTCATGGGTTGTTAGTGCTACAAGTTCATTTATTTTTTTATTGAAGCTGGTTTTTGTTGTTTTTTTTCTAAAAATTAACTTTATGTATTTAGCGATTTATATTTCGATTTAAGTTTCTGAGATCTGTGGCCTATCAACTATTATTTTAAAGTCGAAAGAAAACATTGAAATCATCATGACCAAGAGTATATATATACATATATAATTATTATAATGTACGTAGAGTTTTTAGAGAAGGCAAAGTTAAATTTGGATTCACCTATCCAAAAAAAAAAAAAACACTTTTATCACATCAAAAAATTGGTTCTGTATTTTCCCTATCTTATTCCTATAAAAATGGATTTTTATTGTTTATATACTTAAAAATATTATTGGAAATAATTTGTAGTATGTGCGGTTTATTTTCTAATATTTTTTCGTTGGAGAAAATATTAAAATTCGGATTACTGAAGACAAAAATAAATTGAAAAAGAAATGTATTTTTTCTTAAGTGACCCGACAGACTTCAACCTAAGACAGGTCTGAGCAACTACCTTTAGGTTTCCGTCTGGAGCAGTGTGTGCGTCATATTAAATTCATGCGCCCTCCATTCATGACTGAAAAGGTTTTTCACAATAGGTATTGTTGTAGTATTATTACAAAAATGAAATGAAGATCAAAAATAAACCAACAGCGAAAGAAAGTAATGGCTTAGATATTTAAATAAGTCATTAAAATGTGATTCAGACAAAAATAAAATACTGGAAATTTATTTCTAACCTAAACTTTATAACTAAAATTCTATTATAGAGTATATATATACTAATATAGTATAGAGTATATACCATCATTTTTCCCATCATTTCAGGACTTTGCTCTGTTAACCAATAGTGTGTCTAAAAAAAATCTAATTTTCGTTTTTTCGTGTTTTGATTCAAGGGATATTATTTTCTATGATTTTTGAAGTGCTCTATCGAATTTAAAAATCTGCAAATCAATCAGTCTACCGGTATGTGAGTTATACGTGTTTTATGCTTTTTTCGTCGATCGGATTTTCTAAAAAAATAAACAATTTGTGGTTTGTCAGAAACCTGATAGGTAATAATTATTTTAAATATTGTCTCCAACCGAAAACGGAACTGTTTAGTTATTTAATAGAAGTAATCAATTATAGCCCACAGGCTCCTAGACTGCGGTTATCGAATTTTATTGTTGGATCCATTCGTTCAAATTCGTCGTGTCAGTGTCAGCATTCAGACCTATTCCGATATCAATTTTAAGCATTTTTATTGGTGAATACCTGTGGATAACATTTGTGAAGTCCATTTGTTGTAGCAATTTGGACCACTTTTTTGTACAAGTTGAATTATCAAAATAAATCCAAATATTCTCCAAGGTCGCTAGTGGTCGCAGACCATTTCGATCTTGAGTTACTTTTTATAATCGATATTTTAAATAAAAATTGGTTTCGACTTAAACAAGTTTAAACATTTTTCAAAAATCAATTTTTTTTTTTTAAATTTTCAAATTTAAATACATTTATTTTTTGAAATTATTATTTTTACAGGAAAACGTTTTATTGCCAATTGTTTTATCATGCTAAAAACTGTGAACAGCAAAAAATTTACATCGGATGTGTTAACAATTTCTAATGCAATTTAACAAAACGGGAAATTTGCGAGAACCTTTCAAACAAACGTACCATAGTATATCGATGTTGATGTCCTGTTTGTAGGTAATAAAATTATGTTTAACGTACTGTTCTTTATCGACAATGACCACAGCAAACATTTAATAAGTGATTAAAGCTACAAATATAAATTTTTCTTTTCAACCAATGTTCAACAAATTACATAGGCTCGTCCCACTGTGCGACATGGGGGTTGAGAACGGAGGCCCTGAAAATATGAAAAGGCATGGAAATATGGCATCTAGGAATTCAGATTAAGTACAACAAGCCAAGCTGGAAAGGGTCCAGAGGCTAACGGCACTCAAAATTATCATAAGTTTTCGGACACTTTCTGACGAAGCCGCTTTTTTTTGGCCATAATGATCCCCATTAGTATCCTAGCTGACAAATATGTAGGTAAAATATCCCAATAGGGTTACTGCTGAAATGAAAACACTAAAAAGATATAAACAGACTAAACAAAAGGGGTAAAACAAGGATTATAATGTGAGGGGATGGAGTTCTGAAAATCCTATAAATGCGTAAAAAAAATCTTTAATTCCAAATATTCTCCAAGGTCGCAAGTGGTCGCAGATCATTTCGATCTTAAGTTACTTTTCAGTATTGATATTTTGAACTAAAATGGGTTTCGACTTAAACAAGTTTAAGCATTTTTCTAAAATCAATTTTTTTGTTGAAATTTAAAAATTTTAATAAATTTATTATTTTTATTTTTTGTAATTCTTATTTTCACAGAAAAATCTTTTATAGCCGATTGTGATATCATGCTTAAAGCTGTGAACAACAAAAAATTTACATCGAACGTGTACACAATTTCTAATGCAATTTAACAAAACGGGAAATTTGCGAGAACCTTTCAAACAAACCTAGGTTATCGATCTTTTGTACTGTTAGTGCCTAATAAAATTATGTTTAACTTACTGTTGTTTATCGACAATGACCATAGCAAACATTTTATAAATTATTCAAGCCATAAATATAAATTTTTGTTTTCAACCATTGTCCAACAAATTACGTTGGCTGGTTCCACTGTGCGGCGGGGAGGAAGTCTCATTTTTAGGTTTTTCGATTATAACCCTAAAACAATGGAATCTAGAAAAATATGTTTCGGATCAAAATTAAAGATAATTAAATTTACCATAAAATTGTGCATATGCATATTTCTTTAACTTCCTACGGTTTTCGAGATATACGTTATTGAAAATCGATAATTTCCGGGAAAAAAAAGTTTGTTCACTTCACATTTCGTCAAACATTTGCTTCTAGTGCCTTCCACGATCGTTTCTCATAAATAATATCAAGATCAAAGCTGTAGAGCTCTTAATTTGTTTTAATTTCATATATACGTTTCTGGCACTTGAAGCTTGAATATTATCGATTTTTAATTAATAACGTTTATCTCGTAAACGGTTAGAATTACGACAAATTTATTTATAATTAATTTTATAGGAAATTTAATTAGCTTTTATATTTATTTGAAACATATTTTTCTTGAGTCAACCGTTTTCGAGATATTATTGAAAAATCAAAAAACTGAACTTCTCCCCTCCCCCACGGTTAGCTCACCCCCCAGGGACGGCGACTTTCAGTTTGTTTACCTTCTAACTACTTCTAAGGAAGCCTTGAGGTAAAAAATAATCGGATATTTCAATCACTGTACACCCCTCATTTCAGCACTTATTGACTGGAATATATATTTCTGAAGTATGGCAGACCTATTTTACCAAGTCTGTAATGATTCTTTAGTGCTTTTTTTTTTTATCACAGGCTCACCACAGATATATCAATAACTGTCAGCAGTTTTTAATACCGCAGCTAGACATTGTTCTGAGCACATGTAGAGGAAACATAAAAGTAAGATTAGGTTGACTGTTACCAAAACATCAGCTGACAACAGAAAAACAACCGACCTTTGAGCAGTTCTACCAACCTTATATACTACCATTACTGTTATATTTTTTAATTATATGAACTATATGAGCGTTGTATAACTCTTCAAAAATCGCTTAATTTATTTAATGGAAATGTGAAATCTTAAAAAATGGGTGATACAGCATTTTAGGTATCATATTTGGATTCAGCACCCTGAATAGAATTAGTGCCTGGGCGACCTTAAACAAATTACAATTAAACGAACAGAAAACTCAGGCCATTATAATAGGATCTAGCTCCCTCCTTAGTGCATACACCCATTATCCTCCCTTAATCCTAAATGACCATCTTATCCCTTTCTACTCGTCTGTTAAAAATCTTGGAATTATTTTTGATCAGACCCTTTCTTGGAAATCTCAGATTGCCCAAATCTCCCGCCGTTCTATAGGTCTACTTAAATTATTCCACCGATCCCGTCACCTTCCCCAGTCAACTCGTAAGCTTCTAGTATCCTCCCTAATATTCCCTTACCTTGATTATGGCTGTCTAGTTTATGGTGGCCTCTCGACGGTTCTCGAAGACAGATTGAAACTAATTATGAACTGCTTTGCCAGATTTGTCTTCGATAAACCGAGGCGCTCCCACGTTTCCTTCCTCTATTCCGAATTAAACTGGCTTTATCCCATATTCCGTAGAAAATATTTTCACGGATCATTCCTTTACCAAATCATCAGCACCCTTCATCCTTCCTATATTTACAATACGCTTCAATTCAGATCTGCAATCAAGTCACTGAACACAAGATCCCGTCATTCTGATCTATGTACCCCATCCCATAGAACTACTACATTCCAGCGCTCTTTCCTTTTCCGCTCAACAATCCTATGGAATTCCATTCCTACCCATATTAGACAAGCGAAATCTCTAAAAACATTTAAATTCCTCTATTTCCAATAACTCCTCCTAATCCAAGGTGACGCTTACTAACAATATATTTTCTCAATTAAACGATATCTATGTCTTTCTGAAACACACTCAGTGTTACCAATTAAAATAATTTTTTCTCATTCCGAATACAACATTTGGGTTCTTATATTATATATAAGTAGCATTGTATCAAAATAACCTATTTATTATTTCATTAGTAGAATATTTCTTATTTTCCTGTTCATATATTACATTAGTATCTATGTATACATTATCATTGTTATATTAATATTTCTTCTTTATTTTATTGTTTTTATTTATTTTTTTTCATCATATTTATTCATCATGTCTCTGACCATATGTAACTAATATCATTTCTTTATGTACAATTTGTTATTCTTAAGGGACTTGGTCCCAGAATAAAATTATTTTTCTATTCTATTCTGTTCTAAAATACGATACACTGTATATAGGGGACTGTCTGGTGAGCTCGAAATGAGATACGAGTATAAAAGACTAATGAACTGTTTTATCAGATTTATTTTCAGTCTCCAGGTGGCTTTACCCCAGTTTTCGACGTTAATACTTCCTAAGTGCACTCTTATTCCAGTCCTTGAAAACCAAAAAACCCAGCTATATTCATGACCTCCTTACCCTGCGCGCTCCTCCATCCACCTCTTAAATACTAGAACCCAACCCATCAACCTGTACTCCTACACATCGTACTGCATCCTTCGAAAAATCCTTTATCATTCGCGCGTCCTCTTTATGGAATTCTTTGCACATCTCAATTCGAAAAAGCTCCACTCTTCCTTCCTTTAAACATCATTTATTTCTTTACCTCCTTAATTTTCAATCTTCCGAGCAAATGTAAAACATGAATATTTATGTAATATACATTATAATAGTATATATAAGACGTAACCTATTACAAGATTTCTTATCTATTTTGTAACTAATAATTTAATTATTAATCAATATTTATTGTTATTTATTATAACTAATTATCATAGCCAGACGATTGTCCTATGTACTGTAATCATATGTTATTCTTGGGGGATAAGTTGCCCTAGAATTAAGTACATTTTTTTTTCTTCTTCTTAAAATACTAATAATAATAATGTATTTTAAATAAAAAAGGTTTTTCATCGTTGGCATGTGAAATTCATGGATGGATTTTTAAATATGTTTTTTTTTTTTTAAATTATTGAAAAAGGTTATTTATTTACATTTAGTTCGTATAAAAAATGAATAGTGTATTTTATTCCTACATTAATATATAAATTTTACATGCAATTACAAGTGAATAATAAGTACCTTGTTTTGTTTCAGGTAACAGAATACATTATGAGAACCAAGAATATATTCGAGGTATTTTAACTTGTTTTCTTGTTCTGTTTGTATTGTAATACATTCAATTGTATAAAATGAAATGTAAATGCAACCTCTCTGTATTATTGCATTTTGTACCACGAAAAGGTTGTCAATGGCGAATTGTTAATTTAGGAAATATTCACCGAATCCTGTGTTGAACAGGATGTTAAGTATTGTTCCTGCTCCTGGCAGGTTTAATTATATTCATGTGGTTCAACGGTTTCATTTTTTATTTTATTAAAATTAGGATTTGCCCAGAGAGAACAAAGGGCTCTCAAGGGCTTTGTTCCTGGCCGTTACGGGTGTCATGTACTTCATGACGTTTATTAGTTCGATGTATATATCAATATATTTTTATCAAATTACAAATCGTTTAATGTACTAAAAGTTTTTATATTTTAAACCAGGGGACTCCAAACTTTTTACCCCTCGGGCCACACTGATCACTTCCAAGGTTTCCAAGAGCCAACACCGTTTTAATTCTCCTGCCAGTACCTATAATTTATAGACTAGTCGCCTTACGCGCCCTGAGCGAGCATACGCTTGATCAATCACTATTGTGTATTGTAAAGACCACGACACTTGTAGACATCTAGTAGTTACACGCGGTAGTAGGTAATGAATTTTTTTGAACATCGAGGATTATTCAAAAATTTTTTGAAAAAAAAGAAAAAAAAGCATCATAATCCATCCGAATTACAAAATAGCGAATGGCTGTTGAAGTTAGAATTCTACCTACGTCGCACATAGGGCTATTTGGCTAATCTAGGCGGCCAAAAGTCGATTTTATAAAATTCACAGATGGGTAATAAAATCAAGCTATTTATAAAGTTAGATAAACAGAGCACATTATGTGACCCTTGTCCCTTCCTTCCCTGCAATACCTAAGTCGTACGATTAGGTATAACTGCCCCAACGCGCCAGACCAACGGATCTCTCTCTGCTTTCTAAGTGTAATTACTTCAATTAAAATGGGTTTTCTTATGTTTAGTGATATTCTTAATAAATAGAGTTCTTGATCTTGAAACTGCAGGTGAGGAGACACACTTTTGAAGTATTTATTATTTTATCAATTAATGTATCAGTGCCATTTCGGTTGTTTGAAAAATACTGTATTTTTCGTTTATTATCAACCACATTTTAGTATATTTTAGTGTTTTTGTTGTACTTCAGGGTGCGTCCCGGCTGTTATTTTTAATTTATTAGAAAGATTGGACCTTTTGTAAAATAATACTTTTAGGCCGCACTTTTTCGATTTAAGCGGCACCAAACATGACGATGAGAAAATATTAAATTAAATATTAAAATTCTTTTAACGGGATCTTCAATTTTTTTTGTATGTGTCCATTGGTTCAGTATAAGAGGAGTGTCCCAGAAATCACTGAACAATAAAATACTGGAGCAAAACCTCCCAATTCTGAACTAATATTAGATAAAATTTATTCAGTCATATTTTAACTATTGGGAACTATTTTAGTGAACAGGTAAAAGACACGAAGTACCAATTTCCTGTTTAAAATCTAAACTTAATCGTAGATAGAAAAAATAAAAAATCCTTTAAAAAAGACAATTAGTTGCAAAAAGCATTTGAAATACTTACTTTAATTAATTAAATTCATTAAAAAGCACTTATTCACACTGAAAAGCAATTGTTATACTGTGAAACATATCGTGTGACTGATTGACGCAAATGTGTGTTATGCCGTCACACAAACATCAACCATGAGGTCCTACATTTGCGGCGTAGCCTTTCAGGAATTTAATTATTTGATAGGAAAACGTAACGTTAATTATCAAAATTATAAATAAGTCTTTATCCACTTCGATAGAAAAAGCAATGTTGCCAAAACGGTTGCTCTCCGAAGAAGCCGTTGAGGCATAAACAAACATTTCAACCTATACAACCAGAATTTTACACAAAATTTTCCAGGAAGGAATTTTTAAGTATATTGAATAAACTTTTTTCTTTTCCTTTTTTTTCATTCTTAGCTTAATATGATTAGTAAATATATTATCGACAGTAAACTGGAATCAAATAATTTTGGCCGTCTAGATTTGTAAAATACCCCTATGTGCGTCGATTTAACAAAACATGTGAACGAACTGTATTTGAGGTTGCAATAGTTATATCAAATCGTTCCAGCAGAAAATAATATTGTTTAAATCACAATTGCGTAAAAAGTGTTTCACACATTTTAAAACATGTGAAATATTCAGCGACACCACTTAAATCTGTTTTCCGTCGAAGCTTTCAGTGCTTTGATTATAAATTTTGATTTATATATCAGTCTCAGTCTTAAATATCATTGCGAATAAATTAAGATTTTTCAAAATCCTTTTGATACCGACATGAAATAATAGCCCCAGAACTTCAACTTTGTTAACCATTGAGCACCTCTTTTAATAATTACTGCAAGTAAAATTGTTTTATTGTCCGGATTTGGCCCGCGGGCCGTAGTTTGGAGACCCCTGTCTTAAACGATAGATCATAGGTATAGAACAGGTTCGTCTGCTGTACTTCTGAACCCTTTATCTGTATTTGTATCAGATCGAAATCCATTGTCGATTACATTTCAAAATCGTGATGAAAAATTTCAAAATCATAAGAGAAAACAGGGGTTCCAAACATAACTTATTTGAAATGATTCTTTCACGTTTAATTGTAGTTATGTATGCTATTTTAATTTAAAATACTTTCGTTATGTTCAAAACACTACTCGGCTTTAAAGTGCTCAAAACCTCCAAAAAAAAATGACAAAATTCCAAGGAAATCCGCTGTAAATCAGTGGAAAATTTTTTTCATGAACAACTGACAAATCTCGATTTAGCGCACCATAAAACCCTTATATGTGAAATTTTATCAAAATTAAAAAATATTGATTTTTTAGCCCTTTCGAGGAGGTTAATATTTTGAAGTTAAGATTTCATCAACATTTTCTACCGGCCCATAACAACTGCTGTGTTCAACCGATTACAACAATAATAGCATCACTAGGATCAGCATACATTCTGCTTTTTATCCATGCGTATAACATTGGATTTACTCCCGATTTTAGTGGACAAAAACGGATGTGAATGAAAAAATCCAAGGTCAGCTATAACTTGAGATATTTCAATAAGAGGAAATCCTGCGACCTCCGGACTTGGGCTAAATTATGCAGTTTTAAGGCTTCTAGATGACCTATCTTAATCGGTTGCGAAATATGTGAGATAGCGCAAATCTGTTTTACAGATCTGCCAGGATCTGACGATTTTTTGAGGCCGAAGGACATCCTTGGCCAATCTCTCCATCCTCAATTAGAATTAGCTTTTTCGTCCTTAAGGATTGCTGTTTTAACGGTTTTTAAGGACACTGTTTTACAGATCTGCCAGGATCTGATGATTTTTTGAGGCCGAAGGACATCCTTGGCCACTCTCTCCATCCACAATTCGAATTAGCTTTTTCGTCCTTAAGGATTGCTGTTTTAACGGTTTTTAAGTTATCCGAAGGATAACTTCCTCCATTGTTGTCCTCCAGGATACTGATTAAAATATTAAACGGTTTCAAGATGGCGGACCTAAAAAGGACACTTTTTTGAAAATATTTAACGATTTAACTGTTTTATTTTTTATTTTTTTATTTTTTTTTTTTTTTATTATTTTTTTTTTTTTATTTTTTTTTTTTTTCTAGCCTCCGACTTTATTTTATTTTCATGCAAGGAAAGGAAAACAGGAAAAGGATCTTTTATGCCTTTCGGCATTTTAAGACTTTATTTAAAGCTATGCCATCTCTGGTGGGTCTCGGTCTGCTGGAGGCACTTTGGCTACAAGTCGAGTGCGGAGGAAACACTCTGCTAGCGATGGTGGGTATCGGGTCAGTCCGTATGGTCTGAACCCCTTCCCTCGGCGAGTACGTCCGCTAAGGGGATTTCGCCTTGCCACCTCCCAGGCCTGGGAGGTGGGACTATGTCCCTGAAGAGAGGGTTTGCACAGAAGCTCAGCCCGTCAAAGAATTTGACGTGCCGGCGACTGATAAAGGCCGGTATCGTTGGCATCCTCAACTCCTCGAGGATCCGGCTGTTTTTGGCCCTCTGTAGGCTGGTACCGCGGACGATTCGCCGAAGGACGGAGTTCTTAACTGTTTTAAGATGGCGAAAGGATATTTATCCGTTGTTAACCCATTCTACGGGAGGCTGGAGATAGTTTTTGTTTTTAAGGACACTGTTTTGCAGATCTGTTAGGATCTGACGATTTTTTGAGGCCGAAGGACATCCTTGGCCATTCTCTCCATCCACAATTAGAATTAGCTTTTTCGTCCTTAAGGATTGCTGTTTTAACGGTTTTTAAGGACACTGTTTTACAAATCTTCCAGGATCTGACGATTTTTTGAGGCCGAAGGACATCCTTGGCCACTCTCTCCATCCACAATTCGAAATAGCTTTTTCGTCCTTAAGGATTGCTGTTTTAACGGTTTTTAAGTTATCCGAAGGATAACTTCCCCCATTGTTGTCCTCTAGGATACTGTTTTAAAATATTAAACGGTTTTAAGATGGCGGACCTAAAAAGGACACTTTTTTTAAAAAATATTTAACGATTTAACTGTTTTAAGATGGCGAAAGGATATTTATTCGTTGTTAACCCATTCTACGGGAGGCTGGAGATAGTTTTTGTTTTTAAGGACACTGTTTTGCAGATCTGTTAGGATCTGACGATTTTTTGAGGCCGAAGGACATCCTTGGCCATTCTCTCCATCCACAATTAGAATTAGCTTTTTCGTCCTTAAGGATTGCTGTTTTAACGGTTTTTAAGGACACTGTTTTACAGATCTGCCAGGATCTGACGATTTTTTGAGGCCGAAGGACATCCTTGGACATTCTCTCCATCCACAATTAGAATTAGCTTTTTCGTCCTTAAGGATTGCTGTTTTAACGGTTTTTTTTAAGGACACTGTTTTACAGATCTGCCAGGATCTGACGATTTTTGAGGCCGAAGGACATCCTTGGCCATTCTCTCCATCCACAATTAGAATTAGCTTTTTCGTCCTTAAGGATTGCTGTTTTAACGGTTTTTAAGGACACTGTTTTACAGATCTGCCAGGATCTGACGATTTTTTGAGGTTGAAGGACTACCTTGGCCACTCTCTCCATCCACAATTCGAATTAGCTTTTTCGTCCTTAAGGATTGCTGTTTTAACGGTTTTTAAGTTATCCGAAGGATAACTTCCTCCATTGTTGTCCTCCAGGATACTGTTTTAAAATATTAAACGGTTTTAAGATGGCGGACCTAAAAAGGACACTTTTTTAAAAATATTTAACGATTTAACTGTTTTAAGATGGCGAAAGGAAATTTATTCGTTGTTAACCTATTCTACGGGAGGCTGGAGATAGTTTTTGTTTTTAAGGACACTGTTTTGCAGATCTGTTAGGATCTGACGATTTTTTGAGGCCGAAGGACATCCTTGGCCATTCTCTCCATCCACAATTAGAATTAGCTTTTTTCGTCCTTAAGGATTGCTGTTTTAACGGTTTTTAAGGACACTGTTTTACAAATCTTCCAGGATCTGACGATTTTTTGAGGCCGAAGGACATCCTTGGCCATTCTCTCCATCCACAATTAGAATTAGCTTTTTCGTCCTTAAGGATTGCTGTTTTAACGGTTTTTAAGGACACTGTTTTACAGATCTGCCAGGATCTGACGATTTTTTGAGGCCGAAGGACATCCTTGGACATTCTCTCCATCCACAATTAGAATTAGCTTTTTCGTCCTTAAGGATTGCTGTTTTAACGGTTTTTAAGGACACTGTTTTACAGATCTGCCAGGATCTGACGATTTTTTGAGGCCGAAGGACATCCTTGGACATTCTCTCCATCCACAATTAGAATTAGCTTTTTCGTCCTTAAGGATTGCTGTTTTAACGGTTTTTAAGGACACTGTTTTACAGATCTGCCAGGATCTGACGATTTTTTGAGGCCGAAGGACATTCTTGGCCATTCTCTCCATCCACAATTAGAATTAGCTTTTCCGTCCTTAAGGATTGCTGTTTTAACGGTTTTTAAGGACACTGTTTTACAGATCTGCCAGGATCTGACGATTTTTTTCAGGTTGAAGGACTACCTTGGCCACTCTCTCCATCCACAATTCGAATTAGCTTTTTCGTCCTTAAGGATTGCTGTTTTAACGGTTTTTAAGTTATCCGAAGGATAACTTCCTCCATTGTTGTCCTCCAGGATACTGTTTTAAAATATTAAACGGTTTTAAGATGGCGGACCTAAAAAGGACACTTTTTTAAAAATATTTAACGATTTAACTGTTTTAAGATGGCGAAAGGAAATTTATTCGTTGTTAACCTATTCTACGGGAGGCTGGAGATAGTTGTTCAACGCTAACGACCCCTTCCCGTTTACTCTTTTTGCTAAAAAGGTACGATATAGAAGAGTGGCCTTAAAACTCAATATTTTTTATTTTGATAAAATTTCACTTATAAGCGTTTTATAAAGCGCTAAATCCCGATTTGAGGTGAGTTGTTCATGAAAAAAATTTTCCACTGATTTACAGCGGATTTCCTTGGAATTTTGTCATTTTTTTTTTTTTTTTTTTTTTTTTTTTTTTTTTTTTTTTTGGAGGTTTTTAAAGCCGGGTAGTGTTTTGAGCATAACGAAAGTATTTTAATTTTTAAATGGCATACATAATTGCAATTAAACGTGAAAGAATCATTTCTCTATCTTGACTGAGAGCTGAGAAAAAAAATAAAACGTGATTTTCATATTTTATTTTTTTACTCGGCTCCTAATGCTCATTGGCGGCTATAACTCTAGTTTTGTCCATACTAACCACAGAAATATCGGCATTCAAATCTGTGAGTTACAACTGCAATCGTCCCCTTGTTAGTCCGGGATACCATCAATGAATTGAACAGACTCCAAAACAGAACACTCATGACTATACTAAAACAGTCCCCTTGGCGTACAGACCGGCTTACTGAATTTGCATTAATTTCTGTTTTTTTATTTATTTATTGTCATTATTATGGAAATGAAATGAAAAAATAATCTTTATTCTGGGACATATTGTCCCCTAAGAATAACAAACATGTATAATAAGGCTGTATAATAGCCTGGCTATCTTAATTTCAAACGAAGATAATAATATGTATAAAAGGTAATATATGTATATACGATTGAAAATGGCATTTCGGTATAAATATTTAAATAAGAAAAAGAACAGAGAGAAAAGAAATAATGATAATAATAACAATATGATGATATAATAATTAAATGGTTATATAAGTACAATGTGTTCAAAAAAAATAAAGAAATATATAAAATAAATAAAAGTAAAATAAATTCCATATAATGAATAGCAACGAAACATCTATAGAAAAAAATTTAAGAACTATTTGAATGTTGATAAGACGAAATATTTACAGATACATAAAAACATATATTCACTTCATATAATCCATACAATGGCATTTATATGAGAGGAAAAAAAACAATTGTTAGGGAGACAAATGCCAAAAAACAAAAACGAATTCAATAATGAATACTTATTGAGGCAAATTCATTAGGATCGGTTAGGCTGAGCTTTATCAACTTGACTTTTAATTATCACTCCTATTGGCGGCATCTAACTGGGGTTTAAGGAGATATTGGAATAGGAGAGTTTTGAATGAGTTTAAGGAAGAAGCATGTCTAATTTCAGGAGGGATCGAGTTCCAGAGCGTAGATCGAGCTTGGAAGGAGTGTAGTCCAGGCAACGAAGGATTTTTTAGACCAGTTAATTCATGTAGAAGTCAATTTTGGCACAGTTGTAGGGAGAGATGTCCTCAACAACATATTAAAAGTGGGGTCACCTGTGGTGTAGTGGTTAGCATAGCAACCTACTAAACCCAAGATCGCGGGTTCGCAGCCCGGCAGATGACCTTAAGATTTTTTAAAGGGAGTAAAAAATCCTTAGCTATGCCGTCCTTCGGAAGGGACGTAAAATGGGGGTCCCGAGCCTGTGCGATGTCAGGTACTCGTTAAAGATCCCTATCCTAATTATACCTGGATAGGCAAAATTTAGGACTCCCACCGTAGCATCGTCCGATTAGCCATAGCAGCATAAAGTGACGTTAAACGAAGTAAACAAACATAAACAAACATATTAAAAGTACTGGGGGGTGGGGGTGGAACTAAGAGAGGGGGGTCTCTAAAGGTCGGTTTTTTCAGTTTTTCGTTAATAACTCTAAAACTCTTGCCTCTAGCGAAAATATGTTAATGTACTAAATTAATTTACATAAAATTGTTTACAAAAAAGGTTTTATACATTTTTTTTCTAGGATCTATGCTTAAAAAGATATAGTGTGGGGATATGGAAAATATAAAAAAAAACACATTTTTATTGTTTAAATTTAAGCCTAATATGCTTACTATAGTACTTGTAAGTCCGCACTTTTTGGCTATAACTCCAGAACTATTTGTCTAATCTCGAATTTCATTTTTTCATCATAAACCTGGTTAAATTTATTATCAGATACCATATATTTAGTTTTAATTAAGTTCCGTGAAATATCCATTCCACCTCGCTGAATTCCGCGTACTATTGGGAAATCCTTTTTTTTTTTCGGAACATTTCTCGTTATTACTCTAAAAATATTTGTTCGATTCCGAATTTCTTTTTTCCATCTCATTTGGTCAAATGTGCTATTAGATCCTATATATAAAATTTTGATTAAAGTCCGTAAAAGACCCACGCTTTCAATATGTTATAGGTGTAGGGTGGGCAATGGTTATAATTGACATGTTACAGGAAAGTGCCCAGGCAATATTGTCTACGGGAGGATGGATTGCGCCACTCCAGGGCGGTGTAGAGGTGCGATACATGGAAACGTTTCGGGGTTCCGAAAACAAATCTGATAAAACTGTTCATGATTCGTGAATGAGGAAACTAGGAGTTTTCGTGGGAATTGAGGAAGGAAATGACGGGAACGATGAAATAATTTGAGGATTCCTATTGATTTTCGGCCTATTTGGGCGATTTGAGACTTCCAGGAAAGTTTTTGGTCAATAATGATTCCTGAGTTTTTGGAGAAGGGACAGAAAGTGATAGGTTGATTACACAGGCCAACAAAAAATGTTTTTGAAAACTTTTTTTACTTTAATAGCTGATTTTTATAAATTTTTGTGTGCTGAATCCAAATCTGGTATTAGTTTTTTTGTATCACCCATAGTTTTTGAAAAATTTGCTTTTTTTATATAATTTAAAAAAGCATATATAACTGTTTCATATAAATATAAAGCATTATATAACTGTTTCATGAGGCCTAACTTTATATGTAGGGGTGGTATGAGAATGTTTCTAAGATCTACAAGGTTTTTGCGGAGAATGTTCTTCTCGTCGGGTTTTAAAGACTCCCTCACAGGCTAGTTCTTTCTGCACCTATGTTGATCCCTTGCTCTACTATCCCATTCACACAAAAAACATGGAAATTTGGTAAAACCGCCTTGCTGACCAAGAAGCATGCATGTTACTTTCAAGTCACCACTCATCGTCCAACCATGAGCCGAATAGCCAATTTTATTCAACAGTATTTCTAGGTTTTCATAGCTCTCTTTCATATGTACAGAATGGCCAACAGGTATAGATGCATAAGTGTTACTATTGTGTAATAAAACAGCTTTTAAACTAGTTTTGGAAGAATCAATAAACAGTCTTCTTTTTTGTATTCAACACAAAACTCTTTGATCAGACCTGGAATGTCTGAGCAGTACACTAAATCACCTTCTTGTATCAAAATATTTTGAAAACTGCTGCTCTCTCTTCCTATACACATATATGCTAGTTCCAACAGCCAACAAATTCTTTTCTTTTAGTCCAGAACCAAGCAATTCAGCTTTTTCTTTTGCTAACCCAAGATCCCTAACTAAGTCGCTAAGCTCAATCCGAGTAAACAGCTTAGACTATATATTTGCTGTAGCACATTGCAACTCTTCATCGTCTTGCTCATCTATATCTATATCTGTTTCAGCAGTGCTGCCAAATCTTCTACATCCTGCACAAATTATTTTACAATTTTATTTGTAGTATTTAAAAGCTGTTAAATTCTGTAATAAATGAAAAAAAATTAATATATTGATTTGCAAATGTGAATAATGGTAGATGATACGGCTTAATAAGTGTTATATTTGGATTTAGCACCCTAAAAAACAGAATAATAAGGTGTTTTAAGTAAAAAAGTTTTTTCATCGTTGGCCTGTGTTATTCAGGTTTAGGGTAGGAAAATCGGTAATGGATCTGAGAAGAGGATTTGAACCGATTATAATAGCTTGAGTTTTTTCCTGCATTTATATTATTATTTTCTTTTTTTTCTGCTTTATTATTTATCTACCTTTATTTCTATTTTCCTCTGTTACTACTTTAATCTAAGTGTAACATCTCCACTGAATGTTGGTCTTTAATTGTAACACTATTTTTCACTAACCCTTAATTACATTAAAACATCCAAAAGGATGATATTTTGTAAAACTATGTTCAGATACATTATATTTTAATGATAAATTTATCAATGTAATATTATATTTTTAAATACAGATTTTTTGAAGAATAAAAAATTAATAAACGGTGTTATGTTCTTCATATACAAGACATACAAGGAACAAATAACGTTACATAGAATATATTCAGACTCATCGATACGTTTTATGATTAGGTTAATAAATCTTACAGTGAATAAATTGGTGCCATGAGAACATTTAGGAAAACGGTTTCCCTACAGTTATTATCTCTCCGCCCTAGTTGAGGCAAACTCAGACCGAAAGCTTATCCTTCTCTAATGCTGCCTGTCATAATGCATATTAATGCCATACTGCCAAGCCACTTGATGGTTCATGTAACCTTTATGGAATAAATATACATTCTTTTATATTTCCTCATCTCTTGTGAATTATGTAGTCCCGGATCTGCCATTTGCAGCACGCCATGTCTCCATTTGTCTGGGATTAAGAATGTTTTATTTATCAAAATAATAGGAAAGGTTAGGAACTTTCTGTATTCTTTTTTATCTTTATTATTTTATCTCAATACAATATAAAATGTTTTTCTCTTTTAAATTATTATATTTCTGGCCGATCCAAAATTTACAAGAAAAGCGTTCAAAGCTACCAATAAATTACAAAATAATCATTTATATGACAGTAACTCGGCTCATTTTTAGAGGAATTGAGCTTTGGGGTTCCGCTAAACCATACAATTCTTCTCGTATCCAATCTTTTAAATCCAAAATACTTCGAAAAATACACAATGAAATGTATGAAACAAAATAAAATGAAAGAAAAATTATAGTTTAAAAAAAAAAAACTAAAAATATACTCTTTTATTGCAAACCTAACTAAAAAGCTATGTGTGGTGAACAGTTTGCAGCAGTCAGACCTTTTAATTTTTTGGGTTTAAGGTTCGAAGCTAATTTTCCTGTACTATTCGTGATTTGATTGCATTTTTAACGCAGTTTATCCAAAATCAACCAACAATCTTACGGGTACGAATGGGCAAATTTTTACTTCAAAAATCCTTTCTTGCACAAAATGGTTTACAACTTTTATAATATTTCATTTTTTGATTGAATGAGCCATACATGCGTTAGAGACTAAAACACGACCAAAACTGACTTTTTAAAGTTCGCAAAATTTTAGACAATCGATCGTTGCTAAATGCCATATCAAATTCAGCTTAAGGGATGTCTTTAGACGCAAAATTTAATATCGAAGAGGTTCTTGGTTATTGAAGAAGCACACAGAAACAGACGTCAAACTCACATATTGTGATTTCAGGAGGGTGAAAGTGGTTCAAGTTCGCAGTCCCAATAAAGTTAGTTCTTAGTGTAAGGAATGTTCCCTACTCACTAGTATAAAAACAAAGAATTTTCTCATCAATTGGAACACAGACGCTGCGCCCAATGCCATAAAATAACAAGGAAAATTTGCAAGATATGTAACATCGATTTACACATCCATTGTTCTCATGAGTACCATACAATTATGTGACTTTTACTTTTTATTTAATACTTCAATTGCGCCGAATTGCAAAACGTAGCAAATCTACCGAAAATCGAAATTGAGTTTTATATACTGTTCGATCCAACTCCTTGCTATGCAGAAGACTAGGCTTTAGGTTTTAAAACGAAGGAAAATCTGTTCAAATTTAGAATTAAAAATCACGTACTGTAGCAAAAGGGAGTAAAACCATGGCTATCACAGTACCAAAAGGGAGTACCTCACAATATGGCTGCCATATTATGCATATTATTTGTCAGATTTAGAAGGCACAAACGAGGTGGAAGAAACACAATTAGCTGTTTAGAAAAGTTACCTGTTATTGTGATCGTAATTACTATTGACTAGTCCATTTTTTAAATTATATTTTTAAATTCATTTTTTTGTTTGTTGAACTTAACTAATAAATGTTTTTAAACATTATAAAAAAAGTTTTTAGATAGATATTTGTTTTTGATTCTAAAGTTAGCTACTAAAAAACAGTCAATAATATTTTGATACTGCTACGTAGTTCAATACTTTATTGTTTTTATTTTGTTCCTCTAAAATACTCTCAAAAATAATCGCAATTATGTATACAAATATTTTTTTATTGATAAATTGTTTTTAACCATTTTCAAAGAAGTTTTATTAAAAGTCTGTCTAAAAGTAAGATGAGGAAGAATATTAATTTGTTTAGGAAAATGTGTATTGTGATAACATAGACTGGTCCATGTATGTTCATATATCGTTTATTACTTTACTATCCGTTCTTATTGTTCACCAAGCTAATAAGAAACGTAAAATCACTTTTTAATCCATCATTTCAATTCTATAAATCAACTCCTGGCATGTATTTATTTCATTATCAAAAAGGAGTAAGTCTCAAACTGTTGTAAAACGGAGTAAGTCCCTAAAACTTTTGCAAAACGGAGTAAGTACAGAAGAAAAACCAATTTTAAAAAAAACTGGTCAGGGTCCTTATTGCGCTTGCCCAGCTATGATTTTGCTGTGGTTTTTGGCTTCTGGTGAAAAATTAAGAAATTTGGTTTTGCTGCGTTTTGCAACTGGCGCCTCGATTTATTTTGTTGTTTATTCAAACTATGTAATTAGTAAATCTGTGTTCAAATAATATTCATTGTTCGTTATTACTACCAAAGTCCGTTATCCGATAGTCCGAGTATCGGGTATTTGTTTCTTTGATAAAACAAAAATTACTTAAAATAAAAAAAAAAATGTTTATGGTTAATTATTACAATATAAAGTGGAAAATTATTTGGAAAAGATTATGTTATCTAAATGGTGACCGTTATGCTACTGGCACTCTTCTTATCAGGAACGAAGATGGGCGATCACATGTTAACACATAGATCTCGATATTGCTGCCATTTCTGACCTGATGTTTTGCTTCAATTGCGTCAGGTTCGTCGGATTATTCTCATAGACCTTACTTTTAAGGTATCCTCATGCAAAATAGTCAAGTGGACTAAGGTTGGGGCTTCTGGGGGGAGGCAGTTGATGTTACCCCTACGCGAAATGACCTTATTAGGGAATAATTCGTTAACAGCTTCCATTGCTTGATTTGATGTATGGCAAGTGGCCCCATCTTGTTGAAACCACGTTCTTGAGTTGAAACCTTGAAATTCCTGTAACTCTGGACCCAAAAGGTTTCGCAGCATATCGCAATAACGGTCACTATTCACATTGAGTGGTCGGCCTCGTCGATCTTCATGAAAATAAGGACGATTATGCCTCTAGCAGACATAGCGGCCCAAACAACGACTTTTTGGCTGTGCAGGGGTCGTTCATGCTTTCCTCTCGGATTTTCCTCTGCCCAGTACCGACAATTCTGCTTATTGACATGACCATTCAAATGAAAGTTTGTTTTATCACTGAAGAGTATGTTATCAAAATTGTTGAAGTAGTTTTTTTCTCAAAGTAACAAATACTCGATACTCTTTTTGGACTTACAAAAACTCAAGAACGTGGTTTCAGCAAGACGGGGCCACTTTCCATACATTAAATCGAGCAATGGAAACTGTGAACGAATGTTTCCCTAATAACGTCATTTCGCGTTGGGGTAACATCAACTGACCTCCCAGAAGCACCGAACTTAGTCCACTTGACTATTTTGCATGGGAATACCTTAAAACCAAGGTCTATGAGAATAATCCGACGAACCTGACGCAATTGAAGCAAAAAATCAGGTCAGAAATGACAGCAATATCGAGAGCTATGTGTCAGAATGTGATCGCCAATCTTCGTTTCCGATTAGAGTGCCAGCAGCATAACGGTCACCATTTGGATAACATCATATTTTCCAAATATTTTTCCACTTTATATTGTAACAATTAACAATAAACTTTTTTTTTTTTTTATTTTAAGTAGTTTTTGATTTATCGAAGTAACAAATACCCGATACTCTTTTTGGACACCCTGTATAATTAATGTATAATGTGTGATATAGTAATACATTGCGCTTGCTACATCTTAGATTTGATTTTTATATAAAGTTGGAACTAGCAATATCTGGTAGCAGTTTAGCTGCTAGAGACTACTGCTGTGACTAAAGTTAGCAGCCTAGGACAGTATGAGGATATCACAGCTGCTACCGGCTTATTTGAAAACTTTCCAAATTGCTTCTGCTCTTCTGTATTCCGTTTTCGTATCTTCTTTCAAACGCTATTCCACTCCTCCATAACCCCCTATTTACCGGATTAGCATAGCGGTAGCAATATTCTAAGGAGGTGGGAACTCCTCTTTGATTTATTCATAACGTTGTACAATGTTTGCCTTTAAACAGCGCCTACGTGCTTATAGTATTGAGTGCGTACTTATATTTTGAGTACATTTGTTAATTTACGTATTCTTACTGTAGTGCCTAATTATTCAAATAATTACTCTAAAAACGTCTTTTTCACTGAACGTCACGAGCATAACCTTCTCGAAAGGGGTAAAAAATCAATATTTTTTGATTTTGATAAAAGTTCACATATAAGGGGTTTATGGTGCGTTAAATCCAGATTTGAGAACAGTTGTTCATGAAAAAACATTTCCACTGATTTACAGCGGATTTCCTCGGTATTTAGTCATTTTTTTAGAGTTTTTGAGTACCCTAAAGCCGGGTGGTGTCTTGAGCATAACGGAAGTATTTTTATATCAAATAGCATACATAACTGCAATTGAACGTGAAAGAATCATTTCTCTATCCTGACTGAGAGCTGAGAAAAAAATAATACCTGATTTTCATTTTTTTTTTTTTTTCTCGGCTCCTAATGCTCATTGGCGGCTATAACTCTATTTCTGCACTATTATAGATCCCTACTACTTACACGAAAATCGGCAATCAAATCTGTGAGTTACAACTCTAAACGTCCCCTTGTAAGTAAATTATAAAACAGGCAGAAAAAATAAGAACCTCATATGCAAACGTCTAAGAATAGACCCTTGAATCCTAATATGCAGGGTATTTTAAAAAAGAACAGTTTTAGATATTGACATGGTGAGACATCACCACAAAAATATTTTAATGTAAATTTCGACCTGAGGATGGGATGATTGTCCTGGAAGATGTTACATCATTGAGTGATGGATGCTAAATGGTGATTTGAGGATTTTAAGTTGAAATAAAAGTCTAGCGAAAAAATAATTAGATAATTTTTAAAATAGTCTATAAGGAGGGCTCTAGGGAAGACAAGGTAAGTTGGAAAGGAGATAATTTTCTAAGACTGAGAAGTTGATTAAGAAGAAGCAATCGATGCTGTGGTTCTGTGCGGGTGGGAGGGGGATAGGGGGATATAGGGCACCGGGTTTCTGGGGGATAAGGGGTAAATTGGAAGAGTTCAAATGTAAAATGAGATTATATTTTGGTACGGGAAGAAACATAATTATTAATCATTATATTTATTATTTATTTAATAATTTAATTATTATTTTAAATTTACAACTGTATACAATATTAGCATCCCTCGTCACAGTATGTTTTATGCACAACTAGCAATTCGGCCGCGGCTTCGCCCGTTCTTATAAGTAACGAACTTAGATAGGTCTAACTAATAACAGTTTTATTTTTTAACAATAAAAATCTTATCATGCAGTTGAGAATTATTTTCTCACAATATTTCTATTTATTTTCACTAAAAGCTGTAATTTTTAACCAGGTATTATTGCAATGAATAGTTGGTTGAAATTAATTTAAAAGCATTATTGAATATTCAATCATTAATTCTAATCTATGAGTTGGTAATTTAGACGGGCAGAGACTTTTTAGGAAGAAACTCTGGCGGGTAATGGATATTCTCTATGTCACAATTTACTTTTTCAATATGTAATTAATATATCTGCTTTAGTATTTGTAGGTAAAATCACTGCTCTTTTACACAACCAATGGTACGATTAAATAAACCTAAAACATCAAAATGAATTTGAAATCATTGAAATTTTAATAATTTTACTATTTGCAAACTCCACACGTCACACTATATATTTATATCTTTTTTTTATAACAATTTATTTGAATTAAGTCAATTTTATTATCAATTTCTAGCTTATATAAAACTGTACCGTTATAACCTCTCTTTAATGGCACCCGCCACATATCGGTCAATTTTCAAAATTCACGTCGTACCACATATTTATCGCTTTTTAGCACCAGTTTAATAGAAAATATGTTAATTTTCTTATTGCTAAATATTCCTTCAACTATGAATGTGATGTAGTTAAGATTTGGTAAAGATTGGTTCAGTAATTTTTGTGGCTAGTGATCACAAACGAAAAATGGCTTGTCCTTTTATATAATAGTATAATTATAGATTAATTTAGAACATATGTTTTATTGCTAACTGTTTACAAACACCTGCACTAAAGTAGTATTTATAAAGAATAAATGTTATTTTGATATTTTTGGGATATTTGTTCGGGAGCACCTAGAACCCCGACTCAGATTTTTAAAAAACATTTCAGAAACCTTCCCCGGGATATAACTAATAATTTCCCAAATTTTCACGGCGATGGGATGTATGGTTTTTGAATCAAATCAAATACAGACAGACACACATTCATTTCTATATATATAGATTAATATTTTTGAATGTGAAAAAAACGTTACACACAGAAAAAAAAAAAAAAAAAAAAAAAAAAAAAAAAAATATATATATATATATATATATAATATATAAAAAAAAAATAAAATTAAAAAAAACTGTAGACAATCAGCCAAAGGATATATCCATGTTAATATTTATTTAATTTTAACATCTGCTAATATTAAAAATTCTAATTTTAAACCCTTGACTTTTTAGCAGTAAATCCTGTGGCTTATTTATATTTCTATTTGATAAAAGCATCTCAGCAGGTGCTAATGCTAGTGTAATTAGCTTTCGGATTGACCTATGTCATATGTTTGAGTTCTTATTTGGAATACTATTTGTATATATTATCTGCAATAATGATACAAATAAAAATAAATAATGATCGTATTAAAACAGCTGTTAAATAAAAATATAAGCTGAACTGTTAATTTGTTTTGTTTTTAGTTTGCTTTTAAATTAAATCTATTAACGTTAAGTATTTTCTTTCTTGTACCTGTCATGATTACAATTGCTACTATAAATGTAAATCAAATAATGATTGTGGTTTTATTTATAATCGTTCCATACAAACAGCTGATCGTATATTTGTGTTTCTAAGATTAGAAAAAATATAAAAAAAAAAAAATAAAATAAAATAAAAATAAAATAGAACAAACAAAGCTTAGGTTTCTTTTTAGTCTGTTCTATTGTTTTTTATTTATTGTTTAGCAGATTCAAATACAAAATCAATTTTTATTTTTATTTTTATTTTGGGGAAAGGGCAACTATTATTGACTGTTATTTGGTTCATTTAATATCACAAACGAAGGCTACCAAAAAAAGTATATTACACACTCTATACAACATATATATGCTACACACTATAAACATATACATTATACTCTTTAGGAAATTGTTTTTTTTATCTTTTCGGAATGCTCTACTCGAGATGATAAAGTTAAAAAAAATAGCCCAATTTTTTTCTTGATTACGTATATTTGACAATAAATTTAATTGAATAAAATAGCGACAAAGTAATTATACTAATCTCTCTCCCTCATGTGTGTGTGTTTGTTTGTTTTTTTTTTTTTTTTTTTGTTGTGTTGTGTGTGTGTGTTGTGTGTTTGTGTTTCTGTGTGTGTGAGTGTGCGAGTGTGTGTGTGTGTTTGTGTGTTTGTGTGTGGTGTGTGTGTGTGTGTGTGTGTGTGCGAGTGTGTGTGAGTGTGTGTGTGTGTGTGTGTGTGTGTGTGTGTGTGTGTGTGTGTGTGTGTGTGTGTGTGTGTGTGTGTGTGTGTGTGTGTGTGTGTGTGTGTGTGTGTGTGTGTGTGTGTGTGTGTGTGTGTGTGTGTGTGTGTGTGTGTGTGTGTGTGTGTGTGTGTGTGTGTGTGTGTGTGTGTTTTTTAATAAGGTTCAGTCAATAAAACTTATTTTTTCGAGACTATATTGTTCTTATAATAATGCCCTGAGAAAAAACAGATCACAATAAAAATATATACCTTATATATGTGTATACCTTATATTAAAGTGTTCATTAAGAAAATATCTAAACTTTTTTTTTTTTTGTTCAATTGTAAAAACAATAAAAACCCACTTATAAAAAATATAGGGAACTACACAAAAATAGTACAAAACGATATGTACATAAAAGAACTAAGCATTTGTTATTGTAATATATCAATCTAATTTATTTATTGTTATTTTAAATATGCTTGTAGTATGTATATGTATATAAATTTGCATATGTATGTAAATATGTGTGTATATAGGTATGTATGAGTATTTATGTGTGAATATAGTCACAATTTTAGTTTATTATAGTCACAATTTTGTTTATTTTATTACTAGGATGTTATATTTTTCTGTTTATTCGTTGAAAGTTTTTTTTTTCCATATATTTTTCTTTCATTATAAATTATGATTATATCACATATATTTAAGTTGATTATTGGTATTGTATTTTAAGTTGAGACTGGTTTTTTTGTTGGTACAGCATGTAATTTTGTGAATTGTAAAATTATATAAGAAATAAAGAAATAATAATAATAATAATAATAAACAATAAAAATATATACGTTACACAGGTTATTTAAAATTAATGCTAGCAACAATATAAATATTTTAAAAAATCCATATAAATACATATTTATATATTTTATGTATTTACACATAAAACATTTTAAAAATCGCGCTATAAACAAAAAATCAGACGTCCTAAATCTCAACTCATTTAATTCCAATTTATAATACATTCAGACTAAAAATTTACATTTATATATAATATATACGTCATAATAAATTATTTATCTATTTACTTATTAAACAACAAAGGTGAAATTTGAGCTACCTGTGCCTGTGGAAATACGACTAACAATACGTTTTGGAGACATTAACCCCCTTATCCCCTTTTTTTTTTTTTTTTTTTTTTTTTTTTTTTTTTTTTTCTTCTCCCAAATTTCCCCAGTCCTGTTTGTACACTCGAATTGCTATAATTTAGTAGCAGATAGTCTTTCTACTGTAACATTGCAAGAATTTTCATACTTCTCCATATTTTGTAATTATATGTAGTTAATTATTTTAACGCATGTTTTTATATATTTATATTGTAGCTTACTTTATGTTTTGAAATAACTTGTATAACTTATATAATTTTATTGTAAACTGTTTTTCACTGTAGGGCAAGATTATGAGAACAATATAGTCTCGAAACGTCCCCAAAATAAGTTTTTATTTTTTATTACTGAACATCAAGAACCTTACTAAACATATATACTAACTCTTCCATTGACCAGTTCATGAATACTGATCGTCAATATATATTGCGTCTCATTACTAACGGTAGCTTATATTGGAATATTATGTAATTAAAGTGAAAAAAATAAAATAAAATAAAGTTCAAAGCCCTAGAAACATTTTTAACAAGGTGTTTACTGTATATTTTTACCTCAGTAATGGCAGATGAGGGGGGATTACATATACTTTAAGGAACATGTTTTTCAGCTCGCCATGAGCTTGTAGCCTTTTAATGTTTCGAAATTCTCTTCTCCCTCTTGTAAAGGAGTTTTTTTTTTCTGTTCCTTTTTTTCCAGTTCCAGGAAAAGCATGTTTTTAGACTCGTTTTAGGATTCTAATGGGAACTTGAAATGAGGAAAATTTGTACTCTTATTTACGAATAATACGTTACATAAAAATGAGTCTAATATCAGAAGAATATTCTGTATTAAAATTTTTAAATTAAATTTATTAATTCACCAACTATTATAAAAAAAAAATTAAAATAAAATTGTTAACTAAATGATTTAATAGTCGAAAAATCTGGTCAGGGATTTGAAGTCAGTAGAATGATAGTTTGTTATTATATTATTGTTTTTTTTATTTATATCAATTTATTGAAATTTACAATTGCCCTATACAATTATATACAATATATATAGTTGCCTTAACTAAATGGGCTGATAACGATTACAATAACGTGTCAAAGCTTAAAAAGAAATACTTGTCAGTAGCACTTTAATAAAAATTCTACACTAGAAGATCTATCCATCCTCTTTTCAGACGCCTCGGAGGATTATCGGGAATGGAGTGGGAAGCAACTTGAGAAACTAATGGATTTGAGTGGTTATGGAGCTTACTATGAAAGGATAGGATCTGGTATGGGCTAATTCAGCAACCTATCGAACATTAAGGTCTTTATGGATAAGTTTATTAGTAACAAAGTAAGGAGTATTAAGTATTTTTCGAAGGATTTTGGATTGTAAAGATTGGATACGGGAAGAATTAGAAGGTTTAGTTGAACCCCAAAGCTCAACTCCATATGTCCAAATAGGTCTGATAACTGTCATGTAAATGAGTCTTTTGTAGTAAAGCGGAAGGTTTGAGCGTTTGTCTAGTAAATGTTGAAGAATTCGAAAACGAAGTTTCTTGTCATTTTAGTCTTGTATGTGGATTCCAAGTTAAACTTTTGTCCAAGTGGAGTCCTAGGTAGCGGATTTTTTTTTCTCAATCAATTATGTAATTAATACTGTTGATATTCTTTTGTAAATTAATTTACTTTGTTTGTAATTAAAAAAGTTAAGTAAAAAGTTCACTCAATTTGTACATTTTGATCATATCCATTGTTTCGTTATTTTAAGCCGTGAAGAAGACCTGAAAGGCGGGTCACCTGTGGTGTAGTGGTTAGCATATCAACCTACTAAACCCAAGATCGCGGGTTCGCAGCCCAGCAGATGACCTTAGGATTTTTTAAAGGGAGTAAAAAATCCTTAGCTATGCCGTCCTTCGGAAGGGACGTAAAATGGGGGTCTCGAGCCTGTGCGATGTCAGGTATTCGTTAAAGACCCCTATCCTAATTATACCTGGATAGGCAAAATTTCAAAATTTAGGACTCCCCCCGTAGCATCGTCCGAGTAGCCATAGCAGCATAAAGTGACGTTAAACGAAATAAACAAACAAACAAACTAGACCTGAAAGGCAGGTTGAAACGCCGCACGGTGGAGTATTTACCATTTAATCATGGCCAAAAGTCCAAAAAATAAATTGTACTTTAAAACATTACAATACGTATTTCCTGGTAGCTTTGGATTGTTTACATCGAAATATATTTATCTCGTTCATTGTTATCCACTTCCTCCCCGAGGAAACTAGCCTAAATCCAGCAGTTAGGTACGCAGCATGGACACAGTCGCTTTTGCTGAGTTGTAAGATGCCTAAAGATGTTGTGATTTTTGTGGAATCAATTTAACAATTGATCTGAAATTTCTCTACACAGCTTGGAAAGGTATATATTTCTCGGTGATAACTAGTTTTTAGCAAGTTTTAATATCATAACGGTTAACTTGAAGTTCTTTTTATTACGATGTTTAAACGAAAAAAAATAGACTTGTTAAAAAGAATAAAAAAGATTATTTTGTACTGTCGGGCAGATATTTTTGCATTAATGTAAAGTTCAATCCTTCTACTTGTTATATCGCAAAAAAAATCTCACCCCAACTCCCCCCACCCTGTTTTTAATGAATGTATAAAAATACCTCTAAAAGTGAATTTTTCGATATCCAAATCGCTGTGCTTTCTGTGAAATCCATTTAACAATTGATCTAAAATTTCTCTACACAGCTTGGAAAGGTATGTATTTCTCTGTGATAACTAGTTTTTTTCAAGTTTTAAGATCATAACGGTTAACTTGAAGTTCTTTTTATCACGATATTTAAACGAAAAAAAAAATAGACTTGTTAAAAAGAATAAAAAAGATTATAAAAGTATGGTTGACTGGATGATGAATGGAGAAGAAGATAGTCAGGGATGCAGTCAAAGTAACACCACGTCAAAGAAGAATTCATTAATGCATGCCAACATTTCGACCTACAACGCAGGTCGAAACGTTGGCACGTATTAAAGAATTCTTCTTTGACGTGGTGTTACTTTGACTGCATCCCTGACTATCTTCTTCTCCATAAAAAAGATTATGTTGTACTGTCGGGCTTTGTCGGGCAGATATTTTTGCATTAAGGTAAAGTTCAATCATTCTATTTGTTATATTGCAAAAAAAATCTCACCCCAACTCCCCCCACCCTGTTTTTAATGAATGTATAAAAATACCTCTTAAAGTGAATTTTTTAATAACCAAGTCTGTGTGATTTCTGTGAAATCCATTTAACAAGTGATCTGAAATTTCTCTACACAGTTTCGAAAGGTATGTATTTATCATTGATAACTAGTTTTTAGCAAGTTTTAATAGCATAACGATAACCGACGTAATGAAATATAACATTTTCCCTTCGTTTTTCATATACTCTTATTTTTACAGAGATTTTTGTCAAAACTTGAAATTTTTTATATTTCTAGATTGCTGATAAAATGTTTAAGTATTCTACAGTCACAAAAAAATAGGTAAATAGTTTTGGCCAGGATTTCATGGTCAATACTCCACTGTGCGTCGGTACTCCTGATATAAAGTTTTTCCTGACGATTTCCTTTAACTATCATTTTTTTTTTTAAAATTGCGTACAGTAAAAACTCTATTAGCTAAAGTTAAAGGGTGAATAAATTTGCTTCGAGATATTAATTTTTCGAGATATCGAGTTCACAATAAATATCGTTTGAAGTTATCGAGTTTTTCCTATAATGTAATAAATTACATAATTTAAAATATTCTGTAAATTTCTTAAGCATATATGTATGGCTGCAGGGATCTATCACACGCGGAATTGGGTGCAAAACACCAAAAACATCAGTTTCTACTCTTGTTAGCCCTGGCTTATAAAAAACAATTAACACAATAAACATCTGTCTTGTCCCCGAAATGAAACAGTACTGAGGATAAGCGAGGATAGGGTTGAGATAGACTGGTTTGTATGAACTCGTGGTTCTAAGGAACTTTGACTAAGAAATTCTCGGGAGTTTTGTTGAAACAAATTATAATTTGAGTTAACCATTGTTGGTTCGAGTAAACGAATACAATGAAATGGGGGAAATGGAGGTCACTTCGACTTAATGGGTTTTTCTACTTAACTAGTTTCGACTGTATATTGTATACAGTTGTAAATAAAAAAAAATAAATATAATAAAAAAATATACTAAAAAAGAAGAACAAATTATTTTGTTTATTATTTTTTTTTATTTTGTTGGTTACATAGAAGCTTTCACTATAGTTCGGAGGACTTTGGATTGGAAGGATCGAATGCTGATTGATTTAAAATAATTAGTGCTCAGACAATATTAAAATAATTTTAATTTCAAACTAATAAAATTTTTCTCTTAATTTGACCGGCATTATACTTAGTCTTGGATTCGTTGGGATTCAATGTTTTAGTTGAGCTATAAATATTTAATTTTTTTTAATTTACAAAAGTTTTAGTCTTTTAATACAGAAAATAGTTAGAAGGGCTGTAAAAACACTTTCATGTCAAAAAGGAAACCTGTTTTAGGATGTGTACCTTTGCTATTTTATATATTTTCCAGGTAAAATATTAATATTAGAAACTAATTATTAAAAAAAATAAAAATAATTAATTATTAGTACTGAAAATTTGTTATCGGTGAAAGCCTGTGTTAAAACTATCTTTGAAAGCCGAACGGCTTGGTGCTCCGCCTGTAAACAGATAACAGTGCATTGAACTTCCGGTCTCCTTCAAGTTCTGCCTAATGTCGCTCCTATTATACACATTCAAATAGTTTTCTATATTTAAAAAAGTAAGTATAATAGATAATTCTAATTTATATTAGTAATTTATTTATTTATATATTTTAATTCTTTCTATTGATATTCTAGTCACAGAAACGAGTGTTTTGTTGTCCGAAAATTAATGCCGGATAGTAATAAATTGTTGTATATTTTTCTTATTCTTTTCTCTTCCCTAATGTGTGAAAGTGTAACAAAAGTTAACATTACTTTCTAAATGGATTTGGTACCGTAAAACGGCGTGACTTAGCACCATTTTTCTTGAACTTCATTCTATAACTACCTATTTAATAACGTTTAAAATGCATTAAAAATATATGCTTTAAATAATTATTTAAAAAATTTTGTTGATTCATCGCAAATTTTCAAAGCTTATAATTAATTTTAGGCGTCTGGGATATTATATTATATGGGATGTTATAACTCCGAAAGTATTTGTTCGATTCAAAAAGTTTTTTTTTTCAATCTAAAAGTTGGTTAAATTTACAATTATATCGTATTTATGAAATTTTTATCAAAATTCTTGAAATACACAAGCTATCACGCTGAAAATCACTTACTTTTGTAAAATACATGTTTTCGTACTGTTGTTAAATCCATGGTTTTCGGCACATTTATCATTATAACTCCGAAAGTATTTGTCCGATTCAAAAAGTTTTGTTTGAATCTAAAAGCTGGTTAAATTTACAATTAGATCCTATATATGTAACTTATAATTAACACCGTGAAATACCCACACCAGTCTACTGAACATGTCATAATTATCATATTTTGCCAAAACATACACATTTAGCGTGCGAGCTTAGGTGGTTTACAGGAATTAATATAATTTACATACATAGCATCTGATAGTGAATTTAATCAGCTTTGAGATAGAAAAAAGAAATTTGGGATCGAACAAATATTTAAGGTGTTAGAGCGACAAATGTGCCAAAAAACACTTGGATTTTACAACAGTACGTTTTTATTAACGGGCTGGCATGTACATTTTACGGGGTTTGCATAAAACTTCATTTATAGATTCTTATAGTAAATTTAATCAGTTTTAAGATGAAAAAAAATAATGTTGTATCGTACAAATAGTTTCAGAGTTATAGCCAAAAGAGTACGACAAACGTGTTTTCGTGGAGCTGTGGGACTGACGGCAAGTTGGCCAATTTCTCCATTTTTTTCCCAATAACGTAACTTCGCGAAAAATGGTCCGATTTCGGATTTCTTTTTTTCATTATGTAGGTACTAGTTCCAGCCACTTGAAGACTGTTCGAAAAAAGCTTCGTTATCGTGTTATAGATAAAAAATAACGGGGTTTTTGGAGTTTTTTTTTTGCAATTTTGTATATGAAGCCGATGGTTGCCGTGGTAGCAAACTTCATATTCATATTCAGCACCCCAAAAATCATAAAGATCCGTTGAGAATAAAAGTTCCGCAGTTTTTTCTTGAAAACGCCCTTTTGGAGCCTTATTTTGCTGGACTAAACAGCCTCTGTCCTTCTGGATTACCAACGCATACATTAAAATTAAAAGTTAGATGTGCACTTATAGTAAAACACCCAATAGTGGACAGGTTAAGAAATTATTTCGACATTTTGAACTGTCCTGGGTTTATTTTAGCCCTCAAATGTTACTGAGAAGTAGTTGCATAAGCACAAACCCTCTAAGAAAGCAAAACTTTTCCCAAAAATGCAAACTATGAATTGGATATATTTTTAAAATTTATCATCCCGAAGGACCAATTTGCATGATTAGTGGACACATAAAATTGAAAAAATTTGAATAGTGGACACACCCATGCGCCAATAGTGGACACTATAAATTCTTTATTGTAAGATAACTTAAGCCTCTTATTTGTACTTTATGTACATTTATCAGAATAATGGTCATGTGGAACAACATTCTTGTCCTAATTTGTGTAGAAGGACAGAAAATAAATAAATACTTATGCACATAAAATTTATTAATTAAATATCAACGATTTCAACTGTAAATAAATATTCATATTTATAAGTAAATATAAATACTATAATAAATTAGTAGGTATAATAAGAACTAAGAATTCTGTATCAATTAGAACGAGTTATTCAATAAAATTACCGTGGGACATCAATTGAGTTAGGAAATAGATATTTTTCATTCCCAGATGCCCCGAAAACTAGAGGCCTTGGAAGTTTGTACTGGGGTTAAAAACGTTGACAGAGAACTGTTTCTTCGTTTTTTTTTTTCGTGTTTATGTGTTATGACATAACACGAAACAGATTCGGCGGACATAGGGCGAAATAGTTTCGTGTTGCGTGTTAAGGCGAGAGGTATTCGTAGAAGAGAGCGCATGTCATCCACCCCCGCTTTCCGATCTTCCCAGACCCCAGCAGCAACATTATTTAACTTTGAAACCAAATACGCACAGGCCGATCATCAACTAAGTCGTTTTTTCTCTTTAATTCTTTTAATAGTTTTTGGACACTGTCCAAAAGATCATTTTTGTGAACTCCTGGAAATCCTGCGTTTGAAACTGCTGTAATCCAAAATACCAGTTTTTGTTCGCCATCTTGAGGAAGGACCGGAAAACGCCCTTTCTTATTAATTTTTGTGCCATTGATCAATCTTCTTAAACTTGTTCCAGGAAAACACCTGTTTTTTTGCTACAGTTGCTAGAGGAATACCTAGTGACACATCTTAGACAGCGTTCTCCATTTCCTACTCATCGTATCGCCACCATCCAGACCTCTATGTCATCTTTGAACCTGACAATAGATAATAAAATTAAGAATTTATAATATAATACAAATATAATCGAAAGCACCATTAGTGTACAGGGGTTGTCCACTATTTAAACACGAATCTTATATGGAATCATTAGTGGACACCTAATCTTACCGCAACAAGAAATTTTTTAACGCGAAACAAAATACGGAAAACGCAAAGGAAACCTTCTATTCTATAAGTAGATGGCTTGAATATTTGAAATTTATCTACATTTAAGTGTGAAAAAAATAAATGTGTTCGCTTACCTCCTTAGCAAATCCAACAGGTGTAGAGCCAAGTTCAGCTATAAACAGAAGACGCCAAGTGCAAAGGCAAAGGTTGGTTTTCCCATGGTTCCTTACGCTATTCCTGGTATACCACATCAACTGTAGAGGACACTACTAACCTTGCTTGGCAAATTCAACTTGATTGGTCCTCCATAAACCTTATTATTAGCATTTAAAACTCCAAGTGACCACTATTGGGTCAGTGTCCACTATTGGGTCTTTTACCCTACTTTTAGGTATTCTTCAAATATCCAATAAGTACAATTTTAACAAGTTTAAAAATTACAGCTATTCGTGATAATATTGCTCAATTATATATTTTTTAAAAATATATCGTGGATTCTATTTCATCCGTACTACTTACTGATCTAAAGTGAGACAGACAGTAATATTAATTAAATACAACATTTCTATCTAAAAATAAATGTAAGAAATTTCAGGGTGTCCAAGAGTATCGGGTAATATCCTCATACTGTCCTAGCCTGCTAACTTTAGTCAAGCAGTAGTCTCTAGCAGCTAAACTGCTACCAGATTTTGTTAGTTCCAACTTTATATAAAAATCAAATCTAAGATGTAGCAAGCACAATGTATTACTATATCACACATTATACATTAATTATACAGGGTGTCCAAGAGTATCGGGTATCTGTTCCTTCGATAAAACAAAAACTACTTAAAATTAAAATAAAAAAAGTTTATTGTTTATTATTACAATTTAAAGTGTAAAATTATTTGGAAAAGATGATGTTATCTAAATGGTGACCGTTATGCTGTTAGCACTCTTCTAATCGGGAACGAAGATGGGCGATCACATGCTGTTTTGCTTCAATTGCGTCAGTTTCGTGTGATTATTCTCCTAGACCTTACTTTTAAGGTATCCCCATGCAAAATAGTCAAGTGGTCTAAGGTCGGAGCTTCTGGGAGGCCAGTTGATGTTACCTTTACGCGAAATCACCTTATTAGGGAATAATTCGTTCATAGCGTCAGATGTATGACAAGAGGCCCCATCTTGTTGAAACCACGTTCTTGAGTTGAAATTCTTGAAAATCTGGACCCAAAAAGTTTTGGAGTATATCGCAATAACGGTCACTATTCACATTGAGTGGTCGGCCTCGTCGATCTTCATGAAAATGGCTCTAGCAGACATAGCGGCCCAAACGAATTTTTGGCTGTGGAGGGGTCGTTCATGCTTTCGTCTTGAATTTCCTTCTGCCAGTACCGACAATTATGTTTTTTGATATGACCATTCAGATGAAAGTTATCTTCATCGCTGAAGAGTATGTTATCAAAATTGTTGAAGTAGCTTTGGTTTGTTTGTTCTTTTGGGCTTTAAGGCGTAAAACCGCCAGGGTCATCAACGCCTGAAATTCTTTCGTTGTTATTTAAAAAAAAAAAAAAAAAAAAAAAAAAAAAAAAAAAAAAAAAATTATACAATATAACTTTTACCATGGATTAATTATTTTATTATTTTTTATTTTAATATCAAAAATTGTAAGAGAATTTTTTTTTTCCACAGGGCATAGCCAAGTTGCTGACTCAGATGAAATGCTTTGAGAGTAAAGGAGAATATTTTTAATTATAAAAAATGTTTTTTAGATCTTTCATTTTGCCAAGGATATTTCTTCTTTCTTTTTTTTTTTACACTAAAAAATTTAACATTATGACTCAAATGCTTAGGAAGTATCCATCACCAAAAGTTTCCTGAAAATTCCCAAAAATCTACTTAGGTATATATGATTAGAGTTAGCAGGAGGTGTCAAGTTGGGAAATGAAATTATGTACTTCTTCTCATGAAGGTACCTGGAGCACGGCCTCTAGTTATGTTATTATGGTATCAAACTTTTTGATCCACTCTTTGTCATGTCTCTCATGATGTACTTGTCTCTCTATATTTTCTTTACTAAGCGAAATTTACCAATGGTTTCTTTTTTTTTATGAATTATTTTTATTTTTTGTAAAAAAAAACAAACAAAAATTTAGATTTAAAAAAAATAATGAAATATCTCAGAACTCTGGAACTTGAATATTGATTTTTTTTTTTTTAATTTTACTTGGTTTATAGTTTTTTTTTGTAACGTTGAAAAAAAAAGTTTTTTTTTTTTTTTTTTTTTACATCGCTCTCTATCTCAGTTGGTGCTGCTGCCTGGATTAACAATTCGACAATAGTTTTCCTTATCATGAACGGCTTCATAAGATTTGTTTTGACGCTCTCATGTGTCCCCTTCCTTCCGTAGAGATTACTTCCTCTTCCAAGCTATTAACACATAACCCTCCGTTTATTTACAATAGCCTTCATTTCAAGTCCTCAATCCAATCATTGCATATAAGGTCCCGTCTCTCCGATCTCTACACCCCATCCTACAGAACTACTGCTTTCCAACGTCCCCTTCTCACCCGCTCCGCTATTCTTTGGAATTCTCTTCCTCCTATTCGTAATGCTGTAACTGTTCTGGTTCGCTGGTCGTGGTTGGTGGTCTGGAATTATTTTCAACAGTCTTTGGTTAAACGTTCTATCTGTTTTTTTTTTTTTTTTTTTTTTTTTTTGTTTTTTTTTTTTGTTTTTTTTACTCGGAACGGCCTTAAATACCACGCGAACGTCATGATTACGAGTTCTTTCATTTCATTTATTTCTCCTTCTCATCCAGTACTCCCTCATCATTTTCGAATGTCTTTGCTTCCTTTCCTCCGTCCAGGCAGTTCCCCTCACCGATCTCCCTCCGCCCACAAGAACTGTAGTTTCCTGTAATTTCTTTCTATAGCTTTCACTGTCCAAACAATCCCGATCCGCTATTCCCAACCTCTTCATTTCTTCTATCACCTGCTTGATGTACGCTGGAGCACTTTTATACCCTCTCATCTTTGAGAAGACAGCCTTATTTAGTCTTTCTGGAGGCATTCTCACCATATGTCCGTAGAATCTCAACCTCCTAATCCTGATCTCTGTTTCTAGGTCTCTTAGATAAATTTCTTTGTTAGGCCTCAACCTGTACCCTTCTGGTGTCTTTTGAGGGCCATAGATCTTTCTCAGAATTTTCCTCTCGATCTTTAGGAGTTTCTCGAGGTTGGGGAGACACATGGTTTCCATCCCGTATAGTATGACTGGTCTGACTACTATGCTATAGTGCCTCAGTTTTTCTTTGATGGAAAGATTCTTCTTATTATATATGTTGCCAGTCAGAAAGCTTAGTTTACCTAGTTTGGTTATCTTGTCTTTAATACTTTCCTTTTCCTGTCCGTTGCTACAGATGGTTTCACCCAAGTATTTGAAACTTATGGGTCACTCTTATTGTTCCATATTTGCTTTCCACCGATTTCTTCTGGAAGTTTGTGTTTGTTGTCATTAATTTGTCTTCTCAAACGAGATCTGTAGGCCGGCTCTTTCCGCAATTTCCTTCAACATATTTATCTGGTTAACTGCCTCTTCCTCCGACTCTGCCAACAATGCCAGATCATCCGCATAGGCAAGACACTTGACTTTAACGTGATTGTACTTAGTCCCTATTTTTGCACCTGTGTTGTCAGTTTTCCACAGTTCTTTCATGATTTTTTCAAGGACTACATTGAACAGTATTGGGGAAAGGCCATCCCCTTGCCTCAGTCCTGTTTTAATTTGGAAAGGTTCACTAATGGCTCCCTGGAATTTAACTTTAGATTTTGTGTCCGTGAGGGTTAGTTCTATCAGTTTTATAGTCAGACTGTCCACTCCATATTCCCTTAAAACATCAAACACAGTCTTCCTGTCAACTGAGTCATATGCCTTCCTGAAGTCCTGTTTTTTGTTTTATTTTAACTTAAAAAAAATCTTTTATCTAATATTTATTTACAATTGTATAGAGTATATTAATCTAGTAAATGTATGGATAAATGAATACAGTAACATGGCAATAACTTATTAAGCAACCACTCATCGGTGGAACTTTAAACCATTACCTCCCAGAACTATTTTGTTTCGAAATTTAAAAAAAAATCATTTGATTTCAGCGTAATATTGACCTAATACCTAATATTTTCTTATATTGAAAATGGGTGATGCCATATCATCACCCTCAATGGGAGGTTTCGCTTACTGGTATTTTTTTTTTAGATTTTTAAGGAAGTACAATAAAGTCCATTACATAAATTATATTAGAAACATAATACAGTTAAGCCCTAAGAATAAATGGATAATACAAAAGACATAACAGTTCAAAAATCTTAAATTGAATACTTCAGTAATATTATCAATAGAAATAATGAAAAAAAGTTCTAAAATGCATGGCAATTTCACATTTTAAAAACAATAGGAACATTTAGAATAGAATATAAGAAGCTGTGGATTTTTCTGGACGTGTTCAAGCCTTGCAGTAACATATTCTGACACGCAGTGATTCGTTTGGTTTTGTAGTAATGACGCCAGCCTCCACAGTAAAGAAGCATTTTTAGTGATGCCATGTGGCTTCAATGGGTGGTAATGGGTTAATAAAAATAAACATATCGAGGCCATCTTCTGTTTAGCCGCCTTCGAGGGTTATTGAGAATAAAATGGGGAGCTAGTTGAGAGACTAGTGGATTTGAGTGGTTATGAAGTTTGATATGAAAGGATATGTATCTGGATTGGGCTAAATCACCAACATATGGAACATTAAGATCTTTATTAGTTTATATGTGACAAAGTAAGGAGCATTGAGGATTTTGCGAAGAATTTTGAATTTTAAGGATTGGATACGAGGTGGATTGGAAGGTTTAGTTGAGCTCCTCTTTTAAATTAAAAAATTTATTATTTTGACAAATATCACATGGAGAGATTCTAACAACTGTTATATTGGAAGAAAGTTATTTTATATTCATAAGGTATAGTTGACTGCGAAGTATAGGAGATGTATGGTAGATAGTTAGGGTAGGCAGTCATAGATAATTAGCAGATCAAAATAAAATTATTTTATTTTAATTGTTAAAGCCAACGTTTCCGATTTTTAGTTTGTTTGTTACCATTACCTGAACCCCTGATGAAGACTTGCAATGCAAGTCGAAACGTTGGCTCTAACAATCAAAATAAAATAATTTTGATCTGCTGAGTATCTATTTAACCTAGTATTTTCATGAAAAATAATAACTTTTAATCTTTCTTCTTTTTCTTTTTTTTTTTTTAACCGATGTTTTATTTGTATACTCTTTAGGGATGGGTATCGGTACACTATATGTAGATATTTTTCATTAGATATTCCGATATTTTTATTTCGATATATCGATACATACCTTACGATTTTTTTTTTTTTTTTTTTTTTTTTTTTTTTTTTTTTTTTTTTTTTTTTTTTTTTTTTTTTTTTTTTTTTTTTTTTTTTTTTTTTTTTTTTTTTTTTTTTTTTTTTTTTTTATGAATATATACATAAATATCTAGATACAACCTCCCTTCTTAGGTTTGGGAAGTGGAAATTTGAAAATATGTATATAAAACATCCAATTATTAAGTTTAATGTGTCAGATGGTAATTCGGATGGACAGAGACTATTCACTATATTATTAGAGTCATATCGGTTTTTTCAAACTTCACTGAATCATGAAATCAAGTGTCGCAACATATCTTTATCTCTTTTAAATATCAATTTAATTGAAAAAAAGTAAACAGTGTTATCAATTTCGAGCTATGTATAACACAATATCATTGTAACCTTTCTTGCAGAATAGCGCTTTCCACCTATATTGGTCGATTTTTAAACTTGAATTTCATCGTGTGGTGGACGTTGTCTCCTTCGCATTGGAGCGCGTAATGTACTGCACGGGAGCCTTTCTCGATGTAGAACGTGCTTTTGACCGAGTCTGACACCCTGAACTGCTTTACAAACTCCGTAAATTCCTTATCTTTTACATGTTTCCATATTATCCGCTCCTATCTCAGTGATTGAACTTTTAAAGTTAAACATAACTTTTTCTATTCCTCTCTCTTTACCTAATCAGCACGTTTTCCTCAAGGAAGCACCCTAGGTCTAATCCTCAACATCTGACGCATCCTAGAGCACCATCCTCATCACGTATGCTGATGACACTTTGTCCTATTAGTAAACAATGATCCCTTTATTGTCTCCCAGACACTCCAATCCCATCAAATAACTTTTACCCTTCGTCGAAAACCTACAACTTCATGTCCTAAAGTGTCCTTTAATGATGTCCCACTAGTCCCTGTTGAACAGATCCGCTACCTAGGACTCCACTTGGACAAACGTCTTACTTGGAATCCACATACAAGACTAAAACGACAAGAAACTCCCCGTCGTTTTCGATTACTTTAACATTTACTTGACGCTCAAACTTTCCAATTAATTACAAAAACTCATTTATATAACAGTAATTAGACCAATTTGGACATATGGAGTTGAGCTTTTGTGCTCTAATTAACCATACAATTGATCTCGTATCCAATCCTTACAATCTAAAATCATTAAAAAAATCCTCAATGCTCTTTCCTTTGTTACAAAACAAACTTATCCATAAAGATCTTAATATACCTTACGTTTTTGACATAGCTCAAACCAGATATCTATCCTTTCATAGCAAACTCGACAATCATTCAAATCCATTAGTATCACAATTTGCTTTTCATTCCATTCCAGATAACCCTCCGAGGCGCCTGAAAAGAAGATGGCCCGGGACCTTCTAATATAGTACTTATATTATATAGAATCTTCATAAGTGCTACCAATAGGTAGTTGCTTAAAAAACAAGTGACGTGTCATTTTTATCATTATCATCACATTTACTTGATGTATTATATTTTTATAATGTATAAAATAGTCAATTTGAATAAATAACTATTAAAATAAAAAACTACACTGTTATCTGCATATTATCGTTTTTGTTTTTTTTTTTTTTTTTTTTTTTTTTTAACAAGAATAAATAGAAAATTTGTAATAAAAATAAATAGTAAACATTAATTTTGTTAAACCTTCCTTGAAATATGAAGATGATGTAGTTGGTACAGATTGGCTCATTGGTTTTCGTTTTTTTTCATGCCAAAAACGAAAAATCGCATCTATAATAGTGTAGATAAATAATATTCATATCTTTCTTGGCTAATATAAGAAATGCCGTGAGCCACAACAGGGTGTCTACTAGTCGGGAATAAGTCGGGAATTTAAAGAAAATTTGCGAAATTCGGGAAAAAGTTGTCGTTAATGCTAAAATTTTCAGAATTTTTGCTCAATATGTGTCAAGAAAGCGTCTTATTGGTATAGTCACTCCACATACTTTTAAAGTAAACTAAATTTCCTACAGTTTGAGGTCAGGGTGAGCTGTATATAGCCATTGGTTTCCAAGATACAGGGATATTATCATCGAAAAGAGGCCATTTTTTTTTCGATATGGTAACTTATTTTGTGAAATATCTCCTGAAATACATCATTTGAGACCAGAATGGTACCTGTGGGCCCAGCGGTTCTCTAAAATACGGCAGAAAACAAAAAAACAGTCAAAGGTGGGTTCTGGGGGAAAATACTGTTCTCTCTTTTTATGGTTTATTTATCAATCAAAATTGATTTATTTTTGTTATTTGAAATAATTGATTGATGAAAAAGAAAAATGAAATCATTTTCAACTCACTTTTCGCTAAACGGTCGTGGCCGGCACTAGGTTTGCTTCTTCTGCACTCAGAAGAATAGTCAGAAACAAATTGATAGAGCATTACATTTAATTTTATTTTATGTATAACTTTGCTACTTTATTTTTAACTGGATCTATAGTTCAACATTTTTTACAGTTATAACTTTTATTTAAATGTTTACAAATCAAACAATAATAACGAAAATATTTACGCGTACTAGGTAATTATAATTAAAAAGTTAATTATATAATAAAGAAAAATAATCATTCAAAGTTTGTCATCGACACTTTAAAGCAAATCAAATTTGCAACAAATTTGATTCTATTAATTTTTTTTTTTCTGCGCAGTCAGTAGTGGGGAAGGGAAAAATGCAATATTTAGTTGAAAACTGTAAAACGTCATATTAAAATTACTTTTTAATAATATTACATTAAAATCGGTTCAGCGGTTTGCCACTACCAACGCCTAAAGATTGTCTAAGTTGTGGTAACACATCACGAAAACACGTTTGTCGGTACTCTTTTGGCTATAAATCTATAATTATTTGTCTGATGCAAATTAATTTTTTTCATCTGAAAGCTGGTAAAATTTGCAATGAGACCTCTTATATGAAATGTGTTTTAAATCCCATGAAATACCCACTCTAGCACGCTGAGAATCCCATACCGTTGTGAAAAAAACTTTTTTTCAGTACAACCCTCGTAAATAGTTTCGGAGTTATAGCAAGAAATATACTGAAAAAAAAGTGGATTTCACAAGAGTATGGGGATCTCAGCGTGATGGCGTGAGTATATCATGGGACTTGATCAAAATTTCATATATGAAGGCTCATAGTAAATTTAACCAGCTTTCTGATGGAAAAAAAAAAAAAAATAATCTGATCGGACATATATTTTTGGAATTACTTTATCCGACAACCTCGTGTAACCTTCTAACTATTTTCAAACCGAATGGCAATACTCGACATTGATGTGTTTCTTGAAATTTATCTAGAGTAATCTGAAATATAAAAAAAATGTTGTTTTCTTATGGTGTTTAACTGTGATATGTTAAGTAGCAAAGTATGCATAGATTGATTTGTGTAGATTATTATTATTGAAACACCATTAAAATATCGATTGGCTAGAATTTCTAAAAAAAACTTTTGAAAAAGTCGGGAATTTCTAGAAAAACTCTTGAAAAGTCGGGAATTTTGATGGCTGAAATTAGTAGACACCATGCACAAGAAAATAGCAGCCGCATATTTCTTGTAGCGGCTTACGTGGCATGACAGATCCAGGTGGTACCGTGCGGAGCATAAAGCGATGTCATTGCTCCCTTCCTCCGTGGCATTCCTTTTGCATGACTGTCCTTCCTGTAACTACTGGAGAAAATCCAGGAGTTGAGCGTGAAAACGCATTTTTGACTTGTACGTATATGTCTTATAGCTGGAGATCTATACTTCTTTGGGGGGCACGTTTTTTTTTTTGACACTCCAAAATGTAATATTTTTATAAGCTCTACCTCTTTTGGGGTTGCTCGGATGAAAATTTTACCTGCATTAATCTGATAGGAAATTTAATGAAAAATATGTTTTTTTATAAGTACTTCTGGTAAAGAAACTATCAAACATGTCTGAAGACAGACTTCCGCGGGTTTGCTTTAACAGGCTAATTGAGCTTGATAAAATAAGAAACAAGCACGAATATGACTTCAATTGGGTTACACAGGTGAGATCAATCTTCGAATCACTAGGTTGCAAAGAGGAATTTTTATATATTGAGGGAAATTATTTGATACCACAAAAAGATGATATTTTGATAAAAAAAATAACGACCCATCTTTTGTCCATAGATATCAACAGGGCTTTAAATTCAGCCGCTAACCCAATCTACAGGTATATTAGCAGTTTCAATATTGGAGAACCAGAAAAATATTTATCATTTAAAGTTGGCTTCCATATAGTGAGAATTGTCAGTCAATTAAGAGTTTCCAGCCCGGCAGTCATCAAGCTGTATCTGAAAAAAACGGCAATTTCACTTTAAAGAAACGGAAATTATACTTTCTGTGAGCATTATGTGGAGAACTGCATGGGTCACCTGCTACTGCACTGCTCTAAATTCAATGAGCCCAGGAAAACCTTATTGCAGACCTTTATCACGAACACCAATGACATTGCCAATGTTGAAAATATTTTAAATAATCCTGATATTGAAAAAAAAAAAACATTATTTTTAATTATATCAGTAAAATATCTATACAAATGAAAACCAGTATTTAAAATGTTTATATGTATCCATACAAATTTGTATAAACTTACCAGTTCATAAGTGGACTTAAATAGTTAACCGAGAGAACTCCTTATATTTTTTTTCTATAATTTATTATTAGATTTGCATGTAATTAGTGTATTTTTATTTCGTATTCTTTCCCATTATGTAAATAAATTTATAATTGCCTGAGAATGTACCAGATTCTTATTTGTACGAGAATCGTCTTTTAAAAATGAAACGATTATCTATCTATCTATCTATGTTTTGTTATATAACATTTATCTCTAGGACCTACCAGTTAGGAGTAATATCTGTTTGAATCAAGTTTAATTTAGAGCCTAAATTGTTTACTCAGTTTGAGCTTAAAGACTTAGGGATCTTGGGTTAACAAAAGAAAAAGCTGAATTGCTTGGTTCTAGACTGAAAGAAAAGAACTTGTTGGCAGTTGGAACTAGTAACACTTATGCATCTATACCTGTTGGCCATTCTGTAAATATGAAAGAGAGCTATAAAAAACTAGAAATAGTGTTGAATAAAATAGGCTATTCGGCTCATGGTTGGATGCTAAGTGGTGACTTGAAAATAACATACATGCTTCTTGATCTGTAAGGCGGTTTTATCAAATTTCCATGTTTTTTGTGTGAATGGGACAGCAGAGCAAGGGATCAACATAGGATCAGAAAGAACTGGCCTTTGAGGGAGTCTTTAAAACCCGAAATGAACATTCTCTGCAAAAACCTTAAAGATCCTAGAAACATTCCCTTACCACTTCTACATATAAAGTTAGGCCTTATGAAACAGTTATATAATGCTTTATATTTATATGAAACGGTTATATATGCTTTTTTTAATTATATAAAAAAAAGCACATTTTTCAAAAACTATGGGTGATACAAAAAAACTAAGACCAGATTTGGATTCAGCACACAAAAATATATAAAAATCAGCTATTAAAGTAAAAAAAAATTTCAAAAAGATTTTTTTTGTTGGCCTGCGTAATCATTAATTGTTAATTTAATTAAATTAATAATGGAAGTAATTTGATCCGTTTAATTCTCAAATATAAATTAGGAAAATCAGAAGATCATAAACATATCTATGATTCCCAGTCATGGAGATAACTTACTGTCACCTAAGAATAACAATAATTCAAAGTTAAATGGATCAGTAATCATGATAAAACTTCTATTCGTTTTGATTGATACTTGCATCGATAATGTGTTATCACGCGATGTTCTTCCAGTTAGAAGGATAGCGAGTAAGACATCCTTTAATGGAAATTGTCCTACAAGGACCGCAAAAAGGGACACAAGCCGCAGTAGAGTGTGTGGGCGATAACATAGGCTGAGCCACAAAAACCAACTGGGATCTTCTTCAACCGATCTCTCTGACCTATCCTCTCGCCCGCTTCTGTTATATCGCTTTCCGTCCCAGCTAACTGCTACATCGTTTAAAATTTGTCTCTTCCTCGATGAGCCATCTCTGGTCTTTTGTATGAAATGGATAACCAGTTCAGAATTTCGAATGGAGAGTTTACTGCTAAAAGAAACCCCCCTCCGATCTGTCTCCATTTATCCAATTTTTTTCAAATTCTGTGGGTGATAAATGTACATTCATGAAATATATAAACTAGAGATGGGCCGACTAGTATTTGAAATTTGATGAAATTCGGGTGACATCGGCAATGTTTGAGTCGCTTCGTTTATAACTATATAGCCGCCTGTACATGTAGCTTCGGGTTTTTATTTATCTTATACTTTTTTTAATGTCTTATATTAATTACTATTGTTTTTAGATATTATTATTTTATTATAATTATGTTTTGTTTTTTTGTTTTAGGTATGTTGGCACTCTTGGTTCATAGCACCCCTTTGATACGGTAACTATTACCAGTATACAATATTTTTTATGTACGGTAATGATCTTATAATGTAATCTATAATGAAATTACTGTATTTTTATTTTGATTGAATATATTGGTTCTCCAGATAAATATATAAGCTATAGTCCAGTTAATGAGTGCTGAAATGAAGGGTGTAGAGTCCATGAAATAGATTATTTTCGTCCTCTCGTTTGCGTTAGTAGTTAGAAGATAAACATAATAAAAGACCCCGCCCCACAGTGCAGCGCTCTTACGGTCGAAGTAGACAAAAGTCATTCTTGACGGGAAAGATTTATAAAATCGTTATAAAATTTTAAAACAACATCAATTCGACATATTTCAATTTCTTTAAAACGGGCTTTTAAAGAAAACTTTCAGTTGATCATTAAAAAAACAATATATTAAAGAACTTTGAATACGAATTAAGTTTTTTTGGACTTACAAAATAATAACTGATATCACAACAATAAAATTTACAATACATGAATTGATTAAGGTACATCTGAAAATTATATTGATTCACTGCTCGTTGACATACTCTCATCAGGTGGCGTAGATGAGATTGAAGTGAATCCATAGAATATTCGTCATCGCCCAAAAGATATTTTTTTAAGTCCTCTAAATTGTGCTTTGAATTTGAGTGGCTTGCTTTCCTGCTTGCAGATATTAAAGGGTCCGAAGATATTAAAATATTAATATATATATATACACACCTATAAAATATTAATTACATCAATGTTTTTCAGGTCTATGTTTTCTGAAATAAATAAACAGAGAACCATTCAAAGCAGTTCAAAGCAGGAATGATTTGTATATTTATGATGTATTTGTGTTATTAAATCAAAATATTTCAAAAACTAAGAATGTTTTGGGTCGAAATTGAAATATGTTGATTTGAAGTTTTTTGTTGTTTTTTTTAAATGTTATAAATATATTAACGAAAAAATGTTATTTAAAGATATTAAGGAAAAAAAATTCTTCAAAGGTATTAATGAAAAAATGGTTATTACTCACTTTCTTCGATAGCTGCCATATTAAAACTTCAAATGACGTTGATGTGTATTTAACATTAAATAAGGGCCCAATAAATTGAAATCGTATCGATGAGACAGATAAGCCATGTGCCTATTGTTCAAACATGATTTCTATCCTTTGCTTTTGTAATGTGGGTTTAAAAGCTACAATCCCATATCATTGAGGTCACTAAGAAAGGATTACTAAAGGAAACCAAGTTCGAAAAGTTAATCGCATTTTAGACTTTAGTCCATTGGCCGCCGCACTGTGCGCCCGTGGGGGTCCCATTTTGGGAGAATGTCCCATTGTTTTGTTTTTCGATTATATCTCGTAAACGGTCGACTCAAAAAAAAAATGTTTCGAATAAAAATGAAAGCTAATTAAATTTCGTATAAAATCGTTGGTATACATATTTGTCGAACTTCCAACCGTTTTCGAGATAAAGGTTATTGAAAGTCGATAATTTTCCCAAAGAAAAAAATAAATTTTTAACTCACTTTTTATCAAACATTTGCTTCTTTTATCTACTACTATCGTTTCTCTAAAAAAAAAAAAAAAAAAAAAAAACTGTCTTTCAAGTTAGGGAATAATTGAAATCATCAATTGTAATCAGAAAAAAAAATATGGATTATAAAAATATAATAAAATCGATTTTTGGTTAAAAGTTTTCTTGTAAAAGATATGACCGTATTATAACCGAATATGAATTATTTGCAGTTAATGAATTTCGAATGAGCTCTTTGAAATGTTAAGGTTCAGTCTAAACTTTCCCAAATAATTTATTTAAAGGTGGTATTCTAACCGACAGAGCTCTTAACTGTATCTTATCAGTTGAATTATAATGTCTTCTTTACATTATAAAGCATTAAAAAGTGATAAATATTTTTTGGTTTTACACCACTGGCACGAATAGGGATAATCTTTAATAACACTTCATTGTTTCATCACTGAGTACAACACGTAATCAGTTACGTGAGCAAACATCTTCTTAAAACATGAGCATGTTTCCTTGCATACTCAGAAGTATATAATTGTACTTGCAGATTATGTCTCCTGCATTAAATATTCAACATGGTTTAATTCCTTCATACAGTTTTAAGATTATACTTCTAGGGTATGCGCATCAGCATAGCTTGAATATTTCTCTGTCACTTCCTGTTGCTAAGTTGACTGCAGTACTGTCAAGATTGTATATATTTTTCTTATATTCCAGTTAGGATGTTTATATTGATATTGAAAATTAAAAAAATAATCTAAAGTAAGTCTTTAAGACATTCATTGATAAAAATTTAATAAAATTATTACTTTTTTGTGTAGCCCTTTAGTACAAGTGTCTTAAAGATTTGTGTAGAACTATAAGTATTTTAATGTAATGGGGGTATAAAAAAAAATGACCGTTCTTGAAACAAATATTTGTATTATTATTTCTTTGATATAAAATACAATTAATACTCAAAGTATAGTCCATTGTTATCTACCGTCATTACCCATCTGCTAGCCGATTGCTCGATGCCACTCTGATACCGTTCCTGGGCCATGGAACGAAACAAGTAGTAATCCGAATGTGCAAGGTCTGAACTATATGGTGGATGAGGCAGGAGTTCAAACCCATAAACTTCTGTAAACTTTTCTTTGGTTCAATTGCTGATTGTTGAGGAGTAAGTTCGTGAGGGACCAGTCTACAGGTCTTTTTCACCTTCCCCATGGAGAGAAGATGGCGAGTAACTTTCGACACACCACACTTTCGACTAACTTTCGACACACACACCACAAGTTCGCGAGTACTTGTGGACGGATTTGACTCAACAGCATACTTCAGAACCCCATCTATATTCATTAATGGCCGCCCGGAGCCCTTCTTCCTTTCCAACGTCGTATCTCTACTTCTAAATTTTTCAAACCAACGCCGAGCAGTGGGATCTTCAAGGACACCTTCCCCTTCATATTTAATAATTTCAGGAGTTGCTTCAGCGGATATGAAATTTTTTTCCCAGTAATGTCTTAAAATTACCAGAATTTCGTCGGACACTGTCATGTTTCTTCTTTGAAATTAATAACTGAACTGAGGCTTTTTTTTCATTAAGAACTCCAGTGTTAGTAAACAAGCTTAGAGAACGCTCTAAAGGGATTATTAAGTATTTGTAATAATAAATAGCATTAAGATATTTAGAGACTTTTTTTTTATACGCCCTATTAATAGAGTAAAAATTCACTTGAGGTACGCATGATGATATAGAAGGATCAATACAATTAGGATTGATGAACTAAATGCCACTTCTATTGAGATTATTTTATTTGAAAACTAGTTTCGAATGCTAAACATTCATCTTCAGTTCTAAAACATACAATAAAATTTTCAACACATCAGTACTATGTTTCATAGATTATATATACTATAGTTTTTTAAAAAGATAAGACAAGAAATCAAGCACAGGCACTCACCTTCGAGGTAACTAAAACACTGAATTTGTGAGAAGTAAAAGGGGGGCAGGTAGGTTAAGTTTTAGATTTACAATTCCCATAGGAACGGAAAAACCCAATGAGTCATAAGGGAACCCCGTTGTAAATCTAAAACTTAACCTACCTGCCCCCCTTTTACTTCTCACAAATTCAGTGTTTTAGTTACCTCGAAGGTGAGTGCCTGTGCTTGATTTCTTGTCTTATCTTTTTAAAAAACTATAGTATATATAATCTATATGAAACATAGTACTGATGTGTTGAAAATTTTATTGTATGTTTTAGAACTGAAGATGAATGTTTAGCATTCGAAACTAGTTTTCAAATAAAATAATCTCAATAGAAGTGGCATTTAATTCATCAATCCTAAGAGTAAAAATTCTTATTTATTTCTTCCTTTTTTTTTTCCTTGCTATTTTAAGGCCGGTCATTGGAGAAATGTAAAAGCCTTGATATAAACATAAAAAAAGAACTGGATTTTTCACCCGATAGAAAGAGCCATCTAATTTGCTCGAAGGTGGGAAGTTTGTTGGGAGCTTTAACCATTAGCTGAACCCGAATTGGCCCGCCAAAAGGCCTCTCCCAAACTTAAGTCTTTATCAACTGTGGTGCTATCTGGAGTATCTCTTAGCACTGAGGAGGGGGGTTATGTACTGATGATATTACCTGTTATAATGAAGCCGTTCTCAATAATATATTAATTTTATTTAAAGACTAAAGAAACGTTGCAGACTACTTGAACATTTACTAGACAAACGTTCAAAGCTTCTAATTAATTAAAATAGACTTATCTACATGACTGTATTACACCTATTTGGACGTTAAGAGTTCAGCTTTAGGGCTTCACTAAACCATCCTATTGATTTCGTATCCAATCATTACAATACAAAATCCCTCGATAAATCCTCAATGCTCCTTACTTTATCACCAATAAACTTATCCATTAAGTTTAATTTTGACATGATAAGAAGCAGGATATGAAAATGTGTGTAGCATAAATGTTTTGTAGAGAATTTCGTCTACATTAATTCATGTTTTCCATAACACGCACCGTTTTCTAGATATGAGCGCGAAACCAAAAAAAAGGTACCTTTCGCGCCCCCCCCTTCCTGTTCCCAGGCCCGAAAACTGCAGGACTTTTAGTATGTTTACTTTCTAACTACCCAGGACATGTTTCCAAAGAAAAACCTTGAATTACAGAAAACGCACTCTACGCCCCATTTCAAACCTTCATTGACAGTACTGTCATACGAGACTTAAAAGACAAGAAACTGCTAGTCGTTTTCGACTACTCCAACATTTACTAGACAAACTACCAATTAATTACAAAAGACTTATTTAATGGCCAGTGATAAAACCCATTTAGACATACTGAGTTGAGCTTTTGGCCTTCCCTAAACCTTTTGGTATCCAATCCAAAATCCTTTCTAAAATCTTCAATGCTCCTTATCATGTCACAATTAAACTTATCCACAAAGATCTTATTGTTCCATATCGTCATCACAGAATTATGTTGTGCTATATCCCAAACCCTTGTTTTGGGAATCAGATTTGAAGTTTCTTTCTTATAGTACTTTTTTATTTTGGGATAATATGTAAATGCATTTGCAGTTACATATTCCCAGTATATTAGATAATATTTTACTACATCAAACTTACATCCTGATTGCATAGATATAAAATTAAAACGATTTTATTCATTTGGATATAGAACAAAAATGGCTATTTTTGCATAACCTTAAAGAAATTTGGGCTATAGACCATTTTTAGATCAATAAATTGTTCTGTATCCCCTTCAACTAATTTCTTTTTAATAATTGGGACAGTATATTGTAATAAAAGCTCATTTATTTTATATAAATTTTATTATTACAAAAGAAGTAAAAAAAAAAATAATAATAATAATTTATAATTTACTAGCATCCCTGTCGCGGCTTCGCCCGCCCTCCATAAGTTAAGCTAATTTCAACTAAAAATTAATTAAGTTTTATTTGTTTATCGATAAGATTCTTGTATTTTAGCATGTGGTTCAGCATTATTTCTTCAATGATTTTTTCATGCATAGCAGTAATTATTAATCTAGTTATAATCGCGCTGATTAGGCAGTTGCAGATTGCGTAAAAGCACCATTAGACATAAAATTTTTAATTTTAATGTATGAATTGGTAATCAAGTTGGATAAAGACTAAGAAACTTTTGCGGAAAATAAACTGCATTATCAGTGCTTACGACAGAAGGCCCGTGGATCATATTTTTACACACAATATAAAAAGTAAAGGATCGACATTTTGATTTAGTATAATTTGTATTCGGCAGAAATAACTTTATTGATTTCATCTGGTTGGATGTTGATTTCGAACTATAAATAAGAGTATATGACAGTGTGGCAAACCTCAGTCCTGCCTCTCAACATTGTTCATTTAAATTTTAGTTATTGTAAATTTTACCATTGCAAACCTTCCTAGAATTATAAAAATTATTTATTTAGATGTCGGTACAGATAGGTTCAGTTTATCATTGTTAACTCTATTGTGGGATGGTGCTATACACAATCGTTCGATTTTCAAGCTTCACTGGGATTCACATATCGCACACCATATTTAAATCTTTTTAAATAATTTTCTTTATAGTTTAATAAGTAAATTTTATCATCGATTTCAAGCACTTTTGTAACCTCTCGCGTAGAACCTCTCCACCTATCGGTCAATTTTCAAACTTCACTGTTGTCCACATATTTTCTTTTTTAATAAAAAATAAATGAAAAATCAGTAGATTTGAATATTGCTAAACCTTCTTGGAACTATGAAGATGGTGTAGTTAATATTTAGCACAGATTGGTTCAGTAGTATTCGTGGTTAGTGATCACAAACGTAAAATGGCTTGTCCTTTTATATAATAGTATAACTTATTATTATGGTAAACTTTCTAATTTTAAATCTTTCAAGAACTATGAAGATGATGTAGTTAAAATTTGGTTCAGATAGGTTCATTAGTTTTACTAAAACGCTATTGTCGCTTGCCACATATTTGTAGCTTTTTGGATAACAATTTAATTGAATTAAGTAACTTTATTATCAATTTCTAGCTATATTTAACACCGGATCATTGTAACCTCTCTTAAATGGCGCTCGCTTTACTGCACTCCACATATTTATCGCTTTTTAAACAGTTATTTAATAGAAAATATATAAATTTTATTATTGTTAAACCTTCCTTGAACTATGAAGATGATATAGTTATATTTGGTACAGAATAGTTCTATAGTTTTCGCGGTTAGTGATAACGAACGAAAATGGCTTGTCCTTTTATATATAACTTCATCATCCCCCGTCTGGGCTTCGCCCGCTCTCATAAGTGAAGATCTTGGATAATTTTAACTAATAATTAATTTTTTTTTAATATTTATCGATAAAAATCTTGTATTAAAGTGAAGAATTGAAAATTTTATTTTTGATGATATTTTCACGCATAGCAGCCATTATTAACTTGGTTAAATTTAGATTGATTAGGTGTTTGAAGATAACATAAAGCATAATTAGACATCCAATTTTCAATTTTAATATATGAGTTGGTAATCCAGATGGACAGAGACTATTACGAAACTGCATTATCAGTGCTCACAACTAAAGGTTCAAAGTTCATATTTTTACACACAATATTAAACAGCTGAGGATCGGCATTTTGATTTTTAATAATTTTCATTCGACAGAAATAATTTTATTGATTTGATCTGGTTGGATTTTAATTTCTAACCATAAAAGTATAGTTTGTCAAAACCCGTTTCTAACACTCAACATTGTACATTTAAATTTTCATTGTTGCTAAACCTAGAACTATGAACATGATGTAGTTAACTCCATATAGCTGTTTTTTATAACAATTTAATTGAAATAAGTAAATTTTATTATCAATGTTCACCTCTATGTAACACTGTACATTTTAACCTTTCATGTAGATTGCAATTGCCGCCATTTTTGAACTTCACTGTTATCCACTTATTATTCATTTTTCAATAAAGAATTAGTTAAAAATTATTAGATTTTACTATTGCTAAACCATCCCATAAAGATGATGTAGTCAAAATTTGGTAGAGATTGGTTCAGTAGTTTTTGGCGGTTAGTAAACACAAACGAAACATTGCTAGTCCTTTTATATAATAGTATAACCTTATACCGCCATATGTTAGAATCGTATAGAGCTAACAGATAATTGTGACTTGCAGATAATATACAAATAATATTGCGACTATAAATTAAGATATAAGGTATCCTATCTTTTTTGTTGGATCAAACTGCACACGGTGTGCAAATTGATTAAAATCGGTTCAGTAGTTTAGGTGTTAGCCGGCCCCTAGGCGGCGACACGTAATTTATATATATTAAGATAAAAA